>JARGCV010000311.1:82500-304032 GCA_034064705.1 Bothrops alternatus
AGAAAAGAAAGAAAGAAAGAAAGAAAGAAAGAGAGGAAGGAAGGAAGGAAAGAAAGAGAGAGAGAGAATGAGAGAGAGAGAGAGAGAAAGAAAAAAAGAAAGAAAGAAAGAAAGAAAGAAAGAAAGAAAGAAAGAAAGAAAGAAAGAAAGAAAGAAAGAAAGAAAGAAAGAAAGAAAGAAGTGGAGGTATCAGAATTGTCTGGAGCAATCCAAGGTTTAAGTGCCATAGAATAGCACAAGCAGACCCAATGTCAGGCCAACAATCCAAATAATAGGAACCTTCCAATATCTGCCCCAGAGAAGAAAGTCAAGCTATTCTCCAAAAGACCTGAAGGCAGGACAAGGCACAACGGATGCATTAACAGAAGGATAGAATCAAGATCATGTGAAGTGTTAATAATGCCTTGGTAAGGCTAGACTTGAAATACAGAAGCCAGTTCTGGCCACCACATTATATAAAAAAAAGATGTTGAGTCTCTGAAAAGAGTGCAGAGGAGAGCAACAAAGCTAACTGGGAGGGCAAAACATACAAAGAACGATTGGAGGAATTGGGTATGTCTAGTTTAATGAAGAGAAGGACGAGGGGAGACAGGATAACAGTCTTCCAATCTCTCAGGGGCTTCCTGAAAGAATAGGAAGTCAAGCTATTCTCCAAAGCACCAGAAGGCTGGACAAGAAGCAACGGATGGAAACTCATCAAGGGAGAGAAGCAACCTAGAACTAAGGATAAACTTCCTGACAGTTAGAACAATTAACCAATGGAACAACCTGCCTCCAGAAGCGGTGAAGGCTCCAACACTGGAAGTTTTTAAGAAGAGACAGGACAGTCATTTGTCCGAAATGGTATAGGATTTCCTGCCTGAGCAGGGGGGTTGGACTAGATGACCTCCAAGGTCCCTTCCAGCTCTGTTATGCTGTAAAATGAAGTTGAAGGTTTTGAAAAAGTACAGAAGATGAAAACTGCTAGGAAGCGCTGAGGAAGGGGAAATGTGGTCTACGAAATAATGTGCTAAATGATCTTATCTGTTGAGCCCTAGTTTTGAGGGCCTTCACCTACATGCCCCATTGGTACCAAATCTGTAGCTGAGAAGATGCTGCTTGGTCTTTCTGGAATCAGTGTCGCAGACTCTAATTCCCACCTGCAGGAAACTCCTTTGCCTAAAGTATTTTTGTATGTTTACTTCTCCTCCGGTGATATCATCTCTGTTTCTTTTGCCCAGTTTCAACCTGGTTTCAGAAGCTGGCAGAAAATGCCAGCATATTCTCCCCAGAAACAGTTAGTTACAGGATTTTGGAGAAAGATAGAAGAAGAAGGTGAAACTAGCCAGAAAATTCAGTTTCCTTGGCTTTCATTTAGTATTCCCTCCCCCACCCCACCCCCCAATTCAAGTTTCTAGCCCTTATGAATCTCAAATCTGGGAGGTCTGTGCAATAACATTCCAAGCAGTCAGAAGGGAAAAGATAATAAACTCTAAATAATATTGTCATGCTCTGCTGTGTAGATAGCCAAACTCACGCTTAGCTTGTCTGAATGTTTTGATGTCTCATGAGAAAGAGAGCTGTCCACAATCTCTTCATTTTTAATAAAATTTAATGAAAAGCAGTATCAGAGCTGTGATGGAGACTCGGATAAGAGATGATTAAGGCTTCATTCCTGTTTCAGTTTGACTGCATTGCTTTCCCAAAGCAAGGGTGTGGGGAGAAAGAAAGAAAGAAAGAAAGAAAGAAAGAAAGAAAGAAAGAAAGAAAGAAAGAAAGAAAGAAAGAAAGAAAGAAAGAAAGAAAGAAAGAAAGAAAGAAAGAAAGAAAGAAAGAAAGAAAGAAAGAAAGAAAGAAAGAAAGAAAGAAAGAAAGAAAGAA
Organism: Bothrops alternatus; assembly: GCA_034064705.1. Taxonomy (NCBI): domain Eukaryota; kingdom Metazoa; phylum Chordata; class Lepidosauria; order Squamata; family Viperidae; genus Bothrops; species Bothrops alternatus. The sequence continues at coordinate 84,361 of JARGCV010000311.1, forward strand.
GAAAGAAAGAAAGAAAGAAAGAAAGAAAGAAAGAAAGAAAGAAAGAAAGAAAGAAAGAAAGAAAGAAAGAAAGAAAGAAAGAAAGAAAGAAAGAAGAAAAAAGAAAGAAGACAGAGGGAGACAGAGAAGGAAGGAAGGAAGGAAGGAAGGAAGGAAGGAAGGAAGGAAGGAAGGAAGGAAGGAAGGAAGGAAGGAAGGAAGGAAGGAAGGAAGGGAAAGATTCTATGCCAAAGAAATTGGAATAAATATTTTTATTAATTTAACCTGACTTTCTAATCCAGTATCCAATATTATGAGCACATTTTCCTGACATTTTGAGGTAGGATATGTGCAAAACATATGTAGTGTATTTACTCATCATTGAAAGGACTGCAGTAGGGTATAAATGCACTAAATAAATACTGTTTTATTGATTTACAGTATATCCCATCTTTTATTTTTGTAATGAAAAATAACATAGCTCAGCGGGGCAAACTGGTGATTGGCCTAAAGTCACCCAGTCGGCTTTCACGCCTAAGGTGAAACTAGAACTCCCAGATTCCTGGTGATTGGCCCAAAGTTATCCAGCTAGCTTTTATGCTTAAGGTGGGACTAGAACTCATAAGTCTCCTTGCTCAAAGTCACCCAACTGGCTTTCATGCCTAAGGCAGAACTAGAACTTCCAGACTCCAGGTTTCTCAGCCAGAGCCTTAATCAAGCAAGGAGAGGAAAATAAACACCACACAACCTTGATTCTCCCCACATTTAGGACAGAGTTATCCTTATGTTGCCACCATTAATATTTATCTTATCTATCTATCTATCTATCTATCTATCTATCTATCTATCTATCTATCTATCTATCTACCATCTATCTATATCTCTATCATCTCTTCTTTCTTTCTTTCTTTCTTTGGCTATCATCTATCTATCTATCTATCTATCATCTATCTATCTATCTACTTATCTATCTATCATCTCTTATTTCTTTCTTTCTGTGGCTATCATTTATATCTATCTATCTATCTACCAATCTATCTCTATCATCTCTTCTTTCTTTCTTTCTTTCTTTCTTTCTTTCTTTCTTTCTTTCTTTCTTTCTTTGGCTATCATCTATCTATCTATCTATCTATCTATCTACCATCTATCTATATCTCTATCATCTCTTCTTTCTTTCTTTCTTTCTTTGGCTATCATCTATCTATCTATCTATCTATCATCTATCTATCTATCTACTTATCTATCTATCATCTCTTATTTCTTTCTTTCTGTGGCTATCATTTATATCTATCTATCTATCTATCTACCAATCTATCTCTATCATCTCTTCTTTCTTTCTTTCTTTCTTTCTTTCTTTCTTTCTTTCTTTCTTTGGCTATCATCTATCTATCTATCTATCTATCATCTATCTACTTAACTATCTATCTACCAATCTATTTATCATCTCTTATTTCTTTCTTTCTTTGGCTATCATCTATATCTATCTATCTATCTATCTATCTATCTATCTATCTATCTATCTATCTATCTATCTATCTATCTGTCTGTCTGTCTGTCTGTCTATCCATCCACCCACCCACCCACCTACCTACCTACCTACCTACCTACCTATCATCTATCTATCTATCTATCTATCTATCTATCTATCTATCTATCTATCTATCTATCTATCTATCTATCTATCCCCCAAGTTAAGAACAAATTCTGTTCCCTAAATCTGCCTTAGCCCGAATCTGTATCCAGAATGCAATATGCCTGCAAATGCAGTAATTGCCTTTATTGCATTCATGGATATGTGTATACACACCCGCACATATGCATGTGCACCAAATGGAACTAAAAAGCAAACTTTATCAATTATTTGTATATTTTTTCTTCTCCCAGATTACTGCTAATTTCCCCAGGTGGAGTTTGTGCTTTTTGATAGACCACATATCATTTTTCTTTATTTATTACCCTCACTATCTCCTGTGCAACCCCCCCCCCAAAAAAACCCCCACAACTAGCATTAAGCCTGCTTTAAAAAAATCCCTGGTTAAATGCATTCTCGTTTGAAGGCGACAGGCTAAAAAGCCTAAAATGACAGCTAAAATGGCATCATTAAAGCAGATCTGATTCCAAGTGCCTCTGAAAGCTTCTTAGGCCCGGTGTTAGCACTTTCCTTTCTCTTACCCCTCTTTCTCTTTTTTTTCTTTATTAAAAACAAAATGAAAGAGAGAGAAAAAAGACGCTGACAACTTATTATTCCTTCCTTCGCAATCATGGGTGTGGGATGGGAAATAGATTTTAAATCTCACCGCCATTACACCTGTTTATTATGGAGCAATAATTATGAGATTATGACAGAATAAGAGAGATTGTTATCATCGTCACCACCATTAGCTCCTATGCAGACCATATTGGGCAGCAAGTGTTTTTCCAGAAGTTTTTATCATTTACAGCATCTTCGGCATCATCCCAAAGGACATTGCTAATCTTAAAATGAGGAGGTGCAGTAGCTCACTGGAGCGGGACTCAGCTGCAGAGGTTTGAGCCCCAGCATTGTGAGACAGGGTGAGCTCCCGTCATTCCCCTCAGCTTCTGTCCCCCTAACAGTTCAAAAGCATGTTTTATGCAAATAGATGGATAGATGTTGTGATTCCGTGCCAACCTGTGATCCCGGTAGTTGAGTGTGGGGAATCAGAGGAGGAGGAGGAGGGGGGGCTGGAGAGCCATCAGAGTTGGAGGGAGGCTCTGATGAGCTACAGGACTTACAGATTGATGAGGAGGCTGGTCTTTCCACTGGTGATCGAGCTGAGAGCCAGCTGTGCTGGGAAGCTGAGTCAGACTCAGAGGAAGCACACCTGGAAGACCTCAGAGACCCTCGTAGACATAGGCAGTTCACACGAGTAAGACAGAGGGAGGCAATGGGGTGACTCTAGGGAAAGAGGAGGAAGCAGTGAGAAGCCATGCCTTGGGGGCTGCATAACAAAAAGGGAATCTGTGGGCAGGGCTGGTTGCTGGAGTCAACCGTTTGCAAAGAACTTCAGAGTCAAGAGATCATGGTCTGTCTATTTTGTCTGTGAGTTATTTCCTGTTTGACTCGTGCTCCGTTTTTGCTTTTGAACAAGGTCTCCATTGGAAAAGTGTTCTGTTGCTTTGGTTTTCAGGTCTGTAATGCAAACAGAAAGGGTTTATTTTCCAGTCTACTGTTCAAAGAGGGGTTGTCTTTGTGAAGTAACAAGGACGTACATAGGCTGGGACAGAACAACGTTCCTCCAGGCCTTCCTGTCCTCTACCATCTTTTGGAGTCCATTGAAGCTCAGGCCTACTGCTTCAGTGACTCCATCCAGCCCCCTCATTCTCTGTCATCCCCTTCTTCTCTTGCCCTCCATCTTCCCCAGCATTAGGCTCTTCTCCAGTGAGTCCTTTCTTCTCATGAGGTGGCCAAAGTACTTGAGTTTCAACTTCAGGATTTAGTGGGGAGACGAGCTAGGGCTCTGTGCAGGCAGTCAGATTCCTGATGGCCTGAACCTTCCCTGTTGTGATGCCCGCTTGTGAGATAGCTCTGGAAATGGAGGAGGTCTTGGGTGACACTGCAGGAAAAGAAGCTTATCTTTCCTTCTGCTGCAAAGCCAGCTCTCTCTCCTTTGGCACACACCTTGGGAAGCAAGCAAACATGTCCTGTAACAGGACTGGTACCTTGGCAAGCCACTCTGCAATAGCATTGCGATCTCCTGACTACTGTAACAATGCCATACGATGATGATGACGACGACGACAACGATGATGATGATGACAATAATAATAATTTGGAACACAACACGCCAGATATCGCAGTTGTAGAGAACCGAAGCGTACAGTTGATTGATATTGCTGTACCAGGAGATGCCAGAGTCGAAGAAAAAGAACTGAAAAAAATTATGAAATATCGTGACTTGGCCATTGAAACTGCGCGATTATGGATGAAATGTGTCACAGTGGTACCCATTGTCATCAGGGCACTGGGAACGGTGTCCAAAAACTTTGCAAAATATTTCAAGAAACTGCAGCTTCCTGCAATAATTCCAGCAATGCTACAAAAAACTGCGCTACTCGGAACATCTTACATTTTAAGGAGGTACCTGGTTGTTATCTAGGATGCTGGCAACCCATGTCAACCATCAGCACCAGTCAATTTGAATGTTCAGTTGACTGAGGTTCACGTCTAATAATAATAATAATCTTAGATACAATAGAATAGAATAACAGAGTTGGAAGGGACCTTGGAGGTCATCTAGTTCAACCCCCTGCTCAAGCAGGAAACCCCATACCATTTCAGATAAATGGCTGTCCAGTCTCTTCTTAAAAACTTCCAGTGTTGGAGCATTTACTGCTTCTGGAGGCAGGTTGTTCCACTGGTTAATTGTTCTCACTATCAGGAAGTTTCTCCTTAGTTCTAGGTTGATTCTCTCCTTGATTGGTTTCCATCCATTGATTCTGGTCCTGCCTTCAGGCACTTTGGAGAATAGTTTGACTCCCTCTTCTTTGCAGCAGCCCCTGAGATATTGGAACGCTGCTATCATGTTCCCCCTCATCCTTCTCTTCGTTAAACTAGACATACCCAATTCCAGCAACCATTCCTTGTATGTTTTAGTCTCCAGTCCCCTGATCATCTCTGTTGCTCTTCTCTGCACTCTTTCTAGAGTCTCAACATCTTTCTAGAGTCTCAAAATCTTCCTTAAATATTTGGTGACAAGTTTTCCAAAGAAGGGAACCAATCTTTTGCTGCTAAAGTGCAAGGCACAAATTGAGGGCAAGGTTTTCAAAAGGGTTTTTTAAAATATATTTTAGTTTCTTTTTCATCTTGCATGTTATCCTCTTCCAGAGTGGATTTTTTTTTCCTTTTGTGAAGGAAATTGTGGATGTCTATTTAACTTTAGCCAATAGAAAACCACTGAGATTCCAATTGGGGAATAATAATAATAGTAGTATGTATGTGAAAAAAGTCATAATTTTTTAAGATCAGGCAGCTCAGGAAATCATCCATCTTCCCAATTCCCCCTCTGTCATATTGTATATCCAGTAGTTCTTGCTTTGCATAATGTTTCAATACATTTTTTATTAAATATACTGTTTGAAATGAGGAAAAAATAGACATTGTGTTGCCCCTTCAAAAGAAACATCAAACTTTCAAGGAGAATTTGCTAATTTGACTCTTTCCACACCTCTCTCTCTCTCTCTCTCTCTCTCTCTCTCTCTCTCTCTCTCTCTCTCTCTCTCTCTCTCTCTATATATATATATATATATATATATATATATATATATATATATATATATATATATATATATATATATATATATATATATATATATATATATATATATATATATATATCTCAACTTTTTTCTTTTTCTCTTTTTCTCCTTCTATCTCCTCTATTTCTCACTCTCTCACTCTTTTCTTTCTCCCCTCTTTCTTTCTCACTTTTTTATTTCTCTTTATCTCTGTTTCTCTCTCTCTTTCTCAATCCCTTTTTCTTTCTCTTTCCCCTTCTCTCTTTCTCTCTCTCTCTCATTATCTTTCTCTCTCCCTTTCTTTCATTCTAGAAAACTTTTCTGGAGAGAGGCTATGAAAAATGAAGAGAAACAGCACTTTGTACTAAATTTTATACTTTCCAAGGATACTGATAGAAAGCCAGAGTTTCATTACAAAGTGAAGGCTGAAGAAAATAAAGTTTGGTAATAAATGTATATGCAATTTTCACCTCCAAAACAAATGTCCGGGCATATTTGTCTTGCATAATCCACGTTTTTCAGGATTTTGTACTGAGGCTTGCAAAGTAAAAGAGCACAAAGAACTGTAGACAAGAAAATATATCTTCAGGAATAGCAATCCAAAGAGTAATTTATATTAAGGGAAAGTAATTGTGGCAACTCTAAGACCTGTGGACTTCAACTCCCAGAATTCTCCAGCCAGCAATGATGTCTGGAGAATTCTTGAAATTGACGGGCATGCATCTTAAAGTTGCAAGGACACATCAGCTGTGCTCTCAAAGACACAGAAATACTTACAGCCTTGGTGACTGCTCAAAAAATTCTTCAAAGAGCATGTCCCAAAGATGCTTTCTGATGAGACAACTGGACAGTCTTGTTTTTCTTTAAAGATGTTTCATTTCTAATCCAAGAAGCTTCTTCAGCTTTGACTGGATGGTGGGGGAAGGAAGGATTTATACTCCTTGCAAATCGCTGGTCATTTGCATTCTTTTAGAGAGTGATTGAGGCCACTTGGAAGTTTACCTGTGTCCTCAGGGTCACCTGGGTGTGGAATCTTCTTGGAACAGTTGAAAGGACTGTGTTGTAACACTGGAGATAAATGTTGTATCCCTCCCCTCTGTGGAGGGAGAGCTGTTCAGTTTTGACCTAGTTGGCCTCTTGAAGAGTTTCTACTGAATTATAATTTCTACAGGTAGATACTACCAAATTTGGACTTTCAATATACCGTCTGTCCTTCCTCATTCTGAAACCTTGGTAAAAGAGCAATTGCATCTATGCAGTGGAATGAAGTAAAAAAAAAAGTAAAGTTATTTTGCTTGCATCCAGTTTTCCATTCAGAAAAATGGAAAATCAGGTCTCCGGGTTGCCCCATTCTACGGAGCAGATTCTACGAGAACAGCAGGAAGTCTTGAGACTTAACTAGCTTTAGTTAGAGGAGTTTAAAGAGTTGTTTTTTTCTGCCTCCACTTTGTGGGTAATAGAGATAAATTTTTGACGTATACAAGAAAAGGGGGGGAAATGCACTTCATGGTAAATGTAAACTAATATTCCAAGATCGAACAAAAGAAGTGCAAGCATAGGGAATTAAATATCAGCTTTTGACAGATAATTTTATGGGATGAGGTGCTGAAGTTGCAAGTTATTATTTTTCTTCCCCCTTCTTCTTCCATAGTCAAACAATGAGAGATATTAGAAGAATAATAAAAGGCTTTTTTTTACTGCCTCCTTTGCATAAAGTTCACAACTTTGCTGAGTCAAAGCTGTAGGTAGGTTTCAGAAAGCAACCTCACCAAGAATGGAATACTTCATTTGACCTAGTGTGATTAGACACACAAGGAATTTTTTTCTGGTACAGAAGCTCTCCGTGTACATGGAAATGTTGAAAGAAAAAGTCTTCATCAGGGTCCAGTCCAAGTTGGGAATAAACAAAAGGGAGACTGCTTTAGAAAGAAGGTTGCAGTTTACTGAAGAGCAGAGCCAGACAGAAAGATGGCTCTAGGACAGCAGACCATATGTAGCAGGGAGTGGTGGGTTTTTATACCTTCTGGGGCTTTTTGTTTGGAGTTGTTTCCTGTTCCTGTGGCATGAACTTTGACCTGAGATTTGGAGTGTGTCCTTTTTGGTATTAGTGGGTTAATCCCAGTATGTCCTAAAGGTCATGTTTTTAGAGTTTGGGTGGGGGGATGTAGATTTTAGGGTGCCTGAAATTTCTATTAAGCAATGACCAAGGTGACATCCGTAAGGGAGAAACGGTGTTCCTGATTAAAGGGAAGGAAATTTCAACCTGCCAGGCTCTATTGCAATGTCTTTTACAACCCTTTGCCTGCTATTATATTAATACAGCATGTTAGAGAATTTTAATTTCTCTGTTGGTGAAAAATAAATCAGAAGCTCTCATAGTTGACTGCATTTAGCTGATTCAAATAAATTTCTTTATATTCATATCAAAATATTTACAACACCATACATTCTTCTTTACAGCAACATAGCTCAATGAAGACTTCTTACAGAGAGATACAGAGACAAACCCGAGACTGGAAAATCCAGCTCCTAACTCAATACCTTTTTGCACAGACTCAGTAGCACTTTCTTCACATTGGCTGACTGAGTTACCACATGACTCTTCCTGCTCATGAATATTCCAACACTCCTCCCTTCATGACAGGAAGAGACATCAGACCTATTGACTTAATACATTCTCCATAGTGAACACCACCCAATGGTTTAGTCACCATGTCTGCCAAGTTATCCTCAGAAGAACAATGATGTAAACTAATCAATTTTCCTTTTACAGCTTTGCAACTCTTAAATCCAAGACCCTTTAAAGCAGTATCTAAACAGATATTCCAGTTTCTGGCTGACTGCTTCAGCACATAAATAGCCTTGTTTAATTTATACACCATGTTAGGTTTTGCAATTTCATATCCTGGTGCTTCGATCATATAAATTTCTTCCTCTAACTCAGCATTGAGGAATGCAGTTGTGATATCAAAGTGCCAGATTTTATGCTTATATGCCGCTGCCAATGCCAGTGCTAATCTTATACTCTCACTTTTCACAATTGGCACAAATACATCATCATAGTGCACATTCTTTAATTGTGAAAAACCTTGTGCCACTAACCTGGCCTTATACCGTACATCAATATTTGGCAATACCTTTTTCTTATATACCCACTTACAACCCACAGCTTTGGTTCCCTGTGGCAAAGTCACTGATTTAAATACTTCATGGTCTCCCATGGATTTCATCTCTTTATCCATGGCCTCCTTCCATCTTTCTTGTTCAGCTTTTAGTAATGCCAACACCTCTTTATAACTTCTTGGCTCATACCACACATTGCAAACCATTACCTTGCTGGCAGAATAACTGTCAGGCAGAATTCCTTTATTACATCATTCTGACCTACGTGGCATTAACTGCTCCTGTGTCTCAAGTCTTTCTGGCTTCATGTCTTGTTCAGCCTCTCCTCCCTGAGCATTGACATCTTCAATAATATTTTTCCATCATTAGATGAGTTATTGTCGTAAAATAGATCATCGTAATTAAGTGAGACATACCCAGAATTTGCATTAATTCTGTCCCAATTTTGTTCTGCAAAATTAGCAGACCTTGAAATTACAATTCTTTTACTTCCATCGCTAAAGCAATATCTTTTTGACCTTGGCTCATAGCCCACAAACCTGAGCTTTCTTGCCTTTTGTTGTCTCTTTCTTCTGATTGCTTTCAGAATATGTACTCATGCAGTACTTCCAAAAATTCTCAAATGTGCCAGTGATGGCTTTCTCCCCTATAGAATGGCATATGATGTATTATTAATGGAGGAACTCCACAGCCTCTTAACTATATAATTGGCAGTCAATATGGCTTCTCCCCAATATGACCTGCTCATACCAGAATCCTCTAATAATGAATCTTTCATTGTTTGCAAAACACCATTCCTTCTTTCAGCTACACCGTTCTCTGCTGCTGTGTAAGGATTTGTACGTCTGTGTCTTATCCCCAACTGCCCCAACCATTGTTGGAATTTAGTTGACATAAATTCAGTACCTCTGTCAATTTGCAACTGACACACTTGTTGTCTGTACCTTCTCTCTACAAAACTTACCCACTGTTTGAATTGTTGTAGCACCTCTGTCTTTCCTCTAAGCAAGTAGCAAAACGAATACCTGCTATAATCATCAACAATTACCAGTGCATACTTTGCTCCTCCCAAACTGGCTTGCATAGGTCCCACCAGATCTGCATGGACCAGCTCTAGAGCTCTTTTTGTTTGTCTTGTGCTATATTTACTAACTGGGAATGCCTTTGACTTCAATGCTTTGCATACTACACAGTCCAAATATGTTTTGCATCCCTTCAAATTTAGCCCTTCTGCAAACTCTTGCATTTGCTGCAAAACGTTAAAGCTTGCATGGCCAAGTCTTCTATGTAGAAGATGAATGCATGAAACATGCTCTGCAACATTCTTAAATATATGGGAACATTGAACCTTTTGTCCCTGCAATACATATAGATTATCTTCCTTTATGCCTTCTGCACAAATATTCCCATTCCTTTTGATGAGACACTTCCCATTTACAAAAATGACCTCAAAACCTTGTTTGCCTAAATTAGACACACTCAACAAATTATGTTCCATCTCAGGTACACAAAGCACATTGGTGAACTTTGATTCCAAATATGGAATTTTTACATCGCCTCTTCTGATGACTTTTGCTTTCTGGCCATTTGCCAAAGCCACAGCTTCTTGTGCTATTGGAACAAACCTGCAAAATAATTCAGAGTCATTAACAATTGTTTGACTTGCCCCATTATCTATTAGCCACTTGTCTCTGTTGTTGCTATAACAAACTTTTGCAACACCAAAATGTTCCTTTTGCAAATCAGTCTTTTTTGCTTGCACAAATGTCCTTCACTGCAAATTGTTCCTCTGCAAGCAGTTCCTTTTCAGATGTGTGTTTGCTCCACAAATGTAGCAATTCTTTTCTTGCTGAGCCCTCTGCTTGCAGAATCTCTTTTTTGATGCAACTTGGTCCCATCTGCTTGTTTCTTCTCTGGAGACTTGCAGTCTGGACTCCCGCCTCAGGAATTTCACCTCCTCATGGCTGTTCCTAAAATGTTGCTTTTCTTCTTCATTAAGCAAACAAGCCTTTAAAGCCTCAAAATTTAAGTCTTGCTCTTCTTTACACTCAAATACCGCAGAAACTGTGTCCCAGGTTTTATCTAAACTGTTCAACACCAATAAAACCTTCTGGGACTCAGGGAATTTAATCCCACATTGTTCTAAGTCCAAAAATAAACTTTGCATTTTATTTAAATGCTGTTCCACAGATTCACCTGGTTGCAAACAGGCCCTGTAAAGTTTTCTTGACAATTGCACTATATTGCATGCAGAAACATTCACGTGCACAACTCTCAACTTCAACCAAATCTCCTTTGCAGTCTTTAAATTTTGCAACATTTAGAAATTGTTCATCATCTAAATTCAAGATGAGATAAGCCATTGCTCGATCATGACTTTTCTGATCAGCAGCTACAAACACTTATGGTGGATTTTCTACGATATACCACAGCTCTTTAGCCTTGAGCAAACATTCCATTTTAGCAGCCCACACAATGTAATTCTTCTGGCCCAAACGAGGCACAGAGCATTCCTTAAATTCCATTGCAGCCATTCTGCTACTTCTGCCTTGTTCTTATACTTTCTAAACATAGGCAATTTCTTCCAGCTTTAAATTACAATGCAGTCCTTAGTAAGCTCTGGGCCCATAACCTGTTAGAGAATTTTAATTTCTCTGTTGGTGAAAAATAAATCAGAAGCTCTCATAGCTGACTGCATTTAGCTGATTCAAATAAATTTCTTTATATTCATATCAAAATATTTACAATACCATACATTCTTCTTTATAGCAACATAGCACAAATGAAGCCTTCTTACAGAGAGATACAGAGACAAAACTGAGACTGGAAATTCAGCTTTTAACTCAATACCTTTTTTGCACAGACTCAGTAGCACTTTCTTCACATTGACTGACTGAGTTACCACATGACTCTTCCTGTTCATGAATATTCCAACATGGCTTTTATTGAGCGCTAAGTATTTTTTTAAGTTGTTTTAAAGGCCCATTTATTAGGGGAAGCATTTAACAGCACCAATTCTCTCTTTATTACTCAGAGGTAAGTGCCATTGAGTTCAAGAGGAGTTTCTAATTAACCCTGGCCTTTAACACCTCCGTGCAATTCTTTCTGTTTTATTACTTCCATGCTTTCGTTCCTTTAGCAAAGGCCACTTATTTCTACATTTACATCCGAAGCACTGAACCGAAGCACTGAAAGGGCTGGGTTAGGACCACGGGCAAGAACCAGAAAAAGAGTCCCTTGTCTAGTTGAAGACTTTATTTGTCCTTGAGAAATGCAGTTATAATAATAGTAGTAGTAATAATAATAGTAATGTTATGCCGTCCTGCCTGAGCTCCGGGAACAAACCATAAACCAGGAATGGCAAACAACCATTTGCTTTATTCGCCAAATGGAGAAAAAGTTAGCATTGAGAATAGTCTGCTTCCAGCGGCTCTTATACTCTAGACAGGGGTAGGCAACCTGGGCTCTTTTATGATTGGTGGACTTCAACTCCCAGAATTCCTGAGCCAGCCATGCTGAGGGGAAAGAGAGAGGTTTCCAAGCTGAGCCATGCCAGCTCAGGAATTCTGGGAGTTGAAGTCCAAGAGTCATAAAAGAGCCAAGGTTGCCTACCCCTGCTCTAGACACACCCCTCCATCACCAAACGCCACCCATGACCGGCCCAGCCCTACCCATCAAGCCATAATCATGGTTTAACAAAGTCTGTGATTACCAGGCCCTCTGAACTAGAAGACCTGCAAGTTGCCTTGTGATGATGTCATCATGCCCGAGAGGATGTTGGCGTTTGCCTGGAACCTGCAGCAGCAAGGCATGATGAGCAGCAGAGCAGACTGTGAAATGGGTATGTAGCAACCGCCTCAACCTGTCCGGACAGCTGGGGCCTCTTAGGGTCTGACAAGTAATAATAGTAGTAGTAGTAGTAATAGTAGTAGTAATAATAATAATAATAATGGATGCTGGTAGCAACCCGTATCAATCATCAGTGCCAATCAATTTGAATGCTCAGTTGACTGAGGTTTATGTCTAATGTCTAATGAAGAATAATAATAATAATAATAATAATAATAATAATAACAACAGCAGAATAGACGAGAAAGAACTGGATAAGATAACAAAATACAAAGACCTACAAATAGAAATAGAAAGACTGTGGCAAAAGCAAGCAAGGGTAGTACCAATAGTCATAGGCGCCTTGGGTGCAATCCCAAAACAACTGGAGCACCACTTGGACACCATCATCGGCACTGACAAATTCGCTATTAGTCAATTGCAAAAGGCGGCCTTACTAGGAACTGCTTCCATCCTGCGACGATATCTGTAATACCATCAAACATCCACATCTGCCTATCCCAGGTCCTGGATAAGGACTCGACAGGTAGACAAAATGCCTAATCCAGTGTGAACATCTGGCTGACTGTGCGATGATCAACAATAATAATAATAATAATAATAATAATAATAATAATAATAATAACAACAACAACAATAATAATAATAAAAAACCCAGCACCAGCCAATTGCAAAAGGCAGCAAATACTTGGAACAGCTTACATCCTGCAATAATACATTTAATGTTATTAAACATCAATATTTGCTTATCCCAGGTCCTTGGGAAGGTCTCAAGAGGTGGATAAAAATGCCACATATTGGCTGACTATCTAGTCCAACCCCCTGCTCAGGCAGGAAACCCTATAGTACCATTTCAGACAAATGGCTGTCCAGTCTCTTCTTTAAAACTTCCAGTGTTGGAGCATTCACAGCTTCTGGAGGCAGGTTGTTCCACTGGTTAATTGTTCTCACTGTCAGGAAGTTTCTCCTAAGTTCCAGGTTGCTTCTCTCCTTGGTTAGTTTCCATCCGTCGCTTCTTGTCCTGCCTTCAGGTGCTTTGGAGAATAGCTTGACTCCCTCTTCTTTGGGGCAACCCCTGAGATATTGGAAGACTGCTATCTGTCCCCCCTCGTCTTTCTCTTCATTAAACTAGACATACCCAATCCCAGCAACCGTTCCTCATATGTTTTAGCCTCCAGTCCCCTGATCATCTTAGAAGAAGATGGATGAGGGGTGACATGATAGCAGTCTTCCAGTATCTCAGGGGCTGCCCCAAAGAAGAGGGAGTCAAGCTATTCTCCAAAGTACCTGAAGGCAGGACCAGAAGCAATGGATGGAAACCAGTCAAGGAGAGAAGCAACCTAGAACTAAGGAGAAATTTCCTGACCATTAGAACAATGAACTGGTGGAACTGCTTGTCTCTAGAAGTTGTGACTGCTCCAACACTGGAAATTTTTAAGAAGAGACTGGACAGCCATTTGTCTGAATGATCAGAGGGCTGGAGGCTAAAACGTGTGAGGAACGGTTACAGGGATTGAATATGTCTAGTCTAGTGAAAAGAAGGAGACATGATAGCAGCGTTCCAATATTTGAGGGGCTCCTACAAAGGCGAGGGAATCAAACTATTTTCCAAAGCACCAAAAGGCAAGACAAGAAACAAGGGATAGAAACTAACCAAGGAGAGAAGCAACCTAGAAGTAAGGAGTAATTTCCTAATGGTCAGACCCATGAAACAATGGACCAGCTTGCTTTCAGAAATTTTGGTTGCTCCATCACTGGAGGCTTTCAAAAAGAGATTGGGCAACCATTTATCTGAAATGGTATAGGGCAGGGGTCTTCAAACATGGCCCTTTTATGACGTGTCTGGCTGAGGAATTCTGGGAGTTGAAGTCCACGAGTCATAAAAGGGCCAGGTTTGAAGACCCCTGGTCTGGATCCAAGCCCGCAGTTTCATCAAAATGGCCGACTCAGGAATTCTGGGAGTTGAAGTCCACCAGTCATAAAAGGGCCAGGTTTGAAGACCCCTGGTCTGGATCCAAGCCCGCAGTTTCATCAAAATGGCCGACTCAGGAATTCTGGGAGTTGAAGTCCACCAGTCATAAAAGGGCCAGGTTTGAAGACACCTGGTCTGGATCCAAGCCCGTGCTTTCATCGAAATGGCCGACTGAGGAATTCTGGGAGTTGAAGTCCACGAGTCATAAAAGGGCCAGGTTTGAAGACCCCTGTTATAGGGTCTCGTGCTCAAGCAGGGAGTTAGAGCAGGAGACCTCTAAGGTCCCTTCCAATGCTTTAATTTTATGTTCTATGTTCTATATACATAGACCTACAGTATAGGAGCCCATCTTCTAAACCAGACATGTCAAACACAAGGCCCGGGGGCCGGGTGTGGCCCACGAATTGGTTTCATGTGGCCCACGAAGGCATCATGGAAACAGTGAGGGAACGGCCCCCGCTGCCTTGGCCTGGCTCAGGCCGGCTGGGAGCCAATTTTGTGGCAGTCATCTATGCTGAAACGCATTCAGTCTTAGTTCCACAAGGGCGTCTGGAACAGCGAGGAACCGGCCCCTGCCGTGTCGGCCCCACCCACTGGGTGCATGCTGGGGAGGGGTCACCCTTTGTGAGGAATGAAGAAATGGACCATGACTTGGCGCTTGCCCCGGTCCCACCCTTTTCTGCCAGAGACCCTCAGATCTGTCCCACTCCTGCCCAGGCCCCCACAGGCACCCTTGACGCGAACGATGTAGAGCTGGCCACGCCCACCCAGTAGGCCACACCCACTCCATCCACACCCACCCAGTAGGCCCCCCCCACCTGTCCCCCCAAGGGCAACCGCAATCCTGATACGGCCGTCAATGAAATTGAGTTTGACACCCCTGTTCTAAACTGAGCAAACTAAAGTCAACTTTTAAATATATATATATATATATATATATATATTAAAAAAAATATTGATTGACACTGCCAGGTAAGTCCTTTTAAACTCTTCCATTTAAACAAAGCAAATTTAATTGCAAGTTTAATTAAAAGGAAATTTAATTAGAAAGAAGATTAAATTTTAATTAAATTCCCTCAAAAATCCTTATCCGTGCCTCCGTGGCTAATATTTCTCTTCGAGGCAAATCCCCTCTTAATATTCGTAAATTCTATTCTAGTAAACTTCTGCTTTATATTTAAATCATATCTGCCTGGCTGAATATTCTCCCTACTGGGGAAAGAAAGAAAAAAAAAGCATTATGCCTTTGAAAATACTTGAAGTTGTACTCCAATGAGTTAGCATGCACTGGAAGAAAACTTGGAAGTATGTAAGAACGAGCTTCGTAATAAACTGTGATGGCTGCTAGAGAAGGATTGGTGAATTGACTAAGAATCCATCTCCAGCCACTGACAGATGATCTTTGGAAGTTCACAAACGGGTTATGAAAACTTAGTTAGCTCAAGACATTTCACCGTGTAAGATATTCCCTCAAGTAAAGATGGTGGCTAAGATAGTTTGACACGTCAGGGATGAAATCCCACCTAGATATTGCTTTGAACTTGATCTTAAAAATATACTACCAGAAATGGAATAACTGACCATTTAGAACATAAAATAAATCATAGAATTGGAGGGGACCTTGGAGGTCTTCTAGTCCAGCCCCCTGCTCAATATACCATCTCAAGACAAGTGACTGTCTAGCCTCTTCTTAAAAACCTCCAGTGACGGAGCGCCCATGTTTTCTGGAGGCAACTTCTGTTCCACTGGTGAATTGTCCTCACTGTTAGGAAGTTTCTCCTTAATTCCAGGTTGCTTCTCTCCTTGGTCAGTTTCCAACCATTGTTTCTTGTCCTGCTCTCTGGTGCTCTGGTGAACAACCTGACCCCCCCTCTTCTTTGTGGCAGCCCCTCAAATATTGGAATACTGCTGTCGTGTCACCCCTGTTTCTTCTTTCCTTGGATCATCTTAGCTGCTCTTCTCTGAACTTTTTCCAAAGTCTCAACATCTTTTTTGTAGTATGGTGACCAATTTTTTTTTTGCACCATTCCAGGTGTGGCCTCACTAGGGTTTTATAAAGCGGTACTACCGTAGTATCAATTAGTTTTAATCTCTACTTATCTGAGAAAGCTCCCTTGGATAATGAAAGTGTGCGTCCCGAATTCTTGGAGTTTTCAGCTTTCTCACAACTGAAAAATCCACAACTTGATCCTGAGCATCTATCTTTCTTTCTTTCTTTCTTTCTTTCTTTCTTTCTTTCTTTCTTTCTTTCTTTCTTTCTTTCTTTCTTTCTTTCTTTCTTTCTTTCTTTCTTCTTTCTTTCCTTCCTTCTTTCCTTCTTTCCTTTATCTTTCTTTCTTTCTCTTTCCTTCATTCTTTCCTTCCTTCCTTTTTCTTTCTTTCTGTCTTTCTCTTTCGCTCTGTCTTTCTTTCTGTCTTTTTCTTTCTTTCTTTCTTTCTTTCTTTCTTCGTTCCTTCCTTCCTTCTTTTCTTTCTTTCTTTCTGTCTCTCTTCTTTCTTTCTTTCTTTTTTCTCTCTCTCTTTCTTTCTTTCTGTCTCTCTTCTTTCTTTCTTTCTTTCTTTCTTTCTTTCTCTTTCTTTCTTTCCTTCCTTCCTTCCTTCTTTCATTCCTTCCTTCCTGTTTTCTTTCTTTCTTTCTTTTAAAAAAGGTACTTGGTTTTACTATTTTAGCAGAAGAAAGATCTTGTCAGTTCGTGAATAAGCTACCATCTTTCAGTTGAGCTAACCATTGCTTCACATTGGACCAAAGGAAAAAAAAAGGACCAAGAATTAGCAGTTGGAGATAGATACAGTCTAAGAAAGGTGAGATAGGAGAGGATTGCTTCAGAGCAAATGACAAGAACAAGCCCTGTATGGTTAAGCTGACAGATCAAGTGCACAGGATTTAGTGTGCGGCTTGAAGCTACACTATCAGAGTATCCCTGAGAGGCAATCAGTAGCAAGTGGATAGGTGAACATTAGGTCCCAAGGTCAAGTTGCAAGCTGAATGAGAAATTCCACTGCCGGAATATAATTCAAATGCCGAAAAAGGCTGTACGAAGCCAAAAAAATAGGAACAGTACAACACGACCACAGAGGGCCATAATTAAAGAAGATACCAAAGGTGAGAAGGCAGTGAAGAGAGGGTGCAGTCAAGTCCCTTCTCTGATTGTCTCAAATCTCCACAAACATCTCCAAATTCTCAGTTTTAGTCTCCTAGAGTCTCAGATAGGTCCACCTGCTACTTGGGCTTTTGTGTTTGGAGTTGTTTCCTGTTCCTGTGGCATGAATTTTGACCTGAGGTTCAGTGTGCCTTTCTGGTATTCTAATGGTGGTGGGTTAATCCTATTATTCCCTAAAGGTCATATCCTGTTTCCCTGTGGCTAATAGTTATGTCTTGTGTTGGATGGGTGAGGGGTTGTTGGTTCTAGGGATCTTTGTCTTTCTAATCCCATCAGCTCTAAGCTTCCTGGCTTCAGTCTTTCTGAAAGGATGATCAAATCTGCATATCTACAGACCTGGCCTCTGCTTGGGGCAGAGACACTTGGGGAGGGGTGATGGTTTCTGCCTTTAAGATCCTTTGAGGAAATATAAATATTCTGCCTTTTTAACATTTCCCAAAATATTTCTTTCTCTGGAGGGCAGTGTGCTGTCTCCCTACATTAGTTAAAGATTCTGAATTCACAGTCTTGCTTTGGAAATTCAAATCAGATTTCAAAAATACCTGCTGAAGATTAGACTATAGCTTTTGAAGGATGCATGGATTCTGTAGCTTCAGAATTATTATTTTTTAGTCTACAGTAAATGTCATCAGGTTAAAAGGTTGTGGTGAAAGATAGGAGGGGAGGGGCTCAGAGTGGATAAAGCCTGTGAAGAAATAACTTTAGAAGTTTTAAGAGTTTTGAACTTTCGAAGGAAGAAATGGAGGCGAGAAAATATCTCGTGGTAAACCTTATCAATGAAGTTGAAAATTCCATGTTTACTTCTCATTTCTGCATGGAAATGAATTTCACCGAAAGGTGCGTAATTCTTGCTTCCTTGATCCTGCTCAGCTGTGTGAGTCTTGACAATTCTTTGCCATTATTTAACAATGGGATTATCCACCGTCTAAATATGTAGAGAAAGGAACCCTAATCAGGTCCACCTTCACCAAGGCCAGTTTTAATCACTGTAAGTAAATTCCAATTTATGCAACTGGCAGGGTTAAAGGCACCCTTGTTAAATTCACAAAAAGTTAATCTCTTTTTGGAATGCAACTCTCTAGGAATTAAAAGGAAGACTTCGGCTTTTAAAATACGGCAAAACTTTGGTTGATGGGTGGCATTGCTGACCCTCCAGAAATCTATAAGCAGGATTCTACCTTCTTAGGATTTGTATCTGGCCGTGGTTAGAAAATGGTTAGCTTGCTCTGTTCTTCCCCAACAGAATTCAGCAAGCTGGTGAAATGGGGTGGCTTTGGGGGTGATAGACAACAGAGCAGGAATTCAAAGGTAATTAATGCATCAGTTAAAGAATAGAGGGATAGAATCAAAATCACGTGAAGAATTAATACCACTTTACAATGCTTTGGTAAGGCCGCACTTGGAATACAGGATCCAGTTTTGGTCACCACGATGTAAAAAAGATGCTGAGACTCTAGAAAGAGTGCAGAGAAGAGCAACAAAGATGATCAGGGGACTGGAGGCTAAAACATATAAGGAACGGTTGCTGATATTGGGTATGTCTAGTTTAATGAAGAGAAGGACCAGGGGGGACAGGATAGCAGTGTTCCAATATCTCAGGGGCTGCCCCAAAGAAGAGGGAGTCAAGCTATTCTCCAAAGCACCTGAAGGCAGGACAAGAAGCAATGGATGGAAACTCATCAAGGAGAGAAGCAACTTAGAACTAAGGAGAAACTTCCTGACAGTTAAAACAATTAACCAGTGGAACAACCTGCCTACAGAAGCGGTGAATGCTGCAACACTGGAAGATTTTAAGAAGAGACTGGACAGCCATTTGTCCAAAATGGCATAGGGTTTCCTGCCTAGCAGGGGGCTGGACCAGATGACCTCCAAGGTCCCTTCCAACTTTATTATTATTATTATTATTATTATTATTATTATTGTTATTGTTATTGTTATTGTTATTGTTATTGTTATTGTTATTGTTATTATTAGATTATGAATCAGCTGAAGTTCTTAAATTGCCTGCCCCAGGTATAGTTCTTTCATAAACTGGCTAATTAATTATTTCTAAATTATATGTGTCAATTTGCTTACCTAGGACATGATCCAGTCCACGTTAACTACTCTTAGAAGATTAACCAGTGTGCTGTACTTGAAAACTCTGAAGTCAGCTTGAATTGTCACAACAATGGAGTAAGAAATAGGTTAACACCACTAATTCTGATGATGTGCTTGACCCCTCCCTTGGGCTCAGCCTGCTCATCTCCTGCAGCAGTGGCTAAATGTATACGGTCTGCTAAATCTCATTTTGTAAAACCCAGTTGAGATGAGTTCCTAAATCATTAAAGAGATTTCTGCAGAGGAACTTTTATTTATTTTATTTTTTTAAAAAAAAATCAAAATGGTGGCCATGATCCAAAATTTTGGGTAATTTTATTCAAGTTTGGGGAGAACCAGGTTAGACCTTCACACTTAAAAGTGGAAGAGCCGTGGTGGTGGCTAGGATACTGTATCGCAGGGTAATTGTGCCCACTGTCAGGAGTTCGATCCTGACCGGCTCAAAGTTGACTCAGCCTCCCATCCTTCTGAGGTCGGTAAAATGAGGACCCAGATTCTTGGGGGCAAATATGCTGACTCAGTAAAGTGCTTAGAGAGAGCTGTAAAGCCCCGTGAAGCAGTATATAAGTATTATTGCTATTCCCTCCTTTCCTTTCTTCCTTCCTTCCCTCTCTCCCTCCCTCCCTCCGTCCTTCTTTCCTTCCTTCTTTCCTTCCTTCCTTCTTTCCTCCCTCCCTCCCTCCCTCCCTGAAGGCCCAGTGGTTAGAATGCAATATTGCAGGCAAACTCTGCCCACAGCCTGGAGTTTGATCCTGACGGGGCTCAAGGTTGACTCAGCCTTCCATCCTTCCAAGATCGGTAAAATGAGGACCCAGATTGTTGGGGGCAAAATGCTGACTCTGTAAACCACTTAGAGATGGCTGTAAAGTACTGTGAAGCAATATATATGTCTGGGTGCTATTATTATTGCCCTCCCTTCCTTCCTCCCTCCCTCCCTCCCTCACTCACTCAGTCACTCAGTCACTCACTTACTCAAGACATAGTGGTTAGAAAGCAGTATTGCAGGCAAACTCTGTAGGCAAACCACAGTCAAGAGCTCGATCCTGACGGGGCTCAAGGTTGACCCATCCTTCCATCCTTCCGAGGTCAATAAAATGAAGACCAAGATTGTTGGGGGAAAATATGCTGACACTGTAAACCAGCGGTTCTCAACTTGTGGGTCGCGACCCCATTTGGGGTCGAACGATCATTTCACGGGGGTCGCCAAACACCGCAGTCCGCCATTTTTTTTTGGTCCGCCATTTTTTTCCCCTTTGCGATGCGCCCTGTCACGCCACGCATGCGTGATGCGCCCCGTCGCGCTGTGCATGCGCGATGCGCCCCATCACACCGCACATGCGCGATGCGCCCCATCGCGCTGCGCATGTGCGATGCACCCATCGCGCCACGCATGCGCGATGCGGGCCCGGGTCGAGCCCCGGAAAAGGTTGAGAAGCGCTGCTGTAAACCGATTAGAGAGAGGGCTGTAAAGCACTGTGAAGTGGTATGCAAGTCTAAAGTGCTACTGTTGTTGCTATTAAAAGTCCGCCATGCCTTTTTTCCCCCAATAGATGACCATGTTATCCACATGCCATTTGCTTCAGCATCCAGCACTTCTGAAAAAAACTCCCAACATTAAGATAATGAACGGTTCCTGATCTTCATATTCAGTATCTGATTTCTGCATGAGCAATTACTTCTCAACGTGAAACAAGCTACTTAGGGGTCCTCGCTACTGTAATGTAACTCTTTCTGAATCTCTCTCTATGAAAGACATTTCGATGCGCTTCTTGCCATTCCCTGTGAATTCTGCCCATTAACTAAACATTACACTGGCTTCCAGGCAGATATTTTAGCTTGGATAGATTATCCAGCCTCTTATAAATCAATCTTTCCAACAGGACCCCAGCAGTTTTTTGTATATTTCCTCCATAACCCCTTCCTACTATCAATAAAGCGCCTTCTTAATCTTTGCGTCCGTGGGGTGTCTCTGGCATCAAAACCTTTTTTCGAACGAAAATTGCTTACTGCCAAACATTTCTCCTACTTGAATTAAAGGGGAGGGATGAATGAGAGGGACAGAGAATGGAAAAGGAAGGGTGGGGAGCGGGGAAAAAAAGCATTTACCTGGCCAACATTATTTCAGAGCAGGCTGGGAGATAAATCAGAAATGGGTCAACCTTCATAGGTTTATTCACAATAGGAGGCCCTGAGTGATTGCTTTATCTCTCCAGAGCTCCATCTTCTTTCTGCTTTGGAGATTCAGAAGTAAATGTTGTCTCTGAACCCCCACCCCACCCCTGGTGAACAGACCCCCTCCCCCGTATTTCGAGAAAGGTCAGGATGTAGACTGTTTTTCTCTCAAAAAATATATATGATGGTGAACTGCCTGTTCAAAAAGCATCTGTCATTATGAGTGAACAGTCATCAAGGCAGATGGGCATGGGTGATGGATTCTTAAAGAGAAAACAGCCACCAATATGCCTGGAGCTTCGTTTTGGGCAGCTTGAGAAGAGACGCAAATTGCAGGGCCAAATGGTTTGAAGCCACGCTGAATTGAAACAGAAGGAACAAAGCTGCTTGCTTAAGCTGAACATGCAGGCTTAGTGTCGGGGAGAAGTTCTTGTTAGTTTGGAGGAACGGTTTCAGGGTGCTGGTTTTACTGGAGCTCTAAGTCATAAATGCTTTAAATTAGCTAGAAACGGGACTTGACTTTGGAAGGTTTTTAAGATGGGTTAGGACTTCATCTCTGGAAGTTTTTAAAGAAGTGGGTGGAGAATTTAAAAACGGGCAGTGAGAGGTTCACCTCCCAAAGGTGATGTAGGAAATGACCAGGCTGAGCTGGAGGGAGGGGTCAAATGTGTCATTAGTCTTGAGTCCCTTTGTGCCCACAAGAGATCTAAGTTCATCCCACTTTGAATTCCATTGACTCTCGTCTGGATGGATGGACGGACAGACGGATGGACGGATGATCAGACAGACAGACAGACAGAAAAATAGATAAATAGAGAGAAAGAGAGAGAGAGAGAGAGAGAGAGAGAGAGAGAGAGAGAGAGAGAGAGAGAGAGAAGAGAGAGAGAGAGAGAGAGAGAGAGAGAGAGAGAGAGAGAGAGAGAGAGAGAGAGAGATGGACAGACAGACAGACAGACAGACAATTTTTACTGGCTCAAGGTTGAATCAGCCTTCCATCTTTCCGAGGTCGGTAGAATGAGGACCCATTGTCAGGGACAACATGCTGACTCTCTAAACCACTAAGAGAGGGCTGTAAAGCACTGTGAAGCAGTATATAAGTCTAAGTGCAATTGTGATGATAGATGGATGGATAAATAGACAGACAGACAGACAGACACAGATATTTAAATAGGTTGTAGGAGATAAACATTCTGAGCCAGAAGGAGGGGTCAAATGTGTCATTAGTCTCGAGTCCCTTCACACACACAAGAGGTTTAAGTCCAGCCCACCTTGAGATCCATTGACTCTCATCTGCCAGCAATTCACTTTGACCATTAGTAGTTCAGATTCTTCTAGAGAGCTTTAGTGTACGATAAACCTATATATTCATTTGAACTACCTGGATTTCCTGATTTCCTGCACTTGACAGTTGCGTTAAATGAATCAACTAGAGAAGCAACCTGGAACAAAGCAGGAATTTACTGACAGTTAGAACAATTAACCAGTGGAACAACCTGCCTCCAGAAGTGGTGAATGCTCCAACACCGGAAGTTTTTAAGAAGAGACTGGACAACCATTTGTCTGAAATGGTGTAGAGATTCATGTTTGAGCAGGGGGTTGGACTAGAAGATCTCCAAGGTCCCTTCCAACTCTTGTTATTCTGTTAATTAACCAGTGGAACGACTTACCTCTAGAAGTTGTGGGTGCTCCAACACTGGAAGTTTTTAAGAAGAGATTGGACAACCATTTCTCTGAAAGGGTATCAGAGCCTCCTACTTGAGCAGGGGGTTAAACTAGAAGACCTCCAAGGTCTCTTCGAACTCTATTATTCTGGCCAAAGTGAGATTATGAAGAACACATTGCTCTTCAATTGTTTGTAACATCCCTCCATGACACCAGTCAGCAAAATGAAGCAGGTGAGGTCTGCATTTATGACTAAACTCACAGAGGGTTGGTCTTGACAATTGTTTAGCTCAGCTTGAATCTTCTGAATATGCTAAGAGAGTAAATCTGCAAGTCTGATGTTTTGAGAAGTTTGAACGTTTGCTGTTTTCACTTCTGGTCAAACACCCACCAAACCGCACCCCGCTGTTTAAGACAGGAGTTGGTCGCTAACATTCAGAATCTCATAAAATAACCATGCTTGAATATTATTAAAGGTAACATTGGCCAAAGCATCAGCCTACCTTCATTTTAAAGCAGGAGAGAGAGAGCAGAAATGTAGAAAAAAAGGAAAATATGCACATCTGCATAAGAAGATAGAGACCAGGGTACTTTTTTAAATACTTTATAAAGGTAGCAGGAGGCAAGATGAGAAACAATGGATGGAAACTAATCAAGGTGAGAAGCAACCTGGAATTAAGGAGAAATTTCCTGACAGGGAGGACAATCAACCAGTGGAACAGAAGTTGCCTCCAGAAATCGTGGGCACTCCATCACTGGACATTTTTAAGAAGAGGCTAGACAGTCACTTGTCTGAGATGGTATAACAAGGACAACTATCTGGCTGAGATGTTTTCCAGGAAAAACAAAATTCAGTTGCCTTTTGAAAAAGCACCTTTGGGACAACCATGACCTAGAGGTCTGAGAATCTTCACAAACCTTATAAGCAAATCTGAGAAAAATACAATAGAAGACAAAATTCAACAGGCATCATCAGACAGTATCTGAAGCATAAATATAGAATATCTCCAATAGTGGGGATAAGCCAAGATGTTCCATAAACAAAAAATTACTAGATGATTCTCAATATGTTAGTCTTCTGAGTAGCAAAAGTAGAATTATCTACCTTCTGCATAATTGTTGTTAGTTGCAAAGTCATGTCCGACCCATCATGACCCCATGGACAATGTTCCTCCAGGCCTTCCTGTCCTCTACCATCTTCTGGAGTCCATTTAAGCTCATGCCTACTGCTTCAGTGACTCCTTCCAGCCACCTCATTCTCTGTCGTCCCCTTCTTCTATTGCCCTCCATCTTTCCCAGCATTAGGCTCTTCTCCAGGGAGTCTTTCCTTCTCATTAGGTGGCCAAAGTACCTGAGTTTCAACTTCAGGATCTGGCCTTCTGAAGAGCAGTCAGGGTTGATCTCTTCTAGGACTGACCAGTTTGATCACCTTGCAGTCCAGGGGACTCACAGGAGTCTTCTCCAGCACCATAGTTCAAAGGCCTCAATTCTTTGGCGCTCAGCCTTTCTTATGGTCCAACGTTCGCAGCCATACATTGCAACTGCATAATAATACCATTCACCTCTTTGAGAGGGCAACTAGACTAAAAATGGAGGAGGCTCTACTTTTGCTTCTCCATCACCACCAGGGAAGTTGGAAATTATTCTCCTGAATGAATTACCTTTTGAACATTTCTCTCTGACACTATCAGGGTCCAATGACAAGATCTGGCAAAGGTCCTGAAACTTCGTTTGGGTTTTTTTGTCTTGTAAATCCAGTATGCTTAATTCTATGTGCTCCATTTCCTGCCCCCCCTACCCACCCCAGTGATCTCAAAGTGTCCTCAAATATGATGATTGATATCCATAAACTGTGTCCAGGTGAGAAAATAATTGAATTCCTTCTGGCCTTTCCTGAAAGACAATGCAAATTCCAGGGTGGAATGGTGTGACCGCACCCCATCTCCATAACATTACTTGAGGTCAGTCTGAGATGGATTCTTCCTTTCCTTGTGTCTGCAACAGAAGCCCTCGGTGAAGTGAAGTCCTGGAGCAACTGAGTCCAATTGGTAGAGATAAATTGAGGTGGACCTCATCATTCCAAATGTTCTCCTGAAAAATAATGGTATCTCAGCATTTTATCAAGTGCTTGGACGTGTGGGAAGCCAGCCTCCCCAGAGACGGAAATATTAAAAGGGCAGAAAAATATATTTCCTCAAAGGATCTTAAAGAGGCAGGAAAAACATGTCCAGTTTTCTTAATAGCCCCAAGTCCCCCTCCCCCAAGCAGAAACCAGTGCTGTACAAATGCAGATGTAAATCCAGGAAAGATGCAGGCCCCCAGCTGGAAGATTAAGAAGACAAAGACCTAAAATCTACATATCCCACACAAACTTTAAGAGTCATCAGCCCCAGGAATCAGGATTTTGGGACATAATAAGATTGATCTATCACCATCAGAATACCAGAAAGGCACACTCAGACTCAGGTCAAAGTTCATGCCACAGGAACAACTCCAAACAAAAGGCTCCAGAGAGTATAAAAACCTACTCCCTGCATGTGTTCAGCCCTTTTTTTCCCTCTTTTCTTGCTGCCAGAACCATCTTCCTGTCTGGTTCTCCTCTCCAATAAACTACAACCTTCTTCCCAAAGCAGTTGCCATGTTTATTCCCAGCTTTGATGAACCACAATGAAGACCTTTCTTCCAACAGGCAGTATCAGCCAGAGCTTGAAGGATAGAGCCATAAAGAAAGGATTGTCAGTCGTAAACATTCTTCAAAATCATGACAGCCTCAATTGGAAGTTTAAGTAATGGAGGATGCCATACCCTTGATATTTCAATAATCACACAGCAACAACCAGCTTCCTTTCAAGCACGGGCCATTAGTTGGGCGACCGCCGAATGGTTTAACTGACAAAGCAAGAGAAGGACTGAATAATAACATGAAATTAGAACACAGACACAGACACAAGAAACCAAGAAAAGGGGAAGGTAAGAGTTAGTTTGTTAAGCAAACCAACCCATAGTTGATAACTTGGAGGAAGCATTACTTAGAATAGCCAAGAATTAACCAAGACACTGTGACTTCTAGTCCCACTCTTGTGACA
Organism: Bothrops alternatus; assembly: GCA_034064705.1. NCBI lineage: Eukaryota > Metazoa > Chordata > Lepidosauria > Squamata > Viperidae > Bothrops > Bothrops alternatus. The sequence continues at coordinate 110,721 of JARGCV010000311.1, forward strand.
AAAGGAAGCTGAATGATTTTGGGCCAGTCACCAGGAGACTGTGAGTTCTAGTCTTTCTTTAGAAATGAAAGCCAACTGGGTGACTTTGGGCCAATCACCAGGAGACTGTGAGTTCTAGTCCTTCTTTAGAAATGACTTTGGGCCAATCACCAGGAGACTGTGAGTTCTAGTCTTTCTTTAGAAATGAAAGACGACTGGGTGACTTTGGGCCAATCACCAGGAGACTGTAAGTTCTAGTCTTTCTTTAGAAATGAAAGCCGACTGGGTGACTTTGGGCCAATCACCAGGAGACTGTGAGTTCTAGTCCTTCTTTAGAAATGAAAGCCAACTGGGTGACTTTGGGCCAATCACCAGGAGACTGTGAGTTCTAGTCCTTCTTTAGAAATGAAAGCCGACTGGGTGACTTTGGGCCAATCACCAGGAGACTGTGAGCTCTAGTCTTTCTTTAGAAATGAAAGCCGACTGGGTGACTTTGGGCCAATCACCAGGAGACTGTGAGTTCTAGTCTTTCTTTAGACATGAAACCCAGCTGGGTGACTTTGGGCCAGTCACTCTCCCTAAGGTCAACCCACTTCACAGGATTGTTGTGGGGAAACTAGGAGGAGGAAAGTGTGTTAGATAAATTGCTTATAAAAATAATAAAGGCAGGACACAAAGAAATGAATAAAATAAAAATAAATAGTTATTATTTGCTGGCATGGACTTAGGTACATGGTCTCCAAGCTTAACATTCAAAATTCCATAATGCTACAGTAATCTTCCTTATTGCTTTGTACAATAGTCTAAAGCAATTACAGATACATTTTGGAAGGATTATGGATTGGAAGGATATGGAAAGATTTTGATTGTGGTCTTCCAACTCCTGTTGGTCTACTGCTGTTTCTCCCATAAATAAACAAATCAGTCCATTGACTCAGCTTATTTGTCATAAGATTGGGTGAAATGTGGGCTTAATGCCAGTAGCTCAGAGAGGGACCTCGGAGTCTTAGTGGACAATCACCTAAATATGAGCCAGCCGTGTGCTGCAGCTGCCAAAAGAAGCCAACACAGTACTAGGCTGCGTTAACAGAGGGATAGAATCAAGATCACGTGAAGTGTTAATACCACTTTACAAGGCCTTGGTAAGGCCACACTTGGAACACTGCATCCAGTTTTGGTCACCACGATGTAAAAAAGACGTTGAGACTCTGGAAAGAGTGCAGAGAAGAGCAACAAAGTTAACTGGGAGGCTGAAACATATGAGCAACAGTTAGTTGCAGGAATTGGATATATCTAGTCTAGTGAAAAGAAGGATTAGGGGTGACACGATAGCAATGTTCCAACATTTAATGGGCTGCCACAGAGAAGAGGAGGTCAACCTATTCTCCAAAGCACCTGAGGGTAGAACAAGAAACAATGGATGGAAAATAATCAAGGAGAGATCCAATTAGTGTTCCAATATTTGAGGGGCTGTCACAAAAATGAGGGGGTCAACCTATTCTCCAAAGGACCTGAAGGCAGGACAAGAAGCAACGGATGGAAACTAATCAAGGAGAGAAGCAACCTGGAACTAAGGAGAAGCAGCCTAACAGTGAGAACAATTAACCTGTGGAACGGCTTGGCCTTCAGAAGTTGTGGGGCCTCCAACACTGGAGGCTTCTAAGCAGAGACTGAACAATCACTTGTCTGAAATGGTGGACGGTCTCCTGCTTCAGCAGGGGGTTGGACTAGATGACCTCCAAGGTCCCTTCCAACTCTGTTATTCTGTTGATCAGTGGAACGGCTTGCCTTCGGAAGTTGTGGGTGCTTCAACACGGGAGGCTTTCAAAACGAGACGGGACAACCATTTGTCTGAAATGGCACAGGGTCTCCTGCTTCAGCAGGAGGTTGGACTAGATGACCTCCAAGGTCCCTTCCATCTCTGTTATTCTGTGTTCTGTTCTCTTCTTAGAATTATTCTTCTTTATCATGCCTTACAGCAGGGGTGTCCAACTCAATTTCATTGAGGGCCGCATCAGCATTGCGGTTGCCCTCAGGGGGCCGGGTGCGTGTGGTCAGAGTGGGTGTAGCCTATTGGTTGGCTGTGGATGGAGTGGGTGTGGCCTACTGGGTGGGCGTGGCCAGCTCTACATCGTTCGTGTCAAGGGTGCCTGTGAGGGCCTGGGCAGGAGTGGGACAGATCTCTTGCAGAAGGGGGTGGGACCGAGGCAAGTGCCAAGGCATGGTCTACTGGGGCAAGTGCTAAGGTGGCCACCACAAAATTGTACATTGGCTCCCGGCCGGCCTGGGCCAGGGCCAAGGCAGCGGGGGCCGTTCCCTCACTGTTTCCAGGATGGCTTCACGGGCCACTGGAAACCACTTCGCGGGCCGCATCCGGCCCCCGGGCCTTGTGTTTGACAAGTCTGCCTTACAGGGTTGAACGAGGAACTGGACTGCTGGGTTGGCTGATGGGGATGGGATAAGGAAAAAAGAAATGAAACGAAAGAGCAGAAGGAGGAATAATAGCCAGGAAGAAAAATATGGTGGACACTTCAAACCATTTTGAAAAAGCGTATTGAATTTCTACCTCAGTTGTTTTTGTTAGGGATCATAAAAGACTGTACCACCATAGAGACGAACTTAATTTTGAACTTGATCACAGCAGCGAGACTGTTGGTGGGACAATACTGGAAGAAACCAGAAATACCATCTATTGAAGAATGGACTTTGAAAGTCATAAATATGGCAGAAATGGCTAAAATATCGGCATATCTGAAGGATCATTCAAATGAAAAATATATGTTGGACTGGAAACATTGGATAAACTACATACAAGAGAAACACCAATCAAAGAAAATGTATCTGGCTTATAGTTAAATCTTGATATACGGTATTAAGTTGAATAGCATTTAACTTGAATTTTTTCTGTGTTTACATGTACAAATATATATCTAATAATAAAAAATATAATAATAAAAAAAGAGTACATCACCCAGAAGCAGCTACTGTTTCTTTTAGGGTTACCCTTGGCTGCGTTAGAAACTGCTGACTTCGGAGAGCTGTCAAGGCCTCGCTTGGGATTCATTTATTCATTCCATTTCCATGACAAAACAGACGATTTTTGTGCAAATGTGTCACATCTTCAAGAGTGAGAGAAACGCACTCACTGGGAGGTGAAAAGGGTTCCAGTGCTGTGGGATGTTGCAAAGAACGGTGATATTAAATCCCCTGGTGCCCCCGCTGTTCAGAAATAAAATATTCGTCCTGTATTGTCTGATTCCTGATTTTCTGCTAAGCCCATTGTCAGCAGGAGCCATCAACATAATAGCATTTAAGTGGGGTTGTTCAGCCAGCTTGTAAAATAAGTCCTGTTAAGCACTTCTCAAGAATTCCATTAAAATCCAGAAATGCCTCCGTTGATTGAGTTGGAAGATATTTAGGACGGAAGATAACAAAGAGAGACCCAAAGTCTGAGCTTAACCTCTTCCAAGAAACTAAGTTTATACCCCGAAACTAGATGATTTCATAACCCACTTTATATGTGGTTTTGGGACCCACTCAAATTAGGTAACCTCAGATAAAAAGATAGATAGGTAGGTAGGTAGGTAGGTAGGTAGGTGGATGGATGGATGGATGGATGGATGGATGGATGGATGGATGGAGAGACAGAGAGAGAGAGAGAGAGATGAATAGATAGATATAGGTAGGTAGGTAGGTAGGTAGATAGATAGATAGATAGATAGATAGATAGATAGATAGATAGATAGATAGATAGATAGATATGGATGGATGGATAGAGAGAGAGAGATGAATAGATAGATATACGTAGGTAGGTAGGTAGATAGGTAGGTAGGTAGGTAGATTTATTTATTTATTTATTTTATTTATAATCAAATTTCTATACCGCCCCTCTAGACAGACAGACAGACAGACAGACAGACAGACAGACAGACGATGATAGGTAGGTAGGTAGGTAGGTAGGTAAGTAGGTAGGTAGATAGATAGATAGATAGATAGATAGATAGATAGATAGATAGATAGATAGATAGATAGATAGATAGATAGATAGATAGATAGAGAGGTAGGTAGGTAGGTAGGTAGAGATAGGTAGGTAGACAGACAGACAGACAGACAGACAGACAGATAGATAGATAGACCTTTACTGTCATTTTTTCCTATGGACACAATGGCATAATTAAAAATGAAATTTAGTTGCTTGCTCTCAAAGTGTACACAACACACATTTAAACACAACACACATTTATTTATTTATTTATTTATTTATTTATTTGTTTATTTATTTATTTATTTATTTAACAATTTTTATACCGCCCCCCTCCCGAAGGACTCAGGGCGGTGTACAGCCCAATTAAAAACATCAACATACAAAAGGTAAAATTATTAAAAATAAATTAAATAATTTGGCCCAATCATTTAAAAACCCAATACATAATCTTAAAAACAATTAAAAACATCAAAAGATAAGGTTATTAAAAATAGATTAAGTAATTTAGTCTGATCATTTAAAACCAATGCTTAATCTTAAAACTCAATCCCCTAAAAACAATTATGGCCTTGTTGGAACCGGAGCTACTATCCCAGGCCGGCTTGTCGGAATAAATATGTTTTTAATTCTCGACGGAAGGAACGCAATTCCGTCAACGTACGGAGTTCGGGGTGGGGGAGCTCGTTCCAAAGCGTTGGAGCTCCCACAGAGAAGGCTCTCCCCCTGGGGGTCACCAGCCGACATTATCTGGCCGACGGCACCCTGAGGAGACCGACTCTGTGGGAGCGTACCGGACGGTGGGAGGTATTTGCTGGCAGAAGGCGGACCTGTAAATATCCGGGTCCGATGCCATGGAGCGTTTTAAAGATGGTCACTAACATTAATACGTAACACACCTTTAAACATACTATATACAGCATATGTATAGACCTACACCCTTTCATATAAGTAATGTATAAATATTAATCACTGTCCGTCTTAAATACATAACAGAAGGAGGAAGCTTGAGAGTTCACCAGGTTGATACTGTATGGAAGAAAACTGAGACTGAATCTGGATGTTCTGCTTCAGGTAGCACAAAGTTCCCAGAAGGGAACAAGGAAAACAGGTCGTGAAGAGGATGTGTAGCATTCCAGACAATCCTGCGGACCCTGCTCAAGCAACGCTTATATGTTGTGTCCTGGAGGGAAGGGAGGGAACTGCCACTCATCTTTTCAGCTGTCCTCACCACTCTCTGCACTTTACGCAAGTAGCCTTTGACGTACGGCCACAATCGAGCCAAAAGCTTCTGTCGTAAAGCAAGCCAGTTGGTGAGTGAGTCTTGCCTCATTTTACAAGCTCTTTTTCAACCGTCGCTAAGGGAATTGCTACTGTTGTGAAGTTAGTAACACGCTTGCTAAGTGAAATCTGGCTGCAAAAGGGGGGTCCCATGACCCTGGGGACACTGCAACCGTCATAAATGTGAGTCGGTTGCCAAGAGTCTGGATTTTGATCACGTGACCATGGGGATGTTGCAAGAGTGCTAAGTGTGAAAAATGGTCATGTTGCTTTTTTCAGTGCTGATCACTAAACGAATGGACTACGTGTCCTGATTCTGACAGATGAAACTCTTCAAAGAACTTCAAGGCATTGTTTATCTTAAGGAATCTTTGTTCGAGTAGCATAGCATCGGCGCGTACATAGGCCAAGCCAAAATCTGAATTCCCCTCCCCTGAGCACATAGTATCAAAGCACAATTCCCTCCTCTAATTAACAGTCATAAATCACATTCTCCAATTAGTTTGAAATGCAGACTTTCCCTCCAGTTCTTCAGCCCGCCATTTCTTATCATCTCTTTTCAAAAAAAACCTTGGTTCTCACCCTAGTTACAATATTGTTATGTCTAACTAAACCCCCATGCACATTCCTCCTCCTCCCCCCCCCAGTATCACCTAATTCTAATTCTAAGAGTAAAACATAAGAAGGAAAATGGCTGCATCTCTATATGTTGTCAAAGCAAGAACATCCAATGTTAGCAGTGTTGACACTACATGGAAATGAGAAATAAATAGCACATTGGCCCTGCCAACTGATACAACACTTCCAAACTCTTCCTTCCTATTCTATGTTCAAAATTACTTTGGTCGCACCTTCTAGGTTCATCGACTTTTATTCTTGCAAAAAGATATCTGGCAACTAGCCAGAAGGAAGCCATCCTTCTAAGCAAACAAGCCTATGAGTTCTAGTCCTACCTTAGGCATAAAATCTTGCTGAGTGACTTTCATCAGGAGACGGTGAGTTCTAGTCCCACCTTAGTCATGAAAGCCGGCTGGATGACTTTGGGCCAATCCCTCCCTCTCAGCCCAACCCACCTCACAGGGGTGTTGTAGAAGGAGGAAGGACCATTAGGTATGTTCGCCACCTTGAGTTATTCGTAGAAACAATAAAGGAGGGATACAAACAAATAGCAAGCGCAGGAAATCTGGAGTCTATAATCATCATCATCCTAGCCATTGTGTCATGGTTCCAACAGATGGAATTCTTCAAAAGAACTTCAAGGCATGGTTTATCTTAATCGAGTAGCATAATATCGGCACTTACATAATTGAAGCTAAAAACTGAATTCCCCTCCCCTGAGCACATAGTAACAAAGCACAATTCCCTCCTCCAATTAACAGTCATAAATCACATTCCCCAATTAGCTTGAAGCGCGGGCTTCTTCTCCAGTTCTCCAGCCCGCCAATTCCTTATCAGCTCTGGTTACAATAACCTTGTTCCTTATGCTAGGTTTAGTGTTGTTATGTCTAATTGGACTCTCGTTCACATCCCCCCTCCCAGCCTCATCTAACTCTAAAAGCAAAAGGTAAAAGATGGCTACATTTCCATCTGTTGTCAATGCAAAAACATCGGATGTTTGTCTGCTGAAGGATGAAGGCCTCTTTCTGCATGTTTCCAACCAATTTGGTCTTGACCTTTCTTTTGCCAGTTGGGCCCTCAATACCTGCTGATTTCATCAATCCACCTTGTGGACACTTTTGATCAAGTGGGATCCCTTCTATGACTGCCTTGGTCCCCCTGCCCTCCTCGGTTCTTCTTGCTATGTGACCAGCCCGTTTCCATTTCAATTCTTTTTATTCACTTGAGGGCATTGTGAAGTTGTGTTTGTTCTCTAATCCACCCATGGGTCTTTCTATCGTGTCTTGCGATGCCGAGCATGTATCTTTCCATGGTTCTTTGCGACACTTGTAGCTTTTGTGTTGGTTGTGACCTTAGTGTCCATATTTCACCAGCATATGTTAGAGCAGGTAGCACACATTGATCAAAAAATTGATTGCTTTACTTTATGCATATATGTATATATGTGTGTGAGAACAGAACAGAATGGAACGGAATGGAATGGAATAGAATAGAATGAAACAGAATGGAATAGAAGGGGATAGGATAGGGTAGGATAGGATAGGAAGTAGAGTAGAGTAGAGTAGAATAGAATAGAATAGATGGAATGAAACAGAATGGAATGGAAGGGGATAGGATAGGGTAGGACAGGATAGGATAGGAAAGGAAAAAATAGAATAGAATAGAATAGAATAGAATAGAATAGAATAGAATAGAATAGAATAGAATAGAATAGAATAGAATAGAATAGAATAGAATAGAATAGAATAGAATAGAATAGAATAGAATAGAATAGATGGGATGGGATGGGATGGGATGGGATGGGATGGGATGGGATGGGATGGGATGGGATGGGATGGGATGGGATGGGATGGGATGAAATGAAATGAAATGGAATAGAGTAGGGTAGGGTAGGATAGAGTAGAGTAGAGTAGAGTAGAGTAGGGTAGGATAGGGTAGGGTAGAGTAGAGTAGAGTAGAGTAGAGTAGAGTAGAGTAGAGTAGAGTAGAGTAGAGTAGAGTAGAGTAGAGTAGAAATCTTTGTTGTCACTTTAAATGTACACTAATCAGCATATATTAAAAATGAAATTTTGTTGCATTTTGTTCTCAAAAAATATAATGCGTATACCCACATACAAACACATATTTTGCATATACCCACATACACCCATATATGATACTATATACATCACTGGTCATCTACAAGAAAGTAGGGAATTTGATTAATGTATCTCTACACTTCTTTTAATTGCAAAAACAGTCCTGCTAATTGCATTTCATTTATTGGCGTTTTCAGAAAGCCAAGCAGCACTTTAAGAACACTGCACTGCCACATCAGAAAAAAAAAAAAAAAAACAGCAGTCTGATGGATAGCTACTTTCTATAGTTATCTAAATCAGCAGTACACTTATCTTCCTAAGGGTGGCTTCCCTTTGTGGTAGGAAACAATAAGGAGGAGATACTAATTGAGATTTGTGCGAGTAAACTTGGAAAACAGCAAGTTAAGCCATTAAAAAAAAACAGCTTTCAAAATCAGTACTAAAGAAAGCAGTGAGGACAGCACATTAATGGAAGCTGAAAATATTTTAAAATACTTGACTCAAAACACCAAAATGTTAAAAACCTGCTTGGAGAGATAGAACGGATCGCTAGATTTGCTGAGGATCACAGTATCAAAAAAAAAAAAAAACCAAACAAAAAACCAACACCATCCTTGGAGATCTTGCAAGGAACAGCCTAACTTTATGATTATTTATTATTAATAACAATAATGATAGCATTTTTAACAATAATGATAGCACTTTTTTTTTTGCTGTCACTTTCTGAAAGATGAGTGGAGCCAAATGAAAGAGATTCAACTTCCTGAGGTGAAGGGAAGTCAACTTATCAATGTGTACATTTGCTTTCTAGCCTGAAAGAGAATGAGAATAGAGGATCATTCTTAAAAACAAAAGAATAAATCAGAATTGTAAACAGTTTTTTTGGGGGGGGAAATCATCACTCTGCTGGAGGATGAAAGTCATCAACTTACGGAGGGCAAGACAAGAAGCAACCAATGAAAACTTATCAAAGAGAGAAGCAAACTAGAACTAACCAGGAATTTCCTGATAGTGAGAACAATTAATCAGAGGAATCCAGATGTTGTGGGTGCTCCATCACCAGTGGTGTTTAAGAAAAAGTTTGGGTAACCTTTTGTCAGGAATGGCATAGGGCAGGGGTCTTCAAACCTGGCCCTTTTATGACTTGTGGACTTCAGCTCCCAGACGTCCTCAGCCAGCGTGAAGTCCACAAGATCCTGGAGCACTGGGGAACTACCAGAGGACTGGAAAAGAGCTGACGTAGTTCCCATCTTTAAAAAAAGGGGGGGGGATGGATCCAGGAAACTACAGACCTATCAGCCTGACCTCAATACCTGGGAAGATTCTGGAAAAGATAATCAAACAACAAATCAATGAACACCTAGAGGCAAACAAAGTCATTACTAAAAGCAAACACGGGTTTGTCAAAAGCAGATCATGCCAGACAAACCTTATTGCATTCTTTGACCAAGTGACAAAATTAATGGATCAGAGGAATGCTTTGGAGAATAGCTTGACTCCCTCTTCTTTGGGGCAGTCCCTGAGATATTGGAACTCTGCTATTCTGTCACCCCTAATCCTTCTCTTCATTAGACTAGACATACACAATTGGAGCAACCGTTCCTTATATGTTTTAGCCTCCAGTCCCCTGATCCTCTTTGTTGCTCTTCTCTGCACTCTTTCTAGAGTCTCAACATCTTTTTTAAATCGTGGTGACCAAAACTGGATACAGTATTCCAGGGGTGGCCTTACCAAGGCCTTGTAAAGTGGTATTAATACTGCACATGATCTTGATTCTATCCCTCTGTTAATGCAGCCTAGCACTGTGTTGGCTTTTTTGGCAGCTGCAGCACACAGCTGGCTCACATTTAAGTGATTGTCCACTAGGACTCCGAGATCCCTCTCACAGTTACTACTATTGAGCAAGGTACCCCCTATACTATTCCTGTACATTTGGTTTTTCTTGCCTAAATGTAGAACCTTACTTTTTTCACCATTGAATTTCATTTTGTTAGATAGTGCCCAGTGTTCAAGTCTGTCCAGATCCTTCTGTATCCTAAGCCTGTCTTCTGGAGTGTTGGCTATTCCTGCCAGCTTGGTGTTGTCTCCAAATTTGATGAGTTCCCTGTCTATCCCCTCGTCCAAATCGTTGATAAAGGTGTTGAAGAGCACTGGGCCCAGAATAGAGCCCTGGGGCACCCCACTACTCTCTTCCCTCCATGTAGATGCGGTTCCATTGAGGACCACACGCTGAGTACGGCCGGTCAGCCAGCTAAGAAGAATCCATCTGGTGGTGATGCTGTCTAACCCACATTTTTCTATCTTATCAAGTAGTAGATTGTGATCTACTTTAACAAATGCCTTACTGAAGTCCAAGTAAATCATATCCACAGCGTTCCTCTGGCCCACTAATTTTGTCACTTGGTCAAAGAATGCAATAAGATTTGTCTGGCATGATCTGTTTTTGACAAACCCATGTTGGCTTTTAGTGATGACTTTGTTTGCCTCTAGCTGTTTGCTGATTTGTGGTTTGACTAGAAGAGTCCCTTCCAGTTCTAGTCTGATTGGAGCAAGCCTACCAATGCTAAGTTCCCCCACAGCTTTCAAAGTGTTGGGGTGGGTGGGAAATAAAATGGGTTTGGAGTGAAAATATATATATATTAAAAAAAATAGAGTTGAGTGTGTATGGGGCATGCAGATCTCATTTTGCTTATGTTGTTAAAAGCACATCCAAAAACATAGCTCCAGAGTTGGGTTGCTATTTGGAAGACCTGCTGTTTGATAGAGTGTCATTTGTGCCCTGCTTTCACAAGGACCAGCTGTCAGCTAAGTGACTCACATGTGTTTTTCTGACACTTAACAAATGGGAACAGCTTGCCGATCTGTGTTAAGTTACTCTGGCAAATAATCATTGATGCTACACAGCATCAATGTTCAGGACATTAGTGAAAACATACGCACACGTACACACACACACACACACACACACACACACACACACACACAACGAGAAAGAAAAAAAAGGAGAGGAGATGGGGTAGAAGACCGCAATGGGAGGAGGAGAAAACATGTGCAAAGCAACCGAGGGTTCCCAAAAGTTTTTTGGGAACAGCTTCTCAACAAGAAGAAGAAGAAGGAGAAGGAGAAGGAGAAGGAGAAGGAGAAGGAGAAGGAGAAGGAGAAGGAGAAGAAGAAGAAGAAGAAGAAGAAGAAGAAGAAGAAGAAGAAGAAGAAGAAGAAGAAGAAGAAGAAGAAGAAGAAGAAGAAGAAGAAGAAGAAGAAGAAGAAGCGGAGGAGGAGGAAGAAGAAGAAGGATATTTCGCTGTTGGCTCTGTGAATACTAGGAAGGTCTTGGTTGGCAATGTTGGCGTGAGGTCTTTGATGCTCTCTGAGCTTGGTTGTTTTCTTGCAGACATTTCATGACCCAACTAGGTACCATCATCAGTGTTCACAAGGGAGTGGGAACAGAAGTTGCCTCCAGAAATCGTGAGCGCTCCATCCCTGAGAAGAGACTGGACATTCACCTGTCTGAGACGGTATAGGTTCTCCTGCTTGAGAAGGGGGCTGGGCTAGAAGACCTCTAAGGTCCCATCCAGCTTCTATTCTATTCTATTCTATTCTATTCTATTCTATTCTATTCTATTCTGTTCTGTTCTGTTCTAATTCCATTCCATATTCTATTCTATTCTATTCTATTCTATTCTATTCTATTCTATTCTATTCTATTCTATTCTATTCTATTCTATTCTATTCTATTCTATTCTATTCTAGTCTATTCTATTCTATTCTATTCTATTCTATTCTATTCTATTCTATTCTAGTCTAGTCTAGTCTAGTCTAGTCTAGTCTATTCTATTCTATTCTATTCTAGTCTAGTCTAGTCTAGTCTAGTCTATCCCGTCCCGTCGTATCCCATCCCATTCTCTATTCTATTCTGTTCTGTTCTGTTCTGTTCTGTTCTGTTCTTCCTTGTAGCACTGATGAGGTTACCTGATCTGATAGTGAAATGTCTGCAAGGAAACAACCAAGCTCAGAGAGCACCAAGGAGCCCACATTTCAACCCTAAGTTACCAAATATTAGTGGGCACGTTGGATAAAAGCAGAGTGCTGAAACAACACAGCCAGGTAGGCAAAACTGGAATAAACAAGAATATGAAGAGATTAGGATGATTTTATCCCATGCATTATTGTTTTTTAAATATTTTGAACACTGTAAATTTCTTTCTTTCCCTTCCTTCCTTCCTTCCTTCCTCCCTTTCTTTTCCTCCTTCTCTTTCCCTAGTTTAGTCTAATATCTGATTTCCTTCCTTCCTTCCTTCCTTCCTTCCTTCCTTCCTTCCTTCCTTCCTTCCTTCCTTCTTTCTCCTACTTCTCTCTCCCTTGCCTAGTCTAATATCTGATTTCCTTCCTTCCTTCCTTCCTTTTCCTCCTTCTCTTTCCCTTGCCTGGTCTAATATCTGATTTCCTTCCTTCCTTCCTTCCTTCCTTCCTTCCTTCTTTCCTTCCTTCCTTCCTTCCTTCCTTCTCCTACTTCTCTCTCCCTTGCCTAGTCTAATATCTGATTTCCTTCCTTCCTTTTCCTCCTTCTCTTTCCCTTGCCTGGTCTAATATCTGATTTCCTTCCTTCCTTCCTTCCTTCCTTCCTTCCTTCCTTCCTTCCTTCCTTCCTTCCTTCCTTCTCCCACTTCTCTCACCCTTGCCTAGTCTAATATCTGATTTCCTTCCTTCCTTTCTTTTCCTACTTCTCTCACTAGCCTAGTCTAGTATCTGATTTCCTTCCTTCCTTCCTTCCTTCCTTCCTTCCTTCCCTCTTTCCCTCCCTCCCTCCTTCCCTTCTTTTTCTTTTCCTTCTTCTTTCTCCTTCTCTCTCCCTAGTTGAGCCTAGCCTATCATCTCTGATTCTCTTCTTTCTTTCCTTCCTTGTCGTCTTGAGTGAATGGGCCATTCCAAAGAGTTTCAACTCTTCACATCATGAATTTTGGCCCTTCAATTTCTCATTGCTTGAATCTCTAAACCAGTGTTTCTCAACCTTGACAATTTTAAGGCATGTGGACTTCAACTCCCAGAATTCCACAGCCAGCGTTGCTGGCTGTGGAATTCTGGGAGTTGAAGTCCACATGCCTTAAAATTGTCAAGGTTGAGAAACACTGCTTAAGTATTAGTACCAGTAAGCGTTTTGGATAAACCCTGGGAGAATTTACAAAACGTGCTATTTATTTGTTAGATTTTAATCTTCTCTCTCTCTCTCTCTCTCTCTTTTTTTTTTATCTCCAAGACACTTCAATGAACTTTCCAAAGATCTCATTCCATGCCTGCGTTTTCCACAGATAGAAACCTGGAGGGTGGAGAAAGAGATTTAGATTGAGGGAGTGGTGGATGAAACACTGCTAGAATCTCTTGAATAAATTCCTTGATAACAATGTAAAAGGGAAGGGATCCCAGCTAAACACACAATGCTACACTCAACCAATATCAATTAGGGAGAATGTTTGCAGCTCAAGGTTCAAATGAGGGGTCCTTGGGGGTTCCTGAGCTTTGAGGTTTTCTTGCAGATATTTAATTATCCAAACTAGGTAACATCATCAGTGCTACAAGAAAGGATGATGATGAGGAGGAGGAGGAAGAAGAAGAAGAAGAAGAAGAAGAAGGAAGAAGAAGAAGAAGCAGAAGAAGAAGAAGAAGAAGAGGAGGAGGAGGAGGAGGAGGAGGAGGAGGAGGAGAAGGAGAAGGAGAAGGAGAAGGAGAAGGAGAAGGAGGAGGAGGAGGAGGAGGAGGAGGAGGAGGAGGAGAAGGAGAAGGAGAAGAAGAAGAAGAAGAAGAAGAAGAAGAAGAAGAAGAAGAAGAAGAAGAAGAAGAAGAAGAAGAAGAAGAAGAAGAAGAAGAAGAAGAAGAAGAAGAAGAAGAGGAGGAGGAGGAGAACTGTGGGGTCCTTGGTGCCCTCTCAGCTTGCTTGTTCTCTTGCAGACGTTTCATGACCCAAACTAAGTAACATCATCAGTTCTAGCGTGGAATGGTGTTTGCTCTCAGTTTATATTCTGGCATCTTGCCCTGTCAGTGTTGGCGTGACGGTCTTAGAGAGTCTTTGACTGGGCTGCTTACTGTTGTCTTCTTTGGCAGTTTCTTGACTGGGGTATTGTTGACTTGATTGTTGGTCTGATGTTAAGCTTGGAGTTAATCTATGGTGATCTGGGTGCTGATTCCTGGTGGAGAGAAGCATAGAAGTTTTTTGCTCCCTTTTAGGCTGGCTGATTGTCTCTTTTGCATTTTGCATAGTCTGTAGATGTTGTCAAACAAGCAAGCTCAGACAGCAGCAAGGAGCCCACAGTTCTCCTCCTCCTCCTCCTCCTCCTACACCACCACCACCACCGCTCTGCAAACTGCAGTCCTTACTAGCACTGATGAGATTACCCAGTTTGGATCATGAAACGTCTGCAAGAAAACAAGCAAGTTCAGAGAGCACCAAGGACTCCACAATCCTCCTCCTCCTCTTTCTCCCTGCAAGCCCCTCTCCTTACTAGCAATGATGAGGTTACCTAGTTTGGGTCATGAAACGTCTGCAAGGAAACAAGCAAGTTCAGAGAGCACCAAGGACCCTACAATCCTTTTCCTCCTCCTCCTCCTCCTCCTCCTCCTCTTCTTCTTCTTCTTCTTCTTCTTCTTCTTCTTCTTCTTCTTCTTCTTCTTCTTCTTCTTCTTCTTCTTCTTCTTCTTCTTCTTCTTCTTCTTCTTCTTCTTCTCCTCCTCCTCCTCCTCCTCCTCCTCCTTCTCCTCCTCCTCTCCAGAAACCCCACTCCCTTCAGCATTGATGATGTTACCTAGTTGAATAATGAAACATCTGCAAGTTCAGAGAGCACCAAGGGCCCCACAGTTCTCCTCCTCCTCCTCCTCCTCCTCCTCCTCCTCCACCTCTCTGCCAACCATGCTCCTTACTAGCAATGATGAGGTTACCTAGTTTGGGTCATGAAAGGTCTGCAAGGAAACAAACAAGCTCAGAGAGCGCCAAGGACCCCTCCCTGGACCAATGTATAGATATATCCACCCTAACTTTCCTGTGCACCCATTCCTTTCTTTTAAGCCCCCTCCTATACTTCC
Source organism: Bothrops alternatus (assembly GCA_034064705.1). Classification (NCBI taxonomy): domain Eukaryota; kingdom Metazoa; phylum Chordata; class Lepidosauria; order Squamata; family Viperidae; genus Bothrops; species Bothrops alternatus. Next base: position 125,730 of record JARGCV010000311.1, read on the forward strand.
CCCCCTTCCCCTTCTATTTTCTTATATTTGCTTTGAGAGGCAGAATAGCTGAAGTAGGCAGATGGGGATCCAATACTTTTGTAAATGGGATATCTTAATGTACTGACAATTTTAATTAGTGGCTATTAATTCTACTAATATACTTCTCAAAAAATTGTGCTGGCTTTGCATATATCACGCATACAAGCTTTCATTCGTGGGGAAAATTTCCATAATTGGTTCGAGAAGAAGCTGGTTTCCTAGGCAGACAAGGGGCAGAAGCTCTGAGTGGTTGTTTTCGTAAATTTTTGTGAGATGGTCGTAACGTCAGGATCATCTTCTTTTCAGAAACAATGAGGTGGCAGTGAGGTGGTTTTCAGTACATAACAGAATGACAGGCTTGGAAGGGAACCTTGGAGATCTTCTAATCCAACCCCCTGGTCAATATATAACGGGATGGAATGGAATGGAATAGGATGGGATAGGATGGGATAGAATGGAATGGAATGGAATGGAATGGAATGGAATGGAATGGAATAGAATAGAATAGAATAGAATAGAATAGAATAGAATAGAATAGAATAGAATAGAATAGAATAGAATAGAATAGAATAGAATAGAATAGAATAGAATAGAATAGAATAGAGAATGGAAAGCAACAGAACAGAATAGAAGAGTGGAGAGTGGAGTGGAGTGGAATGGAATAGAATGGAACGGAACGGAATGGAACAGAACAGAACAGAACAGAATAGAATATATGGAGTGGAGTGGAGTGGAGTGGAGTGGAGTGTAGATGGGATGGGATGGGATGGGATGGGATGGGATGGAATGGAATGGAATAGAATAGAATAGAATAGAATAGAATAGAATAGAATAGAATAGAATAGAATAGAATAGAATAGAATAGAATAGAATAGAATGGAATGGAATGGAATGGAATGGAATGGAATGGAACAGAACGGAATGGAACGGAATGGAATAGAAAAATATGGAATGGAATGGAATGGAATGGAATGGAATGGAATGGAATGGAATAGAATAGAATAGAATAGAATAGAATAGAATAGAATAGAATAGAATAGAATAGAATAGAATAGAATAGAATAGAATAGAATAGAATAGAATAGAACAGAATATGGAATGGAATGGAATGGAATGGAATGGAACAGAACGGAATGGAACGGAATGGAATGGAATAGAAAAATATGGAATGGAATGGAATGGAATGGAATGGAATAGAATAGAATAGAATAGAATAGAATAGAATAGAATAGAATAGAATAGAATAGAATAGAATAGAACAGAATATGGAATGGAATGGAATGGAATAGAATAGAATAGAATAGAATAGAATAGAATAGAATAGAATAGAATAGAATAGAATAGAATAGAATAGAATAGAATAGAATAGAATAGAATAGAATAGAATAGAATAGAATAGAACAGAATATGGAATGGAATGGAATAGAATAGAATAGAATAGAATAGAATTTAATAGGTGCATTGGAATATTATCCTTGCTTTCCTTAGGGAGCTGAGAGCATCAAATATAAACTTTGCTTCCATTGTGTTACCTGACAAGCATAGCCTGACTGGTAAGTTAGGTTGAATGGTTGAAGCTAGTCTTAAATGCAGACAGCCCACTAAACAAATAATAGTTTGTTCCTGGTGTTTAGAAGATGCAAGCTAACCCAAATATTGAACCTAAAGAAAAATGCTAAATTATCTCTGAATAACTTTTATTTAAGGACTTTGGATACATGCGGGCATAGCTGTAGATGCAAAAATTGAGGTTAAAACTTCAAGAATGCTGAAAGAATACAGGCAGAGGTTTGCCGTGCCTTCTCATTTTTTTGAAATTTCAACCGTGTAAATTTTCCTTCCTTCCTTCCTTCCTTCCTTCCTTCCTTCCTTCCTTCCTTCCTTCCTTCCTTCCTTTCCATTCTTTTCCTTCTCACTGCCCCAACATTTCATTTTCCTTCCTTCCTTCCTCCCTTGCTTCCCATTCTTTTCTCCCTGCCATTTCATTTTCCTTCCTTCCCTCCCTCCTTCTTTTTCCTTCCTTCCTTCCCTCCCTCCTTCTTTTTCCTTCCTTCCTTCCTTCCTTCCTTCCTTCCTTCCTTCCTTCCCATTCTTTTCCTTCTCTCACTGCCCCAACATTTCATTTCCTTCCTTTCTTCCCATTCTTTTCTCCCTGCCCTAATGTTTCATTTTCCTTCCTTCCTTCCCTCCTTCTTTTTCCTTCCTTCCTTCCTTCCTTCCTTCCTTCCTTCCTTCCTTCCTTCCTTCCTTCCTTCCTTCCTTCCTTCCTTCCTTCCCTTCCTCTCTCATCTTAGCCTAGGCTGTCATTTCTAATTTCCTCCCTCCCTCCCTCTAAATACTGAATATCTATCTAATTGCACCCCCTCCCCTCCCCATGTCTTCCTTAGACAACCTCACCCCCCCCCTTCCCTCCTCTCCTGCTACTGTCAAAGCTGACCTGGCAGAGAGGAGGCCGGACCCCAAGGATGCCTCAGCCTGCATGGACGTGAAGCCCTCTGACCTGGCGAGGTTTTCTTCCTAATCCCAAAGGCCCAAGAGCGACTTAAGAGTCATGGAGCCAGAACAAAAAAAGACAGCAGGCGCTCTTCCCACACCCACACTCCCCATTCATGCTCTCCCGGGTTCTTTTGTGTGGAATCTGCTTCCCCTGATGGAGACAAGGAGCCTTGCATCAACTCTAAGGACAGCGAGAGCAGGATAAAAGGTCCCTAGCATCATTAAGGAGATGATACGGCTGGGTTTACACCCTGGAGAGATTTTGGGCCATCCCTGGGGCTGCTCAAGAGCTTCCGATTTCATCTCCATCCAGGGCTTGGAAGCACCACTAGAGCACCGGTCTGCCATAGTTTAGACCAGGCCTGACTTTGTGAGGACAACATCTTTTTTTTTTTTTTAAAGGTAGACAAAGTTAGGATTGCTTCCTTTTTGTCCGCTGCTGTTGTTGCAGGGTCCTTGGGGCCTGGTGGCTTCCTTGCAGACGTTTCATGACCCAACTAGGTAACATCATCAGTGCTAGAAGAGAATGGGGTTTGTGGAGAGGAGGAGGAGGAGGAGGAGGAGGAGGAGGAGGAGGAGGACTGTGGGGTCCTTGGTGCTCTCTGAGCTTGGTTGTTTTCTTGCAAACGTTTCATGACTCAACTAGGTAACATCATCAGTGCTAGAAGAGAGTGGGATTTGTGGAGAGGAGGAGGCGGAGGAAGAGGAGGAGGAGGAGGAGGAGGAGGACGACGACGACTGTGTCGTCCTTGGTGCTCTCTGAGGTTGCTTGTTTTTTTGCAAACATTTCACAACCCAACTACGTAATATCATCAGTGCTAGAAGAGAATGGGGTTTGTGGAGAGGAGGAGGAGGGGGAGGAGGGGAGGAGGGGAGGAGGAGGCCTGTGGGCTCCTTGGTGCTCTCTGAGCTTGCTCGTTTTCTTCCAAACATTTCACAACCCAACTACGTAATATCATCAGTGCTAGAAAAGAATGGGGTTTGTGGATAGGAGGAGGAGGGGGAGGAGGGGGATGACTGTGGGGTCCTTGGTGCTCTCTGAGCTTGGTTGTTTTCTTGCAGACGTTTCATGACTCAACTAGGTAACATCATCAGTGCTAGAAGAGAGTGGGATTTGTGGAGAGGAGGAGGCGGAGGAAGAGGAGGAGGAGGAGGAGGACGACGACGACTGTGTCGTCCTTGGTGCTCTCTGAGGTTGCTTGTTTTTTTGCAAACATTTCACAACCCAACTACGTAATATCATCAGTGCTAGAAGAGAATGGGGTTTGTGGAGAGGAGGAGGAGGGGGAGGGGGAGGAGGGGAGGAGGAGGAGGAGGCCTGTGGGCTCCTTGGTGCTCTCTGAGCTTGCTTGTTTTCTTGCACACGTTTCATGACCCAACTATTTAACATCATCAGTGCTAGAAGGGAGGGGGGTTGCTGTTTGTAGAACAAACTTTATATAGAGAGAGCAGACCCCATTCCCAAGAACACAACGAAGCTCAGAGAGCACCCAGGAACTCAGACCTTCTCCTCCTCCTCCTCCTCCTCCTCCTCCTCCTCCTCCTCCTCTTCCAAAATCTGTGCATTGGCAGAATTTCCAAAAAGGTCACGCTGCTTCGATCACCATGCTTACTCTGCAGATGCATGACGACATCCTAGCAACTTGGGAAGAATTCGAGGCACACAAAGGCCAGCCCAGCTCAAGCACTGGCAGCTGTGGTTTCACATTATTGTGTACCGCGATGATAATAATAATAAAAAATGCATCTTTCCTGCCATCTAATGGTTGTCCAGCTGCAGAGTCAAAGTCCTTACTGATACTCCAGGATCCACACTACAAACCGAAGTCCAATCTATAAAACGGGCCTTGAGCCCCATCCCATAATCGGATAGCCTCCCTGTCACTGGGGCCGCTTGAAATAGGAAGGAGCAACTTGGCAGAAATCGTCTCCTTTCGGGTTGGAAGTAGAGTCGAAGAAGCAAAACGGGAGTGGCGAAAGCGGAGGCTCGTTTGTCGAGCTCGTCGGTTTCCGAACGTTTGGTTACCAGGTGTGGTAACGTCTTCGTAGTCTACCGTGTGACTAACTTCACAACTGCAGTGATTCACTTAACAAGAGAGGTTGTGAAGTGGGGCAGATTTCATATCACAACTGTCTTGCTTAGCAATGGAAATTCTGGGCTGTAGACTGTACACTATACCCTAAGTATATGAAGAAAATCGGGCATAGGAGTATCTCTATCTATCTATCTATCTATCTATCTATCTATCTATCTATCTATCTATCTATCTATCTATCTATCTATCTATCTCTATCCATCCCTATCTATCTATCTATCTATCTATCTATCTATCTCTATCCATCTCTATCTATATCTATCTATCTCTATCCATCCCTATCTATCTATCTATCCATCCATCCATCTCTCTCTCTCTCTCTCTCTCTCTCTCTATCTATCTATCTATCTATCTATCTATCTATCTATCTATCTCTATCCATCCCTATCTGTCTGTGTCTCTCTCTCTGTGTATCTATTTATCTCTCTATCTCTCTATCTCTCTATCTATCTATCTCTCTCTCTATCTATCTATCTATCTATCTATCTATCTATCTATCTATCTATCTATCTCTGTCTGTCTCTGTCTTTCTCTCTGTGTGTTTGTGTATCTATTTATCTCTCTATCTTTCTGTCTATCTTTCTGTCTATCTTTCTATCTTTCTGTCCATCTTTCTATCTTTCTGTCTGTCTGTCTGTCTGTCTATCTATCTATCTATCTATCTATCTATCTATCTGTCTATCTGTCTGTCTGTCTGTCTGTCTGTCTGTCTGTCTGTCTTTCTCTCTGTGTCTATTTATCTCTCTCTCTATTTATCTCTATCTCTATCTTTCTATCTATCTCTATATTTCTATCTCTATCTCTATCTACCCTCCCCCCTCTCTCTCTACATACACATGTACACACACACACACACACACTTGACTTGCTGCACCCAAACTCAGTTAAAGATCCAAATAAAATTAGTGCAACCCTCTCAATCCAGCTTTATTTCTGAGAGAGAGCCTGATTACCGCAGACTGAGATGACTAGAGGTAAAGTGACAATTTCTGGAGGAAAAATATATAAATAAAATGTGCCATAAGATCCTCATCAAACGCAGACCAAATGCCACATGTGTCCTCCAGTCATTTCCTCTCTTCAGTTCCATCCTCTAGCTACCGAAACATCCAGCCTCAGAGACTGCCGCAGCAAAATACCAAAGATTTTCAACTGCACAGGCTGTTTGCAATCTTCATTCTAAAACCAAAATAGACTGATCTGGGTCAAGGCATTACTATATGTATATGGATAAGTACATGATGTATAATTATACGTGCAAAGAAGAGGAGCTAAGATAATTAAGGGCCTGGAGACTAAAATATGTGAAGACGGGTTGCAGGAACTGGATTTAACTAGTCTAAAGAAAAGAAGAAATAGGGGAGACATGATAGCAGTGTTCCAGTATTTGAGGGGCTTCCACAAAGAGAAGGGGGTCAACTGATTCTCCAAAGCCCCAGAGGGCAGGACAAGAAACCATGGTTGGAAACTGACCAAAGAGAGAAGCAACCTGGAATTAAGGAGAAACTTCCTAACAGTGAGGACAATTAACCAGTGGAACAGCTTAGCCTTCACAAGTTGTGAGTGTTTCATCACTGGAGGTTTTTAAGAAGAGACTGGACAGCCACTTGTCTGAAATGGTATGTTGAGCAGGGGGCTGGACTAGAAGACCTCCAAGGTCCCTTCCAGCTCTTTTCTGATTGAGCTTGTCCAGGTGAGTCCAAATAAGTGATGGAATGAATAGGAATATTTCTCTCAAACAGAGGAGATTAAAACCAAAGACAGTTACTAAAAACTCGATTATGGCCCCATTCAAACTGAGAGTTGATTCATTTATTTGACTTAAATTTCACCTTCATTACTATTTTATAAATAACTTAAGGTGGCCTAATATTTCTTCCTCCTTCTACTTTCCCCACAGCAAAAACCTTGTAAGTGGATTGGGCTGAGAGAGAGGGACTGGCCCAAAGTCACCTAGCTTGTTTTTTAGGACAAGAGCTCATAGTTCCCTCGTGACTGGCCCAAACTCAACCAGAGACTAGAACTCACCGTCTCCTGGTGATTGGCTCAAAGTCACTCAGCTGACTGTCATGCCTAAAGTAGGACTAGAATTTACAATCTCCTGGTAATTGACCCAAAGTTACTCAGGGACTAGAACTCACAGTCTCCAGGTGACTGGCCCAAACTCAACCAGAGACTAGAACTCACTGTCTCCTGGTGATTGGCTCAAAGTCACCCAGCTGACTTTCATGCCTAAAGTAGGACTAGAATTTACAATCTCCTGGTACGTAACCCAAAGTTACTCAGGGACTAGAACTCACAGTCTCCAGGTGACTGGCTCAAACTCAACCAGAGAGAACTCACAGTCTCCTAGTGATTGGCTCAAACTCAACCAGAGACTAGAACTCACCATCTCCTGGTGATTGGCTTAAAGTCACTCAGGTGGCATTCATGCCTAAGGTGGGTCTAGAACTTACAATCTCCTGGTACGTGACCCAAAGTCACTCAGGGACTAGAACTCAGTCTCCTGGTGATTGGCTCAAAGTCACCCAGCTGGCTTTCATGCCTAAAGTAGGACTAGAATTTACAATCTCCTGGTACGTGACCCAAAGTTACTCAGGGACTAGAACTCATAGTCTCCTGGTTATTGGCTCAAAGTCACCCAGCCAGCTTTCATGCCTAAAGTAGGACTAGAACTCACAGTCTCCTGGTAACTGGCTCAAACTCAACCAGAGACTAGAACTCACAGTCTCCTGGTGATTGGCTTAAAGTCACTCAGGTGGCATTCATGCCTAAGGTGGGTCTAGAACTTACAATCTCCTGGTACGTGACCCAAAGTCACTCAGGGACTAGAACTCACCGTCTCCTGGTGATTGGCTCAAAGTCACCCAGCTGTCTTTCATGCCTAAAGTAGGACTAGAATTTACAATCTCCTGGTAATTGACCCAAAGTCACTCAGGGACTAAAACTCATAGTCTCCTGGTGATTGGCTCAAAGTCACCCAGCCAGCTTTCATGCCTAAAGTAGGACTAGAACTCACAGTCTCCTGGTAACTGGCTCAAACTCAACCAGAGACTAGAACTCACCATCTCCTGGTGATTGGCTTAAAGTCACTCAGGCAGCATTCATGCCTAAGGTGGGTCTAGAACTTACAATCTCCTGATATTTGACCCAAATTCACTCAGGGACTAGAACTCACCATCTCCAGGTGATTGGCTTAAAGTCACTCAGGCGGCATTCATGCCTAAGGTGGGTCTAGAACTTACAATCTCCTGATATTTGACCCAAATTCACTCAGGAACTAGAACTCACCGTCTCCTGGTGATCAGCCTAAGATCACTCAGCCAGGGTTGATGCCTTAGGCGAGACTAGAACTCACAGTCTCCTGACGTCTAGCCTGGTGTCTGGCAAAAAAAAGTTGAATTCTTGAATTTTTGGATCCAACAAGGGATATAATACCAGATCATGAGGAATACTGTATGAATGAATGCCAATGTCTGCTCTGTAAATAAATAGAGACTTGCAATTCATAGAGTGGAGTATACATTCAAGGGATGCATTTGCGTCTATATTGAGGCGACTTACAAAATGCAACATAAATTTGTTTCAGTCTAATCAGGAACTTTTTTCCCCCCCAAGATCTCCATTTTTCTTTTGAAGTTAAAAACAAAACAATAAAAAAGAGGCTTATTTATTTATTTATTTATTTATTTATTTATTTATTTATTTATTTATTTATTTATTTATTTATTTATTTATTTATTTATTTATTTTTCGGATTTGTATGCCGCTCCTCTCCGCAGACTCGGAGCGGCTCACAACATACAAATATCAATTCAATATAAATCCAAAAAAAAAACATTAAAAATAAACCCCACACATACTCCTCAGTCACACCACAATCAACAATCATCCCCAGGCCTGCCCGCAGAGGTAGGTTTTTAAATTCTTTCGGAAGGCCGGGAGAGTCAGAGAAATGCGGACTTCAGGAGGTAGTTGGTTCCAGAGGGCGGGCGCCACAACAGAGAAGGCCCTCCCCCTAGGGCCTGCCAGACGACATTGTTTCGCTGACGGGACCCGGAGGAGGCCGACCCTGTGCGCTCTCACCGGTCGAAGGGAAGTATATGGCAGAAGACGGTCCCGTAAGTATCCTGGTCCCAAGCCATGAAGGGCTTTATAGGTAATAACCAACACCTTGAATTGGGCTCGGAGACTAATAGGCAACCAATGCAGCATGCGGAGAGTTGATGAAATGTGGGCACAACGAGGAAGGCCCACAACTGCTCGCGAAGCTGCATTTTGCACTAATTGTAGTCTCCGAACACTCTTCAAGCGTAGCCCCATGTAGAGAGCATTGCAGTAGTCGATCCTCGAGGTGACAAGGGCATGTGTAACTGTGAGGAGAGACTCCCGATCCAAGTAAGGACGCAACTGGTGCACCAGGCGAACCTGGGCAAATGCCCCTCTCGCCACTGCCAACAAATGATGATCCAATGTCAGCTGTGGATCAAGGAGGACTCCCAAGTTGCGAACCTTCTCTGAGGGGTTTATAGATTCACCCCCCAGAGTAATCGAAGGACAGATAGAAGTGTCCTTGGGAGGCATCACCCACAGCCACTCTGTCTTATCAGGGTTGAGCCTTAATCTGTTAACACGCATCCAAACCCTCACAGCCTCCAGACACCGGCACATCACCTCAACCGCTTCACTGATATGGCCAGGAGTGGAAATGTACAGCTGAGTATCATCAGCGTACTGATGGTATCTCACTCCGTGGCAGTGGATGATCTCACCCAGTGGCTTCATGTAAATGTTAAAAAGTAGGGGGGAGAGAACCGACCCCTGAGACACCCCACATGGGAGTAACCTAGAGGTGGACTTCTGGCCCCCAACAAACACCGACTGCGACCAACCAGTGAGATAGGAGGAGAACCACCGCAATACGGTGTCCCCCACTCCCACTCCCTCCAGCCGGCGCAGAAGGATACCGTGGTCAATGGTATCGAACGCCGCTGAGAGGTCAAGAAGCACCAGGACAGAGGACTGGCCTCTATCCCGGTCCCGCCAGAGATCATCCATCAGAGCGACCAAAGCAGTTTCGGTGCTGTAGCCGGGCCTGAATCCCGACTGCAGAGGGCCCAGATAATCGGCTTCCTCCAGAGACCGCTGGAGCTGATGCGCCACCAGTTCTGTCTTTATGTGAATTTCTTCACCCATCCTTAACTGTTCTTTTTTTAAAAAAAAAATAATAATAATCTAACAATTCTCGTCCAGAATGGCCTTTTTAGGACTTTTAAAACATCAATGTCGGGCACAAAAGATTCCAATTCTTGTGCTTTGTCTCCATCTAACGGTCGTGAGCTGAATATGCCTTTCAGAAATCTTTTGTATAGCTCTCTCTTAAGGGATCCTTCATGGATTACTGCCTTGTCATGGCGAAGGGGCTTGCGTAACTCAATGAAGCTACGTGTCCAAGATCCTAACTCACCCCTGGCAATAAAGACTCATGTGGTGGAAAAACCACGATATTTACTTCAGACAACAAGACCACGAAAGTTTGGAGAAAACAGGTTTATTTGCACAAAGGTTCAGAGTATTCATATGACAAATTCTGAACCCTGAGTTATTCCTAGGGTGTCATCTTTATGCAGCTTGTCGCCCATGCCTTACACTTGGGGTGACCCTTATCTACCTTTAACACACTAAAAGAGAGAAGTTCATGTCCTGAGACCACACACACATAGGAAAAAGGGAAGTTTATACCATAGGAACTTGGAATGTAAGATCCATGAATCAAGACAAGCCAGTGGTCAATCAAGAGATGACAGAGAATGAGGTGGCTGGATGGAGTCCCTGAAGCAGGAGGAGTCGGCTTCAATGGACTCCAGAAGATGGTAGAGGACAGGAAGGCCTGGAGGAACATTGTCCATGGGATCGCGATGTGTCGGACACGACTTCGTAACTAACAACAACAAACTCTTAACGGAATAATGCTAAGTTTAAAAAAAAATAGTCCGGTTATGGCACTGATTTTTAATTAGCGCATTCATTGTTTTTTTTTAAGTATGTACAACTGGTATTTGAACACATGCAATTTATGTGTGGGTTTATTTATTTACTTTGCTTAACCAAGTAGCGGGAAATCCTTCTTGAAAAGATGCCTGCCTCTGGATTTTTTTTCCAAATTAATATACTTCTTTAAAAATCTTCTTAATGAGTTTACTATTGCTTTTACTACTTGTGTTGATGAAGATGAAGAGCTTTGAAGCTCAGGTAAATAATTAAATGGAAAGAAGGGAGGGGGGAGAAAAGAATTGCTTGTGAGCTACCCAAACACTGCTAGAAAAATCCATCATCCATTTCTTTTCCAACTGAAGGGTGTTGAATGTGACTGTTGACTTGAAGGGATATAACATTCTGGAAGTTCACCAGCATGCGCTTTAAAATATTTCTTGGCTGCAAAAAAATTGCACCTTGGGAGGTGCAGGGATGGGAGCAAAGATGCAAACTTGACTTTCTGCGTTGGCTTTTTTGTAGCTTTGATTTGGCTTTTGTGCTGTTTTAGCTTTTGATTGGGAGCCACTCAGAGTTTTGTTGGCAAGAAGATGGGCGGCTTTATAAACGTTTTAAATAAATAAGTGCCAAGAATTAATAATGCATAAATCACAAAACAATTACTTCTTCTTCTTCTTCTTCTTCTTCTTCTTCTTCTTCTTCTTCTTCTTCTTCTTCTTCTTCTTCTTCTTCTTCTTCTTCTTCTTCTTCTTCTTCTTCTTCTTCTTCTTCCTGTTGTTGTTGTTCTTCTTCTTCTCCTTCTCCTTCCTCTTCTTCTCGTCCCCTTCACTTCCTCTTCCTCCTCCCTCTTTTCTCATCGTCCATTCTCTTCCTCTTCCTTCTCCTCTTCCTCCTCCTCCTCTTCCCTCTTTTCTCCTCCTTGTCCCCTCTTCTCCTCCCCCTTCCCCTTTTCTCCTCCTCGTCCCTTTTCTTCTTCGTCATCCTCCTCCTTCTTTTCTCCTCCTCATCCCACTCTCTTCGTCCTCTTCCTTCTCCTCTTCCTCCTCCTCCTCTTCCCTCTTCTTTCAGAGACCCTTAAAAAAACATTCCATTAAGTGTCAATCTTCTTAGCACTTTTTTCTTCTTTATAGCCTACAGAACAATACAGAACTTTGAATAATAAGGGAAGGCATGCACGGGGAGATTAATGACTTGGATTAGGAACTGAATACCAAACTGCGATGATTAGATCTAGGAGGTCGAGTCAACGTTAAGCCATGCAATTTGAATTTTCCCATGCCATTAGCTTTACAAAAGCTATCGGGGACCTCTGGGGAATGGACTCCCATCCTTTTGGGGGAGGGAGCGGGGGGGCATCCTCTGAAAAGCTCTTCTTGGCCCAAACACACAATCGTAACATGTCTTTTAATTCCTGATCTTCAGGATAATTAAAAAGGGTAGCCTGCCATCTGCAATGTTGCTGGACGGCCCAGATTATTTTGAAGTTCGAATTTCAGCGTTTCTTTTCAGCAGACTCATACAGATACCCCTCCATTGATCACCAAACTGGAGCCAGACAATTAGTCGTTAAGTCAAGATCTCCCTGTATTTTATCTGTCATGTTTGTTGGCTCAACTTCCTGCGTTTCTGTAAAAGTGTGAGATCAGGGTTGCGAAAATGCACATGACCCCCAGGTAGCAGTAAAGAGACAACATTTCAGCATCTCTCTCTCTCCTGCCATCCTGTGGTCAATGAAATGTTTGCACCCCGGTAGTCCTTGGAGGGAGCAAGAATATATATATTATATATACACATATAAACCTTATTTGGCTCTCCTGCATGGTGGGGAATCTCAGATCCTCTCTTTCCTCCCCCCAGTCACTAATTATTACTGAAATAATTTGCTCCTATGCCAAGGGGTCTTCAAACATGGCCCTTTTATGACTGGTGGACTTCAACTCCCAGAATTCCTCAGTCAGCCATTTTGATGAAAGTGCGGGCTTGGATCCAGACTCTCAGGGGTCTTCAAACATGGCCCTTTGATGACTGGTGGACTTCAACTCCCAGAATTCCTCAGTCGGCCATTTTGATGAAACTGCGGGCTTGGATCCAACTCTCAGGGGTCTTCAAAGATGGCCCTTTTATGACTGGTGGACTTCAACTCCCAGAATTCCTCAGCCAGAGTGTCTGGCTGAGGAATTCTGGGAGTTGAAGTTCACCAGTCATCAAAGGGCCAAGTTTGAAGACCCCTGTCCTATGCTTTAGATCAGGGGGTCTCAAAACTTGACAACTTGAGGATTTGTAGACTTCAACTCCCAGACTTCCCCAGCCAACATGGCTGGCTCAGGAATTCTGGGAGGTGAAGTCCACAAGCCTTAAAGTTGCCACGTCTGGAGGTCCTCGCTTTAGAAAATCTATACTTGTTACGCGTTGTGATTTGGATTGCTTTAATTGTCTTTTAAACAGTTTTTCTTTATCTTCCAAAACCAATTTCCAAGTGTGGTAGCTTGACTTGCTGTGTGGTAGGTTACATTTACGGGAAGCGTTGCTGCTTGAATGTGTCTAGACTTCAGCTATGAATTGTGTACAATCCGTTTTCCTACTGGTTCAAATTCTCTTAGTTTCTCAAATTTGCATTATCAGCATGGTTTCTCTTTCCCAAAATTGTGCCTGACTGATTCTTGCCTCTGTCAACATATACCTTAATAAAGGTAACTAGAGGAGGGAATTGTGCTTTGATACTATGTGCTCAGGGGAGGGGAATCCAGATTTTGGCTTGTCCTATGTACGTGCCGATGCTATGCTACTCGAATAAAGATTCTTTAAGGTAAACAATGCCTCGAAGTTCTTTAAAGAGTTTCATCTGTCGGAACCATGACACAGATGTTTACTGTGAAACGTTACAAAAACTCAAACGAGCCCTACATAATAAGTGTCGTGGCCTGCTGACTTCCGGTGTACTGTTGTTCACGACATATGCTCACCCGCATACCACTAGATCAGGGGTAGGCAACCTTGGCTCTTTTATGACTGGTGGACTTCAACTCCCAGAATTCCTGAGCCAGCCATGCTGAGGGGAAAGGGAGAGGTTTCCAAGCTGAGCCTTGCTGGCTCAGGAATTCTGGGAGTTGAAGTCCACCAGTCATGAAGGGGCCATAGTTTCCCTCATGTTGGCTCAGGAATTCTGGGAGTTGAAGTCCACGCATCATAAAAGAGCCAAAGTTGCCTACCCCTGCACTAGATGCACCAAAGAACGTTTGAAGGGGTTCCGTTGCTATGTTTTTGATCACACACACATACACACACAAATTTGGTGCCGAGCGACGACTACGAAGGAATTTCAAACCGTGTGAGACGTTACAACAAGGGCCTCAATTTGAAGGGCGATTATTAGATAACCTTTATTGTCATTTTTTTCCCTGTGGGCACAACAGCACATATTAAAAATGAAAGTTGCCTGCTCTCAAAGTGCACACGTACATAACACATAATTAAAACATGCCATATACAACCTACACCCTTACATATAAACAACCTATTAATATTAATCACTGTCCATCTTGAACACATAATGGAAGGAGGAAGTTGGAGAGTTCTCAAGGTTGATACTGTATGGAACAAGAATGTGACTGAATCTGGATGTTCTGCTTCAGATATCACGGATCTCCCTCCTCCCAGAATGGAACAAGGAAAAACAGGTCGTGGAGAGGGTGTGTGGTGTCCCAGACAATCTTGTGGACCCTATTCAAGCAACACTTATGTGCTATGTCCTGGATGGGAGGGAGGGAATGGCCAATGATCTTTTTGGCCGTCCTCTATGTCAAAAAGTAATATGTTGTTAGCAAGACTGTTGGTGGGACAATATTGGAAGAAGCCAGAACTACCATCTATCGAAGAATGGACTTTGAAAGTTATAAATTTGGCAGAAATGGCTAAAATATCTGCATATTTGAAGGATCATTCAAATGAAAAATATATGTTGGACTGGAAAAAATGGATAGAGTATACACAAGGGAAATATCAATCTAAGAAATTGTACTTAGTATATAGTTAAATTTTTATATGTTGGACTGAAAAATATAGTTAAATTTTTATTAGAATTTACATAATAATTTTGTTTAGTTTAGTGGGTTTTCTTGTGTTTTACCCTGTATTCACTTTGGGAAGTCGGGGGGGGTGGCTGGGTTGGGTGGGTGTAATAATGTACTCAACTGCAATATTGGCAATATAAAAGAATGATATATTTATAGAAATAAGAGGGGTTGCTCGGGCAGTACCTCTGGACCACATCTGGAGGGGGTGGAAGTGAGGAGTGAAGGGAAGTTGGAAGGTTGTAGGAGAGGAGGGTGGAGAGTGAGGGAGGGAGAGATGGGAGGGGGAGGGAAGTAGGTGATAGGAGGAAGAAAGAGGGGGATGTGGTGGAGAGGGTGCAGCCAAGCAACACCCATAGCTATTTTATGTATCCTATGTAAGTTTTTATGTTTTGTTTTGTGTTGGAGAAAGTTGAAAAAGATTGTATTAAGTTAAGTTGTATTCAATTTGATTTTTTGTTTATAATTATAAAACTAATAAACTTAAAAAAAAGTAATATGTTGTAGTTTTCTAATGCGTATAATAAAAGTTCTTATGTAGCAATGAAAGAAACACACAGCCCTCCAGCATGTCTGTGTTAACAGACGAAATCTTTATTAATGCAATCATTTAGGCATTATTCACACTCACTCACTCCCCACTGTTATACTAGCATTGGTCTTCTATGAACTGGCCACATTTATAAGGTTGTTGGGAGACAAGGGCACCACAATCGGATGGACAGTTGGGTCTCTCAAAGGGGGGGGGTTCCCTAAAACTTTCCCTTTTCGTCTCTCTTGCCAGCAGCCTCCGAGCCAAGCTGTTTTCCACATTTTCTAAGACTTTTATGAATTATGTGATTTCTGCGTGGCAGTTCTTACCTTTGTTAGCTCTCCTTCCAGACAAGCGAGCCACACAAACAAGCAAAGCTCCATCCTTGGGATGCAGACAGTACTTAAAACCACACCCCCTCCGGTCCGCAGAAAAACCTTTCTCCATGACACCAGTCCCTGGTGCCCAAAAGATTGGGGAACCTGTGCTGTAAGCTGTCCATTATAATCCAGTAGCTGAAGGGCAACTGTACATAGAAACAGAAAGGTTTGTGAATGAGAAAATAGCAGGAAACCTCAGGATTGTAAGATTGTAAGTTAGACTATGAAGTCTGTGTCTGTCTATTTATCTCCATCCATCCATCCATCCATCATCTATCTACCCATACATCATCTATCTGTATCTATCCATCCGTCATCTATCCATCCATGCATCCATCCACCTACTATATCATATCTATCAAATATATCTCTATCCATTTCTGTATCTATACATATCTTCTATTCATCTAGCTGTCAGTCCGTCCGTCCATCCATCCGTCATCTATCCGTCCATTGCTCATCTATTCATCCATCCACCCACTATATCATCTCTCTCTCTTTATCTAGCTAAACTATCTACATCCATTTCTATATCTATACATATCTTCTAGTTATCTATCTGTTCGTCCATCATCTATCCATCCATCGGTCATCTATTCATCCATCCATCCACCCACTATATCATTTCTCTCTCTCTCTCTCTACCTAAACTATCTGTATCCATTTCTATATCTATACATATCTTCTATTTATCTATCTGTCTGTCCATTCATCTGTCTATTCATCCATCCATCCATCCACTATATCATTTCTCTCTCTCTCTACCTAAACTATCTATATCCATTTCTATATCTATACATATCTTCTATTTATATATCTATCTGTCCGTGTCCGTCCATCCATTCATTCATCTGTCATCTATCCATCCATTGGTCATCTATTCATCCATCCATCCACCCACTATATCGTCCGTCTCTCTCTCTCTCCTCTCTCTCTCTCTCTCTCTCTCTCTCTCTCTCTCTCTCTCTCTCTCTCTCTCTCTCTCTCTCTCTCTCTCTCTCTCTCTATATATATATATATATATATATATATATATATATATATATATGTTTTTAAAATTGTTAACAAAGAAATAAGGGATTTCTGAGATAGCTATTTCGAGTTATTTAACTCTCTTCAGTCAGAACTTACCCTTTCTGGGATTCGAACCTGGGCAGTCTGCATGCTAGGCAGAAGCTTTAGCCTCAAGCCACAGGCTCTCTCCCACTTTGTTAATAGTCAGGGAGTTAATATGTGTGTCAAGTGGTTATTTTTTAGATTGCACCCTGTAAACCCAAATATGGGAGGAAGAAATCATCCTTTCCTTTGCTTGTTTCAGCTCAACCCAGAGCCATCTGCAAGCACAAATATATATATGTTTTTAAAATTGTTAACAAAGAAATAAGGGATTTCTGAGATAGCTATTTCGAGTTATTTAACTCTCTTCAGTCAGAACTTACCCTTTCTGGGATTCGAACCTGGGCAGTCTGCACTTGACACACATATTAACTCCCTGACTATTAACAAAGTGGGAGAGAGCCTGTGGCTTGAGGCTAAAGCTTCTGCCTAGCATGCAGACTGCCCAGGTTCGAATCCCAGAAAGGGTAAGTTCTGACTGAAGAGAGTTAAATAACTCGAAATAGCTATCTCAGAAATCCCTTATTTCTTTGTTAACAATTTTAAAAACATATATATATTTGTGCTTGCAGATGGCTCTGGGTTGAGCTGAAACAAGCAAAGGAAAGAATGATTTCTTCCTCCCATATTTGGGTTTACAGGGTGCAATCTAAAAAATAACCACTTGACACACATATTAACTCCCTGACTATTAACAAAGTGGGAGAGAGCCTGTGGCTTGAGGCTAAAGCTTCTGCCTAGCATGCAGACTGCCCAGGTTCGAATCCCAGAAAGGGTAAGTTCTGACTGAAGAGAGTTAAATAACTCGAAATAGCTATCTCAGAAATCCCTTATTTCTTTGTTAACAATTTTAAAAACATATATATATTTGTGCTTGCAGATGGCTCTGGGTTGAGCTGAAACAAGCAAAGGAAAGAATGATTTCTTCCTCCCATATTTGGGTTTACAGGGTGCAATCTAAAAAATAACCACTTGACACACACACACACACACACACACACACACACACACACACACACACACACACACACACACACACACACACACACACACACACACACACACACACACACACACACACACACACACACACACACACACACACACATATATATATATATATATATATATATATATATATATATATATATATATATATATATATATATACCTAAACTATCTGTTCTGTTCCATTCCATTCTCATTTTCTTCTATTTCACTTTGAGAGCGGACAACTAAATTTCATTTTTGATGTGTGCCGTTGTGCCCACAATAGAAAAATGACAATAAAGGTTATCTTATCTTAATAATAATAATAATAATAATAATAATAATAATAATAATAATAATAATAATAATAATAATAATAATAATAATAGTAATAAAGTTGGAAGGGACCTTGGAGACCATCTAGTCCAATCCCCTGCTCAGGCAGGAAACCCTATATCATTTTGGACAAATGGCTGTCCAGTCTCTTCTTTAAAAATTCCACTGTTGGCGCATTCACTTCTGGAGGCAGGTTGTTCCACTGGTTAATTGTTCTAACTGTCAGGAAGTTTCTCCTTAGTTCTAGGTTGCTTGTCTCCTTGATTAGTTTCCACCTTTTGCTTCTTGTCCTGCCTTCTGGTGCTTTGGAGAATAGCTTGACTCCCTCTTCTTTGGGGCAGCCCCTGAGATATTGGAACATGGCTATCATGTCCCTCCTCATCCTTCTCTTCATTAAACTAGACATACCCAATTCCAGCAACCGTTCCTTGTACCTTTTAGCCTTCAGCCCCCTAATCATCTTTGTTGCTCCTCTCTGTACCCTTTCTAAAGTCCCAACATCCTTTTTACATCGTGGAGACCAAAACTGGATGCAGGATTCCAAGTGTGGCCTTACCAAGGTCTTGTAAAGCAGTATTAACACTTCACGTGATCTTGATTCTATCCCTCTGTTAATGCAGCCCAGCACTGTGTTGGCTTTTTTGGCAGCTGCAGCACACGGCTGGCTCCTATTTAGGTGATGGTCCACTAGGACTCCGAGATCCCTCTCACAGTTACTACTATTGAGCAAGGTACCCCCTATACTATACCTGTGCATTTGTTTTTTCTTGCCTAAATGTAGAACCTTACTTTTTTCACCCTTGAATTTCGTTTTGTTAGTTATCTTATCTTCTTTTTTTCTTTTGGCACTTAAACTTTCTCTTTTAACCCTTTTTCTCCCCCTCCCTTATTTTATTTTAGATTGTATTCATTTCTTCTCTCGTTTCTTAAAACTTTCAATAAAATAATATTTATTTTTAAAAAGATAAGGGGGAAAAAAGAGACCACTGCTTTGGAGAGCTCCAGCTTCTGGAAGTGCAAAGTTTCATAACCAACAGGGGAAAAATAAAAATAAAAATAAAAATCTGCGGGAAACCAAGGAAAACAAACTCCCCCCTCCCCCACTCAACATTACTAAGGTAAATTTGTTTTTCCTGTACGGGGAAAAAAAAGCCATCAGGCGCGGCCATCTTCGTCCATTCCCTACGAGCGCGGCCATCTTCGCCCGTTCCCTATAGGCGCGGCCATCTTTCCCCGCCCCCTTCTTCCGTACAACGCCGCCCGCCATCTTAGCGTCGGGCAAAAGAAAGCCGCCCGGAACGCTTTGCCCTTTCTCGAAGGTGAGCGGGAGGGAGGGAAGGGAGGGAGGGAGCGAGGGGGGCGGAGCGCGCGCGCCCTCCAATGGGACGCTCCGCCGAGCGCCTCCGAGCCGTTTGATTGGAAGGCCGCGGAAGAGCGCGGGGGGAGGGACGGGCGCGAAAGGACCAGCTGGTGCGTATGACAGAGCAGCGGGAGGGTTGGCGCATCAGCCGCCATGGGCGAAGCGGAGAAGTTCTACTATGTTCACAGCTGCGATCTGGACCTGAACGTCCAGCTCAAGATGTGAGTAGGAGCCTCTCGGTGGGGGCTTGCGAATGCTCCGTCCTTATGGGGATTTGGGGCGGGGGGGTTGGTGGTGGAGAAAAATAGGGGCGCAGCTCCTCTCCCAAGAGCTGTGGGGGGGCTGGGGGGGTGGAGGAAGGAGGGGTATCCCTGCTTTGCAAAGGCCCCTGCTTTGCAATTACTGGGGGGGGGGTGGAGAAGGAGGGGGTCCCTGCTTTGCAAAGACCTGGAGGGGTATCCCTGCTTTGCAATTACTGGGGGGGGTGGAGGAGGAGGGGTCCCTGCTTTGCAAAGACCTGGAGGGGTATCCCTGCTTTGCAATTACTGGGGGGTTGTGGAGGAGGAGGGGGTCCCTGCTTTGTAAAGACCTGGAGGGGTATCCCTACTTTGCAATTACTGGGGTGGGGGTGGAGGGGGTCCCTGCTTTGCAAAGACCTGGAGGGGTATCCCTGCTTTGCAATTACTGGGGGGGTGGGGGTGGAGGAGGAGGGGGTCCCTTCTTTGTAAAGACCTGGAGGGGTATCCCTGCTTTGCAATTACTGGGGGGGTGGGGGTGGAGGAGGAGGGGGTCCCTTCTTTGTAAAGACCTGGAGGGGTATCCCTGCTTTGCAATTACTGGGGGGGTGGGGGTGGAGGAGGAGGGGGTCCCTTCTTTGTAAAGACCTGGAGGGGTATCCCTGCTTTGCAATTACTGGGGGGGTGGGGGTGGAGGAGGAGGGGGTCCCTTCTTTGTAAAGACCTGGAGGGGTATCCCTGCTTTGCAATTACTGGGTGGGTGGTGGTGGAGGAGGAGGGGGTCCCTGCTTTGCAAAGACCTGGGATAAAAGGGGGGAGGGGAGGAGAGGAGAGGAGAGGTCTCTGATTTGCAATGATCTGGGACAGAAAAGGAGGAGGGGGGACATCTCTGTTTTGCGATTAATCTGGGAGGGAGGAGGGGTCCCTGCTTTGCAATTAGATGGGGAGGGGAGAGGGGTCCCTGTTTTGCAAGGACCTGCGACACAGAAGGGGGGGAGATCTCTGGTTTGCAATTAACTGGGGTGAGAGGAGGGGTCCCTGCTTTGCAATTAACTGGAAAGTGAGGAGGGGTCCTTGCTTTGGAAGTTAATTGGGGAGGGGGGAGCGGTCCCTGCTTTGCAAGGTTGTGGGACACAGAATGAGGGGAAATCTCTGCTTTGCAACAACTTGGGATGGGATGTTGTTGCCATGTTGTTGTTGTTGCTGTTATTTGCATTTAACTTCTCTACTTCTACAAGCACGTACAGGTAGTTAGTCCTCGGCTTAGAGCAATACGTTTAGTCACCGCTTGAAGTCACAACGGCACTGGAAAAAGTGACTTATGACCACTTTTCACCCTTAAGGCCGTTTGCGGCCTCCCCGTGGTTGCGTCATCAAAATTCGGATGTTTGGCAACTGGTTCAGATTTACGACGGTCGCAGTGTCCTGCGATCCCGTTTCACGAGCTTCTGACGAGCAAAGTGAATGGGGAAGGCAGATTTGCTAAACAGTGGTGCTCCTAATGTAACGGCTGCCATGGTTTACTGAACAACTGCGGCAGAAAAGGTCATAAAACGGGGCAAAATTCACTTAACAAATGTCTCACTTAGCGGCAGAAGTTGTGGTCGTAAGCCGAGGACTACTTGTAAAAAGGAGCCACTGCTATTCTTTACTCTGGAACTTCGCAAGTCAGGGCGGGATTTAAATTGCTTTTCTCAGTTCCAGTGCCTGCTGTGGTGGTTCAGCCAGGCTGCTGAAACCCAAACACACACACACACACACAAACACACACACACACACAGACACACACACAAATGCACACATGGGCTCTATAGACACAAGCCCGCGGTATTGAATTATCGGAAAGTTGAACAGCTCTATTGCTCCACAATTTGCTGTCAATCCTTCCCAAATTCTTTTCTGGTTAGCAGATACTACATTGTGAGTTGCGGTGGTGTAAAGTCTTCTCCCAACGCTCCTGGCTTTCTCCATGGAGGGTTTTGTTGTGGCTGTAGTGTGGTATTTTTTTGTTAACAGAGTATTCGGCCCAGGCTGTTTTGTAGAAAACCCCGCTCATTGGTAGCTTTTCAAACCCATTGATTGTGCAAGTTTCGTCTTCAGGAGATATATTTTAGCTCTGGGAATATTTTGCTTATCCTGCCTTTATTATTTTGCAAATAACTCTAGGTGGAAAACATGTCTGACCCATCCGTACTCCTCTTATTTTCCTCATAATAACAACCCTGTGAGGTGGGTTGGATTCAGAGAGGGGGACTGGCCTAAAGTCACCTAACTGGCTTTCCTGCCTAAGGTGGGATTAGAACTCACAGTCTCCTGGTGAATGGCACAGTCACCCAGCTGATTTTCATGCCTAATGCGAGACTAGAACTCACAGTCTGCTAGTGAATGGCCCAAAGTCACTAGAACTCTCCTGGTGATGGGCCCAAAGTCACCCAACTGGCTTTCATGGCTAAAGTGGGACTAGAACTCACAATCTCCTGGTGAATGGCCCAGAGTCACCCGGCCGATTTTCATGCCTAAGGCAGGACTAGAACTCACAGTCTCCTAGTGAATGGCTTAAAGTCACCCGGCCAATTTTCATGCCTAATGCGGGACTAGAACTCACAGTCTCCTAGTGAATGGCCCAAAGTCACCCGGCCAATTTTCATGCCTAATGCGAGACTAGAACTCACAGTCTCCTAGTGAATGGCCCAAAGTCACCCGGCCAATTTTCATGCCTAAGGTGGGACTAGAACTCACAGTCTCCTAGTGAATGGCCCAAAGTCACCCGGCCGATTTTCATACCTAAGGCGGGACTAGAACTCACAGTCTCCTAGTGAATGGCCCAAGGTCACCCGGCTGATTTTCATGCCTAATGCGAGACTAGAACTCACAGTCTCCTAGTGAATGGCCCAAAGTCACCCGGCCAATTTTCATGCCTAATGCGAGACTAGAACTCACAGTCTCCTAGTGAATGGCCCAAAGTCACCCGGCCAATTTTCATGCCTAATGCGGGACTAGAACTCACAGTCTCCTAGTGAATGGCCCAAAGTCACCTGGCCAATTTTCATGCCTAATGCGGGACTAGAACTCACAGTCTCCTAGTGAATGGCCCAAAGTCACCCGGCCGATTTTCATACCTAATGCGGGACTAGAACTCACAGTCTCCTAGTGAATGGCCCAAAGTCACCCGGCCGATTTGCATGCCTAATGCGGGACTAGAACTCACAGTCTCCTAGTGAATGGCCCAAAGTCACCTGGCCAATTTTCATGCCTAATGCGGGACTAGAACTCACAGTCTCCTAGTGAATGGCCCAAAGTCACCCGGCCGATTTTCATACCTAATGCGGGACTAGAACTCACAGTTTCCTAGTGAATGGCCCAAAGTCACCCGGCCGATTTGCATACCTAATGCGGGACTAGAACTCACAGTCTCCTAGTGAATGGCCCAAAGTCACCCGGCTGATTTTCATGCCTAATGCGGGACTAGAACTCACAGTCTCCTAGTGAATGGCCCAAAGTCACCTGGCCAATTTTCATGCCTAATGCGGGACTAGAACTCACAGTCTCCTAGTGAATGGCCCAAAGTCACCCGGCCGATTTTCATACCTAATGCGGGACTAGAACTCACAGTCTCCTAGTGAATGGCCCAAAGTCACCCGGCCGATTTTCATGCCTAAGGTGGGACTAGAACTCACAGTCTCCTAGTGAATGGCCCAAAGTCACCCGGCCGATTTTCATACCTAATGCGGGACTAGAACTCACAGTCTCCTAGTGAATGGCCCAAAGTCACCCGGCCGATTTTCATACCTAATGCGGGACTAGAACTCACAGTCTCCTAGTGAATGGCCCAAAGTCACCCGGCTGATTTTCATGCCTAAGGTGGGACTAGAACTCACAGTCTCCTAGTGAATGGCCCAAAGTCACCCGGCTGATTTTCATGCCTAAGGTGGGACTAGAACTCACAGTCTCCTGCTTTCTAGCCTGCTGCCTTAAACCGCTACACCAAACTGGTTTCTCCTTATCCTGTTCAATAATAACGATATCCTACTCAAATCTTGCTTTCCTGCCTTGTCCACTTAGCGGCAGCTTGGAGGGGAAAAGAGAGCAGAAGAGCTACAAAGCGGTTTTGGAAAACCCCATGCTGAGGTTCTCCGGCTTGTACCAAGAAACGTGTTCGGACCTCTATGTCACCTGCCAGGTGTTTGCAGAAGGGAAACCACTTGCTCTTCCTGTCCGGACGTCCTACAAAGCGTTCAGCACCAGGTGGAAGTAAGTCCTCGGGGTTGGGGATGAGTAGTGCAGATCCTAAAGGTCTCCTCTGGGCCTCTCCTACCACTCTTCAACTAAGTTATGCCCTGAAGCTTCCTTGCCACAAATCTGGGTCCTCATTTTACCGACCTCGGAAGGATGGAAAGCTGAGTCAACCATGATGCGGTGAGACTCAAACTCCTGGCAGTCAGCAGAATTAGCCTGCAGTTCTCCATTCTAACTACTGGGAAGGAAAGAAGGGAAGGAAGGAAGGAAGGAAGGAAGGAAGGAAGGAAGGAAGGAAGGAAGGAAGGAAGGAAGGAAGGAAGGAAGGAAGGAAGGTAGCTCTCTTCAAAGGAGAGCTACCAAGATGGTGAATGGTCTACAAACCATGTCCTATGAGGAACGGTTAAAGGAATTAGGAATGTTTAGTCTACAGAAAAGAAGACCGAGAGGAGACATGATAGCTGTCTATAAATACCTGAAGGGCTGTCACAGTGCAGAGGGATCAGCCCTGTTCTCACTTGCTCAAGGAAGGACTAGAAACAATGGGATGAAACTGCAGGGGAAAAGATTCAGATTAGATGTTAGAAAAAAATTTCTAACAGTAAGGGTGATCAACCAGTGGAACAGGTTGCCACAGGAGGTGGTGAGCTCCCCTTCGATGGAGGTCTTCAAGCAGAGACTGGACGGCCATCTGTCTGGGATGGTTTAGGGAATCCTGCCTCGAGCAGGGGGTTGGACTCGATGACCCAGGAGGTCCCCTCCAACTCTACGATTCTATGATTCTATGATTCTAAGGAAGGAAGGAAGGAAGGAAGGAAGGAAGGAAGGAAGGAAGGAAGGAAGGAAGGAAGGAAGGAAGGAAGGAAGGAAGGAAGGGCAATAGCAGACTTATATACTGCTTCACATTGCTTTACAGCCCCCTCTAAATGGTTTACAGAGTCAGCCTCTTGCCCCCAACAATCTGGGTCCTCATTTTACCGACCTCGGAAGGATGGAAGGCTGAGTCAACCTTGAGCTGTTCAGGATCAAACTCCTGGTTATGGACAGAATTAGCCTGCAATCCTGCATTCTAACCGCTGTGCCACCACGGTTAGGAAGGAAGGAAGGAAGGAAGGAAGGAAGGAAGGAAGGAAGGAAGGAAGGAAGGAAGGAAGGAAAGGGAAGAAACAATAGCAATAGCAATAGCACTTAGAGTTATATACCACTTCATGCTAAGCGGTTTACAGAGTCATCCTGTTGACCCAAACAATCTGGGTCTTCATTTTACCGACCTGAGAAGGATGAAAGGCTGAGTCAACCATGAACCGGTGAGAATCGAACTGCAGGCAGCCGGCAGTCAGCAGAAGTAGCCTGCAATGCTGCATTCTAACCACTGCGCCACCACGGCCCAAATGGGTTGATCACGTTAATAGTTGAGTCGGATTTTGCATCCCTAATCTCGGGATGGTTAGAACAGTGTAAATCTGAACTAAAAGCTTCACTTCTCTCCCTCAGCTGGAACGAATGGTTAAAACTGCCAGTCAAATATCCCGATTTACCCCGCAATTCCCAGGTGGCCTTCACCATATGGGACATCTATGGACCTGGGAAAGCTGTCCCTGTTGGTGGCACAACGGTCTCCCTCTTTGGGAAATACGGGTGAGTTGTTTTGCCTTCCTTCTCTTCCCATTCTCCGGGGGTGATCTCAACACAGAAAAGTAGCATTTGGGGAGGAACACCACAAATGTGAGAAGGTCCTTGCTGTACCCAGTGGAGGAGAATATTTGTAGCTCAAGGTTGACATGAGGGGTCCTTGGCGCTCTCTGGGCTTGCTTGCTTTCTTGCAGACGTTTCATTACCCTAACTAGGTAACATCATCAGTGCTAGTAAGGAGTGTGGTTTGCAGAGAAGAGGAGGAGGAGGAGGAGGAGGAGGAGGAGGAGGAGGAGGAGGAGAAGAGAACTTGTTTATATGGACTCAATAGTATTAACTGTGAGAGGGATCTCAGAGTCCTAGTGGACAATCCCTTAAATATGAGCCAGCCGTGTGCTGCAGCTGCCAAAAAGGCCAACACAGTGCTAGGCTGCATTAACAGAGGGATAGAATCAAGATCATGTGAAGTATTAATACCAATTTACAATGCCTTGGTAAGGCCACACTTGGAATACGGCATCCAGTTTTGGTCACCACGATGTAAAAAAAGATGTTGAGACTCTAGAAAGAGTACAGAGAAAAGCAACAAAGATGATCAGGGGACTGGAGGCTAAAACATACAAGGAACGGTTGCTGGAATTGGGTATGTCTAGTCTAATGAAAAGAAAGACGAGGGGGGAAAGGATAGCAGTCTTCCAGTATCTCAGAAGTTGCCCCAAAGAAGAGGGAGTCAAGCTCTTCTCCAAAGCACCTGAAGGCAGGACAAGAAGCAATGGATGGAAACTGATCAAGGAGAGAAGCAACCTAGAACTAAGGAGAAATTTCCTGACAGTTAGAACAATTAACCTGTGGAACAACCTGCCTCCAGAAGTGGTGAATGCTCCAACACTGGAGGGTTTTAAGAAGAGACTGGACAGCCATTTGTCCAAAATGGTATAGGGTTTCCTGCCTGAGCAGGGGGTTGGACTAGATGACCTCCAAGGTCCCTTCCAACTTTATTATTATTGTATTTGTTGTTGTTGTTGTTGTTGTTGTTATTATTATTATTATTATTATTATTATTATTATTATTATTATATGACTATGTAAGCCATTGGGGGTTTGGCTGGGGAAATTATAGTTTAAGGTGATGTTGGAACCTCAGAGTTAGTTTTGCCTCGACATTACCATGAAGTGTATTCAATAAACAGTAAGATTTTTGGAGATGGAATGAACCTGGATTTTTATTTGGATTCTCAAGGTGTGTGGTGACACCATCCACCTTAAAATTGAACATCCCCCTCTCAACAAGAGGGGGAGGAGTACAACACCACCTATGTCCTGTGTACCACACAGTCCTTTCAGCAGTTCCCAGAAGGTCCCACATCTATTTGCACTATTCAGGTGACCCCGAGGGCACAGATAAGTGAAGTGCCCAAATTTTGCCCAAGTGACATGCAAGGGTCATAAGTACGAAGAGCAGTGATAAGTCACATTTTTTTTCACAAATTTTGTGACAACTTCGAACAGTTGTTAAACAAATGGTTGTAAGTAGAGAAACTATTTGTAGTGAAGCTCATGACATGGAAAGGAGTTGAGCTTTGGGCTAGAAGATGCTGTGGAGAAACTACAGGAGTTGTCTGATGCTTTGGTCACCAGATTGTCTCCTTCTGTACTGTAGGTGACCTGTAGTTGTGAGTCTCAGTAGTAAAGTGCGTGTTCCTTGTTTGAGATCCTGAGCTGTGTGCTCACCAAGTTGGCTGACTCGGGTTTTTTTTTGGACCATGCTAGGATAGCTGCTTTCTTGTCATACAGCATCACAGTCTGGTTTGGAAGCATCCCTGCTTTGGATAGGAAGGCGGTGCAGAGAGTGGTGAGGATGGCAGAAAAGACCATTGGCAGTTCCCTCCCTCCCATCCAGGACATAGCACAGAAGCACTGCTTGAGTAGGGTCCGCAAGATTATCTGGGACGCTACACATCCTCTTCACAAC
Source organism: Bothrops alternatus (assembly GCA_034064705.1). Taxonomy (NCBI): domain Eukaryota; kingdom Metazoa; phylum Chordata; class Lepidosauria; order Squamata; family Viperidae; genus Bothrops; species Bothrops alternatus. The sequence goes on from JARGCV010000311.1 coordinate 153,197, forward strand.
CTGTTTTCCTTGTTACCTTCTGGGAGGGGGGGGCTTCATGGTATCCGAAGCAGAACATTCAGATTCAGCCATAGTTTCATTCCATACAGCATTATTAACCTTGTGAACTCTCCAGCTTCCTCCTTCCGTTATATATTCAAGATGGACAGTGATTAATATTTATGTTACTTACATGTAAGGGTGTAGGTCTGTATATATGTTGTATATAGTATGTTTTAAATGTGTGTTATGTATGTGTACACTTTGAGAGCAAGCAACTAAATTTCATTTTTAATGTGTGCCATTGTAACCACAGGGAAAAAAAATGACAATAAAGGTCTATCTATCTATCTATCTATCTATCTATCTATCTATCTATCTATCTATCTATCTATCTATCTATCTATCTATCATCTATCTATCTGTCTGTCATCTGTCATCTGTCATCTATTTGTCATCTATCATCTATTATTATCTATAATCTATCATATATTTATCATCTATCTGTCATCTATATCTATCTATCATCTAATCTATATCTATCTGTCATCTATTTATCATCTATATCAGTGGTTCTCAACCTTTTTTAGGTTGAGACCCCACTTTGCGCCGCCCATGCGCGCTGCGACCCCGACGTGGGAGCACGTGCGCGCGCTTGCGCGCGCGCGCCCCCCGAAAAAAATGGCGGCCCGCAACACGCCGATCTGCGCGTGCGCGTGCGACAGCCAATCTGCGCGTGCGCGTGCGACGGCCGATCTGCGCATGCGTGTGCGACAGGCCCGAACCACGCATGCGTGCGAAACGCCGCACTGCGCATGCGCAGAACCGGCGGGCCCACCGGCTCCAGACCAGGCCGGCCTCGCCTCCGGCAGGCACACGGAAGAGCGGTCCGGAGCAGGCGGGCGCAAAGCTGCCTCCTTCCCGCTCCGCTCCACCACGTCCCAGGCCCGGCCTCCAACTCGCCCTCCGGCAGCCGGCCAAGCGGTCGGGGCAGCCGGACCTCGAGGCGGGCCTGCACTTCACCGAGACCAGCTCGGCTATGGCGAGAGGCGCCCAGCGGCCGCCTCCGGCCCCCAAGTCCGCGCTACGGACTGGTGTCCAGGTCGCAGCGCTTCCCCTGCCAGGCTCATCCGGGACTCCCACGCCTTCCGTAGGGCCGGCAGCGGCCGCAGGTAGGTAGGCGGGCGGCAGGACTGGGGAGCCCGCCCGGGCCAGCTCGCTCTCAGCGCCAGTCCCGCTCGGGTCGGGCTGGCTAGCCGGGCGGGGGGCGTCTGGCCAGGCTCCCCAGCTCCTTCCCCGGCTCAGCCTCCCCCCACGCCCGGCTCCCTCCCCGGCTCGGCCTCCCCCCACGCCCGGCTCCCTCCCCGGCTCGGCCTCCCCCCACGCCCGGCTCCTTCCCCGGCTCGGCCTCCCCCCACGCCCGGCTCCTTCCCCGGCTCGGCCTCCCCCCACGCCCGGCTCCTTCCCCGGCTCGGCCTTCCCCCACGCCCGGCTCCCTCCCCGGCTCGGCCTCTCCCCACGCCCGGCTCCCTCCCCGGCTCGGCCTCTCCCCACGCCTGGCTCCCTCCCTGGCTCGGCCTCCCCCCCACGCCCGGCAGGGACTCACCAGTTCATCTTGCCGATCCGCTGGCTGGGCGCCTTACCGCCTGCTTCGGCCGCCGCCGACGACCAAGGGAGGGAGCTGGCCCGGGTGGGCTCCCCAGTCCTGCCGCCCGCCTACCTACCTGCGGCCGCTGCCGGCCCTGCAGAAGGCGCGGGAGTCCCGGACGAGCCTGGCAGACGGAGCGCTGCGACCTGGACGCCAGTCTCGGTGAAGTGCAGGCCCGCCTCAAGGTCCGGCTGCCCCGACCGCTTGGCTGGCTGCCGGAGGGCGAGTTGGAGGCCGGGCCTGGGACGTGGCGGAGCGGAGCGGAGCGGGAAGGAGGCAGCTTTGCGCCCGCCTGCTCCGGACCGCTCCTCCGTGTGCCTGCCGGAGTTTTCCGCTGCGCATGCGTGTGCGGATCGGGTCGTCGTGCGCGCCGCACATGCGTGGTTTGGCCCGTCGCGTGCACGCGCCGGGCCGAACTGCGCATGCACCGGCCAAAAAAAAAATAAAAAAAATTTAAAAAATTAAAAAAATTAAAACAAAATAAAAACAAAATGGCGGCCCGCAGTGTCCGGCGACCCCCGCAAAATGGTGTCGCGACCCCAAATGGGGTCGCGACCCCAAGGTTGAGAACCGCTGATCTATATCTATCTATCATCTATATCTATTTATCATTATTTATCTATCATCTATCTGTCATCTATGTCATCTTTCTCTGTCATCTATGTCTGTGTCTGTCTGTCTGTCATCTATCTATCTATCTATCTATCTATCTATCTATCTATCTATCTATCTATCTATTTATCATCTATCTGTCATCTATCATCTATTTGTCATCTATCATCTATCTATCATCTATCATCTATTATTATCTATAATCTATCATCTATCATCTATCTGTCATCTATATCTATCATCTAATCTATATCTATCTGTCATCTATTTATCATCTATATCTATCTATCTATCTATCTATCTATTTATGTGTCATCTATATCTATTTATCATTATTTATCTATCATCTATCTGTCATCTATGTCATCTGTCTCTGTCATCTATCTATCTATATCTGTCTGTCTGTCTGTCTGTCTGTCTGTCATCTATCCATCCTTCCACTATCTATCTATCTATCTGTCTGTCTGTCTGTCTGTCTGTCTGTCTGTCTGTCTGTCTGTCTGTCTGTCTGTCTATCTATCTATCTATCTATCTATCTATCTATCTATCTATCTATCTATCTATCTATCTATCTATCTATCTATCTATCTATCTATCTATCTAAATTAGCCTTCCTTTTGTAGGATGTTCCGTCAAGGAATGCATGATCTCAAAGTATGGCCTAACGTGGAGGCAGATGGTTCTGAGCCAACCAAAACTCCTGGGAAAACAAGCAGTACATTTTCAGAAGACAAGATGAGTCGGTTAGCCAAGGTAAGAAGGAACTCCCCTTGTTTGTTGTTCTAATTCTCCTGAAGGCAGGACAGGAAGCGATGGATGGAAACTCATCAAGGAGAGAAGCAACCTGGAACTAAGGAGAAAGTTCCTGACAGTGAGAACTATTAACCAGTGGAATGGCTTGCCTTCAGAGGTTGTGGGTACTCTCATACTGGAGGTTTTCAAGAAGAGATTGGACAACCATTTGTCTGAAATGACATGGGGTCTCCAACTTGAACAAGGGTTGGACTGGAAGACCACAACGGTTTCTTCCAACCCTGTTCTATGTTCTAATTTAATCATCCACAATTTGCAATCAAAGTAGATAGACCTCTGAAAAGCAAATATAGAATTCTTCTCTAGTGAAGGAATCAATGACTCGTCACTGAGATTCCTACAACCCGCTACAAATTTAATCCCGAGTTGAAAAAGACTAGAATCATCATGTGATACTCTTACTATGACCCGTGATAATGGCTTGGCTCACACTGCACAATAAAACACTGGCTGTGTTTCCACAAGGCTTTGAATCACAAACAAAACAGCCTTATTTGCTTCTTGTCTGAAATGGTACTGGGCTTCCTGCCTCAGCAGGGGATGGACTAGAAGACCTTCAAGGTCCCTTCCAGCTCTGTTATCCTATTACTAATAGTGATTGATTGCTTATGATTGTGATTCTCCATGATGGTTTGAGAAGGATCTCAACCAGAGAGAAGTCACAAATGGAACAAATATGGCAAGGAGTTCGTTCTGGAAGTTAAAGCATGTTTAGAGCCAGTTTGGTGCAGTAGTTTAAGACACCCAGCTAGAAAGCAGGAAGCTGTGAGTTCAAGTCCTGCCTTAAGCATAAAAACTGGCAGGGTGACTTGGTCAGTCACCAGGAGACGGTGAGTTCCAGTCTACCTCTTAGAAGCAACTAAGAGTGCTTGTAAGAGTAAAAGGCAGGAAACAGTGTTTTATCTCTCTCTATTGAAACTCAAAATATTGATACTTTTATAATGAAAGGTGTCTCTTTGGGCCATATACGGTAGCGGCCAAAAATTGTGGAAACCTTTTGGGAAAAGTGTACAGTAGAAATGCCACTTTTGGTTAAGTTTCCACCCATTTTTCTTTTAATTTCTTTATAACTGTAGCCTTGTTCATTTAATAATACTGTTTTATGTCGCTTTCTGGGCGACCAGTCAAGTCTTTGCACCATGACTTTAATTTTATTACCTTTTACAAGCTCACTAAAGGAAAGAACACACACACACACAAAAAACCCAACTAACTTGATAGCGATCCCATAACACACTGACCAATGTCCTGCTCTCAGCTTCAATAGATGGCATCAATAACCGAATCCTACTGTGATCTGATTGGCTCATTGCCAAAACAAGAGGACACCCGATTGGCTCTCTAAAGACTCACGCTCATTGGCTACAATCAGGTGAAGGAAAGCTACCTGAGATCAACCTGAGCAAGTTGTGTTTCCTTTTTCTGGTTATTTGGCTATAGCTTTTCATAGAATACAGTACAGTTAATTGAACAAACTTTGTTGCGTTACATTCTTGATTAAATTATCTTTCCGTTGATATATAATTTCCTGGTACTACTCCAAAAGAAAAGTGGTGTTATTAGCCATCCAATCTCAAACATAACACTTCTCCCAAAAGGTTTCTACAATTTTGGCCACTACTGTATGTCTGTATGAATGAAAAGTCCTTATGGCAGTTTTCTCCATGATCCTTTTCTCTGTCCTCCTTGCGCTGGGCCCAAAAATTCAGGTTGTCTTTGACTTAATGACTGTTTCTTTAACAGCCGTTTGAAATTACAAGGGCACTGACAAAAGAAAAAGGTGACTTAGAATTGGTCCTTGCACTTAGAACCACTTCAGCATCCCTCTATCCCCGTGGTCAAAATTCAGACTCTTAGCACCCGATATGTTATTTGCAATAGTTAAATCAGGGCTTTTCAACCTTAAGAACCTAAGAACATCAGAAGAGCCATGCTGAATCAGGCCAAAGCCCATCGAGTCCAGCATTCTGTGTCACACAGTGGCCCACCAATTGTACATGGGGATCTTGAGCAGAAAGAGAAGGCAAAACCCTCCCTTTCCCTTGACCCCCAACAAATGGTACTCAAGGGAATCCTGCCTGCCTCAACCAACATAGAGGCGGCACATGGGCATCCGTTTTAATAACCACCGATACACTTGGCATCCATGAATCTCTCTGACCCTGCCTTGAAGCTATCAAGGCAAATAGCTGTCACGCCCTCTTTTCACCCATTGTACCACTTTTGGGATATGGCAGTATCCAAGTACCACCAGTTGCCTCGTAAGATGTCAAAAACTTGATGATTAAAAAAAAAAGGGGAAAACTGGTGAAGTACAGGCAGTCCTCGACTTACAACAGTGAGTGTTCGAAGTTACAATGGCAGTGAAAAAAGTGCCCCCCCCAAGCCACAGCCGAGCAAGACGCCTGCCTGCCCATCCAGCGGGTTTCCACAATTTTGGCCACTACTGTAAATGTAGGTCATCTTGGAGACCCCTTAAGCCAAGGATGTCCAATTGTGATGACTTTGTAGACTTCAATTCCCAAAATTCATTCAGCCAGCATGGCTGGCGAAGGAATTCTGGGAGTTGAAACCTACAGGTCTTAACAGTTGCCAAAGTTGGACTGTCCTGTTCTATGCTACCTTAGGTCGTTCTGAAGACCACTTTCTGGGAAGGGAGACCTCTTAGATCAGGGGTTCTCAACCTTGGCAACTTTAAGACTTGTGGACTTCAACTCCCAGAATTCCTCAGCCAGCAAAGCTGGCTGAGGAATTCTGGGAGTTGAAGTCCACAAGTCTTAAAGTTGCCAAGGTTGAGAACCCCTGTCTTAGATTTTGCTCCCTGCTTCTCTGGGAAGGTTTTGTCGCCTCCTCCCATCTTATTATGCCTTAACATTTCTTCACCCAGTGTCATTTTTGGATCTGTTCCTTGTTTCTCTTGTGACCCTGTTCTTCTTGGGATAACTCTTGCAGAGGCCTGGGAAAGTTGACCCATTTTCTGCTTTCCACGTCCTTCTGGCTAAGGTTAACCCCGTTGCTAAACCTTGGACACCTTAAAATCAAAGTAGCATTTCCAGGAAGAACAGAGGATTCAAGGATGGATCAAGGTCTCAGATGCCTTTCTTAGATGTGCAGCTAACAGATAGGTTTGTGTTTTTCAATGTAGGCCTCAGGCGAGGAACATTTGGAGGAAGTAAGTATCAAGGAAACCATGGCTTGTTGGCACCAATCTTTGGGAAGAAAGCACATGGTTGCAAGTTCCTGAGGACTAACATCCTAACCTTTAAAAGATTTTCTTTGATTTTTTCATTTGCCCGTTTTTGCTCACCTAGCATCTGCTAGTAGGGGGTTATAGCATTGGGCTAAACTGTGGTTTAGCCACATAGGTGACATAACAAGCTTTAAACCATGATCCAAAATCCACAGTAATGAAGGATGCATATTGTGCTAAGCCAAAGAAGGCATATCATAGTTTTAAGTTGGGGTCCAAACCCAGTCCCAGACAATCCAGGATTTAGTCATGGAGGGGTTTTTTGTTTTTTTGTTTTTCTAGAATGCAGGTTTTGATAATAAAGTAGATGCATTGATATAAATCAGAGGTCTTCAAACTTGGCCCTTTTGTGACTGGTGGACTTCAACTCCCAGAATTCCTCAGCCAGGCAGTGCCTGGCTGAGAAATTCTGGGAGTTGAAGTCCACCAGTCATAAAAGGGCCAAGTTTGAAGACCCCTGGCCTAAACCATGTAAAAACTAGATGCATTTGGCTCTTTGTAGCTGCATCCATGCACAATTCTTAACAGTGTTTTGGAAATTTTAAAATTACAGCCTTGCCCCTTCAATTAGTAGCCAAGGATGACTCTGCCTAGCTTTTATGGGCAGCCATAGTGGACTAGCTATTTTTGTTTACTTTTATTTAGTTATTCCATTTCTATAGCCACCCAACTCTGACCAAATGACTCTGGGTATAGCTGTTGGCTGGAACAAATAAGACTTAGTCATAAATAGTGTCTCATTTACCACGGTGAATCTCCCTCTAAGATTTTGATTTTCTATAAATGCATCAGAGAGAGATTATGGTTGACTCATTTACAGGGGCAATATTTGTCTCCGATGACCCCACATATTATTTTCATATTAATAAGGATTAAGATATAATTATTATTATTATTATTATTATTATTATTATTATTATTATTATTATTATTTACAATTTTTATACCGCCCCCCCTCCCGAAGGACTCGGGGCGGTGTACAGCCCAATTAAAACAACAACACACAAAAATTAAAATTATTAAAAATAAATTAAACAATTTGGGCTAATATTTAAAAACCCAACTAAAAACACATGGCCACTTCTTTAATAAAACATGGCCACTTCTTTAATTCATCTCCAGTTCAGTGGAAATATTTAGTAAAACACAACAAAAGGCAACCGTCTCTAGAGGTTTTTCATCGTCTTATATTGAGCGTGACTGGATTTCCGTTTAATTATGGACCTTTTTGATAATGTCAAGGTCATGGTTCCAACAGATGAAACTCTTCAAAAGAACTTCGAGGCATTGTTTACCTTAAAGAACCTTTATTCGAGAAGCATAGCAGCGGCACATACATAGCTTAAGCCAAAATCTGAATTCCCCTCCAGTCAGCCCATAGTATCAAAGCACAATTGCCTCCTCCAATTAACAGTCATAAATCACATTCTCCAATTAGTTTGAAATGCAGGCTCTCCCTCCAATTCTCCAGCCCAGCCAATTCTTATCATCTCTTATTTCAAAAACCTTGGTTCTCACACTAGGTCCAGTATTGTTGTGTCTAGTTAAACTCTCATGCACATTCCTCCCCCCTAGCATCATCTAACTCTAACTCTAACTCTAAGAGTAAAATATAAGAAGGAAAATGGCTGCATCTCCAACTGTCATCAAAGAAAAAACATCCGATGTTAGCAGCGTTGACATCCATCATAGTAAAAAAAAATATCAAGGTGCAGATTTGAGAGTGTGTGTGTCTCATAACATACTTAATCAGATCTGATGAAGACAGAGCAATTATAGTTTCACGGCACACTAACGTTGACTAAGGTCAACCATTGTTAATTATTTTTAATGGGTTAGCATAATTAACCTCCCCTGGTTAATTCATGGTGATTTTATATATACCCCCAGTGGGGGTATGAACTGATTGGGTGGGAGCTTGGCTGTGCTCTGATTGGATGGGGGGTTGGCTGTGCTCTGATTGGATGGGGGAGTGTTCTGTTTGGGTCGGGGCTTTATTGTGCTCAGGTTAGTCTGAGTTGCAGGGTGATTTGAGATGGTGAGCTGCGTTGCTATTGTTTGGCTTCACATTGTGGTCGTGCCTCATCTTCATGGTGGGTGTCAGCTACGATCACACATTGCTCCTAGAAGCATGAAGCCGAAAACACCAGCCTGAAGATGACGAATGGGACTTCGTCGAAATGTCGGCAAGACACTTCCAATTTTACGTGGGAGAAAACCCGAATAACCAAAGACCTACATACAAACACCCGCGAAAACCTCAGAAAACAAACAAATATATACATACACATACACACATCTATCTATCTATCTATCTATCTATCTATCTATCTATATCTATCTATCTATCTATCTATCTATCTATCTATCTATCTATCTATCTATCTATCTATCTATCTATCTATATATCTATATATATATATATATATATAGACAGATAGATAAATAGATAGATAGATAGATAGATAGATAGATAGATAGATATAGATATAGATATAGATATAGATATAGATATAGATATAGATATAGATATAGATATATAGATATATTCCATTTATTTATTTGCAGGCAATGGACACATTTCACAATATGCAAACAAATATAGGGATCAAGTTAAACACATTGAGTAAACCCAACAGTAAAGCAATAATTGGCTTAAATGGTTAACTTTTTCCACGTTGGGGTCCTATTAAACCTTTAATACCTTGGAGGTACAGCTATTTTATCTCATCTGATGGGTTAGAAGGCATAAAACTCAACAGCCCCATACTTTGGAGAAAATGCATGGAGCATGGGATTATTTGGGTGAATTTTAGAAAATGCATTTCTAACGCTCCCACTGCAATCCGTTACGACGCCTCAAAACGTAGGAGGATTAATTTAATGGATTTCCGCTTATGATTTCAGTTGGATTTCTTAAATTTTATTTTTTTAACTTCCTGACTAAAACTTGGTGTAGAAACTTTAATGTTGCCATCCTGTTTTTTTTTTTTAAAGTGTCCCTTTTTCGAACGACTTTTTTTTTTTTTTTTGCATTTTGGTATGGACCGGTCCCCTCAGTGAGGTTGCTGTGTGCAAGGTTTATTCCGTGTACTAATTTTAAAGCTTTCCGTTTAATCCCATAAGAAATTTTTGCATGCTCGGTCCTCTGCTGGTGCTTTCTGGTTTTCTGAAGTCTTGATGAGTTTTTGAAAAGTATCAAAATAAATAAATAAATAAATAAATAAATAGCTGTGTAAAAAGCAGGCCTGTTGAGATGCAATCATGGAAAGGAACAATTCTGAAGGCTTTACGCATTGGTGCGCCCAGTCTATGCCCAGGTTAATCCCAATACAACATTGACTGTCGTTGCAGATTGGCCCCGTTCAAAAAAAAGTGCTGAGAAGATGTGCCCTAGTGGGGAAGTTGCAGCAATTGGGTAGATTGAGTCTAGAGGAAAAAAAAAAAGGACTAGAGATGACATGATAGCAGTCTTCCAATGTTTGAAGGGTTGCCACAAATAAGAATTTTCAAAATGAAATTCAATGGTGAAAAAAGCAAGGTTCTACATTTAGGCAAGAAAAACCAAATGTACAGGTATAGTATAGGGGGTACCTTGCTCAATAGTAGTACAATAGCTGTGAGAGGGATCTCGGAGTCCTAGTGGACAGTCATTTAAATATGAGCCAGCCGTGTGCTGCAGCTGCCAAAAAAAGCCAACAAAGTGCTAGGCTGCAATAACAGAGGGAGAGCATCAAGATCATGTGAAGTGTTAATACCACATTATAATGCCTTGGTAAGGCCACACATGGAATACTACATCTAGTTTTGGTCACCACGATGTAAATAAAATGTTGAGACTTTAGAAAGAGTGCAGAGAAGAGCAGCAAAGATGATTTGGGGACTGGAGGCCAAAACATATAAAGAACAGTTGCTGGAATTGGGTATGTCTAGTTTAATGAAGAGAAGGATGAGGGGGGACATGATAGCAGTGTTCTGATATTTGAGGGGCTGCCCCAAAGAAGAGGGAGTCAAGCTCTTATCCAAAGCATCCGAAGGCAGGATAAGAAGCAATGGATGGAAACTAACCAAAGAGAGAAGCAACCTGGAACTAAGGAGAAACTTCCTGACAGTGAGAACAATTAACCAGTGGAACGACTTGCCTTCAGAAATTGTGGGTGCTCCCATCACTGGAGGCTTTTCTTTCCCTGCTAGAGCAGTTCTCATTTATCTTTCCTTGTTTCCCCTTTTCTTCCAACATGGAACACTAGCAGAATATGCTGACAATCTTTATCAACTAAGCTAGTTTTCACAACTGCATTTGCTAAATTGTTTCCGGGTGGCATTCACACAACCCACAGTTTACTTATCCTAAATGTAGAGTCAGCTTGGTTTTACTCAATTTTCTGAGTTTGCAAATAGCAAACTATGAAGAAAGCATGTAGGCTTTCCTACAAGACACATTTTGTTGTTACTGTCTTTATTACTTATTAATAATATTAATAAATATGAATAATATTTATGTATGTATATGGCCATCGAACTTGCTTATTGGGATTCTGGACAGTTTACAGAAATAAAACCCAGATACAAAACCTAATAAATCCCTACTTCCATAATAATAACAAAAACAACAACAGCTGCAACAGCAGCAATCAAGTCAAGTACTTGATGGGTTCCATATCACCCTGGGATCTCTAGGTCCAGTGGCAAAACCATGTCTTCAGGGCCTTTTGAAAGAGTCTTAAGTTGAGGGTCAGCCCTATCTCCACAGAGGTAATATTCCACAGGAAGGGAGCCAACGCAGAGAAGGCCCTTAAAATAACAGAATTGGAAGGGACCTTGGAGGTCTTCTAGTCTAATCCCCTGCTCAAGTCAGGAAACTAGAACAGGGTTGGAAGAGACCTTGGTCTTCCAGTCCAACCGCTTCAAGTTGGAGACCCTATGTCATTTCAGACAAATGGCTGTCCAGTCCCTTCTTTAAAAACATCCAGTATTGGAGCATTCACAACTTCTGGAGACAGGTTGTTCCACTGGTTAATTGTTCTCACTGTCAGGAATTGTCTTCTTAGTTCTAGGTTGCTTCTCTCCTTGGTTAGTTTCTTCTTGGTTCTAACCAGATGGACCTCCTTGAGAGAGGAGATCTTTAACATACTCTTGTTTCCTTGCTCTGGGGACTTTGGGTAGATGAAACTGGGAAAATATGCTCCTTCAAATAACCTGGCCCCAAGGCTAAAATATGGTTGGCTGGATTGTGCTCTGGTTACACAAACACAACCCCACAGCCTGAAGATAAAGAGTCCAGTTTCTTCAAACTCTATGACTCTTTAGTCTACCTGAATGAGGTCCAGGTGAGAATCGACGTAGTGTAATGGTGAAAATATTGGACTAAGAACCGAGAGACCTATGTTCTAATCCGGAGCTCTCCAGACTTAGTAACTTTAAGACTTTTGGACTTCAACTCCAGCTGGGGAATTCTGGGAGTTGAAGTCCACAAAGCTGCCAAGTCTGGAGAACCCTGTTCTAATCCATCCTTGCCCAGGGAAGTTCTTTGGATGACTTTGGGTTGATTGTCATCATCGTCATCAGGAACATCATCAGGAACCTCACCAACCTCATGACTCAGCTCAAATGATGACCGTTGTCGTGCGGATTAAAATAATGGGAGAGCCTTGTGCATGCTTCTTGAGCTCTTCAAAGGAGCTGAAGCCAGAGAAGATGAGGAGGCAAAGCTAGAAAGATCTTTGCCAGCATTCTTTGCTTTGCTTTTAGTTTCAGTTTCACTTCCTGTGATGGAACGTTAGGCAGTCTGGATCCCCAGGAGGGAGGGGCTACCTTTCAGGGGAATAAGAGGCCCCACAGCCCCCAGATACCATGTGTGAGAGAAAGAGGGTGAAGACAGCTCCTCCCTAATAGTTCCCAGAGTACATTATAGATGCAGACAGTAGAGTCTTCAGTCTGGGCAAGATTTGGTCTAGACGTGTGAAACAGTGAAGGACCCCACTTGGAAGAATGATCAGGTGTCGGTCTTGATTTTGGCCTGACACGTGGTGACTGAAGAATTCCGGGAGCTTAAGTCCAAACATGGAGGCTGAGGCATTCTGGGAGTGGAAGGCCACACCAGGGATTGGGTCAAGTGGCTGTTCTCAATTGCTTTGCTTCCCCTTGAAGATCAAAACAGGTATTTAGATCAAAGCTGCCCTGAGGAGTGAAATTTTCTTCAGTTTGACCTAATCTGAAATGCTTAATTGCCTTGATGAAGGTGTGTTGAACTATGGCAGGGGGTGGCGATAGGAACTGGTGCAACACTCTAGCAATAGCACTTAATATGCTGCTTCACAATGCTTTGCAGAGTCAGCAACTTGCCCCCAACAATCTGGGTCCTCGTTTTACCGACCTTGGAAGGATGGGAGGCTGAGTCAACCTTGACTCACTCAGGATCAAACTGCTGACAATGGAATGCAGAGTTAGCCTGCAATACTTCATTCTAACCACTGTACCACCATGGATATGTATATGGATAGATGATAGATGGATGATAGATTACTAATAGATGTCAGATGATAGAGGTAAATAGATGATGGATAAATGATGGATAGATAGATAGGAGATATGTATAGATATATAAATGGATATAGATATAGAGGATAGATAGGGAGAGAGAGATGATATATAGATAGGTAGATAGATTAGAGAGAGAGAGAGAGACAGACAGACATGTAGGTAGGTAGATAGGGAGATAGATATCTAGGTAGATAGGTAGGTAGATAGGTAGATAAGTAGATAAATATGAAGGTAGATAGATACCAGTAGGTAGATAAGTAGGTAGATATCTAGGTAGATAGATAGGTAGGTAGATAGCTGGATAAATATGAAGGTAGATAGATACCAGTAGGTAGATAAGTAGGTAGGTAGATAGGTTAGATATGTAGGTATATCAGTACATTGATAGGTAAGTAGATAAGGTAGATAGGTAGGTAAGCAGATAGATATGTAGGTAGATTGGTACGTAGATAAGTAGGCAGATATGAAGGTAGATAGGTAAGCAGATAGATATGTAGGTAGATTAATAGATAGATTGGTACGTAGATACATAGATAGGTAGCTCAATAGCAAGACAGAATCAATGAGAATATACGCATACACGTATGCATGCGTGTAATATCTTCAACATGGCAACTTCTGTCCAGCTAAATAACCACCTTCCACCTTTTCCTTCCAGCTCACCAAATCTCACCGGCAGGGCCACATGGTTAAAGTCGATTGGCTGGATAGGTTGACCTTCCGAGAAATCGAAATGATCAACGAGGTACGTCATGGGCTTTGATGAGTTTTGGAGCATGGCCAACTGGGAAAAGGCGGTGCCCAACCAGGGGCTGGATCTTCAGGGAATGCTCTCTGAAGCCCTTCCCTTTTCTTCCCATCTCCCTCCCCTGTCAGTCCTCATGAGGCGATGGTGTCATTTGAGACAGAGAAAGGATGAGGCCATGTTGATATTTGGCAGAAGGATCTAGAGGGGTGGGTGCCTCAAAAGTGTTTTTTTTCAAAAAGGCAACTGGACTTTCTTTGTTTGAAGATCTTTGGCTTCTCATCCAAGAAGCTTCACAGATTCTGGCAGAATGGTGATAGTGGTGGTGGGGGGGAGGGAATGGAAGGAACACAGTTCTTTGCAAACACCTGGTCATTAGTACTCTCTCTGAGCACCACTGAGGCCATTGGGGCTTTATCTGTGCCCTCAGGGTCACTTGAAATAAGAGTGCAAAAAGGGTGTGGAATCTTCTAGGACCGCATTGTAGACCGGAAATTCACTCTGTATGTGAGTCCTTGTTATGCTCACAAGGAGAAACACCTCTTCCAACAAGCAGGCTGGAACCGCAGGGAAAAAAAACAATCCCCTTTTATTATTCACAGACCTGAGTCAATGTCCAAGGCAAACAAAACACAGTCCACAGAAACTCGATCCTGAACACGAACGGTTCCCTTTGGCAACCAGCACCTCCCACACTTTATGCTGCCAAGGCGTGGCTTCCTAATGCCTTCTCCTTTGCCTTTGGAGCCGCCCCATTGCATTCCTCTGTCCTACTCGCTTCTCTTGCCTGCGCCTGGATAGCTCCCAGCTGTTCTTCATCACTGTCCAACTCAGGCTCCCAACACAGCTGTGTCTCAGCCTGAGCGCGAGTAGAGGGGCCAGACTCCTCGTCCGACTGTAAGTCTTGGAGTTTCTCAGAGCCTTCCTCTGACTCTGAGGTCACCCCAAACCCCTCCTCCTCCTCCTCTGATTCCAGCTGCTGGGTTCACTGGCTGGTGAGGAATTACAACAGTAAGGGTGTTCCAAAAAGAGGGCAGGAGTTAATAGGAAACCATCTCTATGTCTCTGTGGAGAGCCAGTTTGGCCTAGTGGTTAAGGTGCCGCTCTAAAAACCTAGAGACGGTGAGTTCTCGTCTTGCCTTAGTCAGGAAAGCAGACTTTAGGCCAAGGGTCTTCAAACTTGGCCCTTTTATGACTTGTAGACATCAACTCCCAGAATTCTTCGGCCAGCGTGCCTGGCTGAGGAATTCTGGGAGTTGAAGTCCACAAGTCATAAAAGGGCCAAGTTTGAAGACCCTTGCTTTAGGCCAATCATCAGGAGACTGTGATTTCTTAGCCAGCTGTGTGACTTTGAGTCAATCATCAGGAGACTCTGAGTTCTAGTTCGGCCCTAGGCATGAAAGTCGGCTGGATGACTTTGGACCAATCACCAGGAGACTGTGAATTCTAGTCCCACCTTAGCCATGAAAGCCAGCTGGGAGACTTAACCAGGAGACTGTGAGTTCTAGTCCCACTTTACCCATGAAAGCCAGCTGGGTGACTTTGGGCCAATCAGCAGGAGACTGTGAGTTCTAGTCCCACCTTAGTCATGAAAATCGGCTGGGTGACTTTGGGCCAATCACCAGGAGACTATGAGTTCTAATCTTGCCTTCGACATGAAAGTCGGATGGGTGACTTTGTTCCAGTCCTTCTCTTCTCTCAGCCCAATCCCCATCCGTGGGTGATTGTCGTGGGGAAAACGGGAGAAGGAAGGAGTATTATGTACTTTCGCCACCTTGAATTACTGATAAAGAAATATAGGCGAGATCAACCAATCAAATAAATCTTGACAGGAATTAGATTCGTTTTGCAAATTAAAGTTCCAAATGAGAGCTGCTTCACACAGCTTTTTTTCCCTCTCTCCTTCCTTCCTATTCTCAGAGCGAGAAGCGAAGTTCTAATTTTATGTACTTGATGATTGAGTTCCGTTGCGTCAAATGCGATGACAAAGAATACGCCATCGTGTATTACGAGAAGGTACGCAGTGCTGGCCGGTTGTTGATTTTCATCTACGTGATTGGAAGCAATGCCTGGTGTGCTACATAGCACGGGAGAATCTAATGCTAAAAAAAAATGAGCTAAAGTATCAAAGAAAGCCGCTTGCTTTTCACTCTTGATCACACATGAGGTCAAATCTAATCCCCCAGATCATAGTATTATGCATAGACATAGATTGTCTCCTCTAGCTGAATACTAATAGTTTTCCTCCTTTGCAACACAAGCTGGCATCACTCAATAGTAGCAACTATGAGAGGGATCTTGGAGGCCTAGTGAACAATCACTTAAATGTGAGCCAGCTGTGTGCTGCAGCTGCCAAAAAAGCCAACTCAGTGCTAGGCTGCATTAACAGAGGGATAGAATCAAGATTATGTGGTATTAATACCACTTTACAAGGCCTTGGTAAGGCCACACTTGGAATACTGCATCCAGTTTTGGTCACCACCATGTAAAAAAGTTATTGAGACTCTGGAAAGAGTACAGAGAAGAGCAGCAAAGATGATTAGGGGACTGGAGGCTAAAACATATAGGGAATGGTTGCTGGAATTGGGCATGTCTAGTTTAAGGAAGAGAAGGACGAGGGGGGAACATGATAGCAGCCTTCCAATATCTCAGGGGCTGCCCCAAACAAGAGGGAGTCAAGCTATTCTCCAAAGCACCTGAAGGCAGGACCAGAAGCATTGGATGGAAACCAATCAAAGAGAGAAGCAATCTAGAATTAAGGAGAAATGGCCTGAAAGTGAGAACAATTAATCAGTGGAACAACCTGCCCCCAGAAGTTGTGAATGCTCCAACACTGGAGATTTTAAAGAACAGATTGGACAACCATTTATGTGAAATGGCATAGGGTCTCCTGCCTAAGCAGGATGTTGGACCTCCAAGGTCCCTTCCAACTTCTGTTCTGTTCTGTCCTGTTTTTTCTTCTCCTATCCTATCCTATCCTATCCTATCCTATCCTATCCTATCCTATCCTATCCTATCCTATCCTATCCTATCCAATCACACTTGGCCAATAAAGAATATTCCATTCCATTCCATTCTATTCCATTCCATTCCATTCCATTCCATTTTTTCTATTCCTATTCTTAGTTCTATTCTATTCTATTCTATTCTATTCTATTCTATTCTATTCTATTCTATTCTATTCTATTCTATTCTATTCTATTCTATTCTATTCTATTTTTCCTTTTCCTCTCCCTTTCCCTTTCCCTTTTCTTCTGTTCTTATGAACTTCTGTTTACCCAACCAGTTTGCCTTGACATCTATCTACTGTATTAAGAAAAAATACTTAGTAGGTAAACTCAACAACAAAGTTAAACTTCAAAGCTCTCTCTTCACAATCTATTATTGTATTTAACTTACAGAAATTCCCCAAAGGCTTTTGATCTGACATGAACCACCACAAACTTTTTTTTTTAAAATCTTAACTGGGAAGTTTCCCAACAATTGCTAGAATCTGTCCATTGAAAACGGACTATTTTAGATAATGATTTAATCAATTTTTCTTGGGTTTTCTAATCTAGGATGGTGATGAAGCATCTCCAATTTATACAAGCTCAGAGATTGTTAAGGTTCCTGATCCGCAGATGTCCATGGTAAGAGTGTTTGGGTACCACATAACTTAGGGCAGGCTGAATTTAGGAACAAAAAAAAATTGTGTTTGTGAGTCTTTGGGCATGTGAATATACAAACAGGGCTTCCAAAGTTGAAGATGGCTTACATTTCAAACAGTCTTGGGGCTAAAATCATCAGCAACAAAACTGACAAAGAAGGAACTAGGCCCAGGGGTAGGCAACCTTGGCCCTTTTATGACTCGTGGACTTCAACTCCCAGAATTCCTGAGCGGGCATGGCTCAGCTTGGAAATCTGTCCCTTTCCCCTCAGCATGGCTGGCTCAGGAATTCTGGGAGTTGAAGTCCACGAGTCATAAAAGAGCCAAGGTGGCCTACCTCTGGACTAGGCCTAGGCCGCTTTATGACTCGTGGACTTCAACTCCCAGAATCCCTGAGTCAGCGTGGCTCAGCTTGGAAACCTCTCCCTTTCCCCTCAGCATGGCTGGCTCAGGAATTCTGGGAGTTGAAGTCCACGAGTCATAAAAGAGCCAAGGTTGCCTACCCCTGAACTAGGCAGTGATGGTGGTGAGAATGAGAAGGATTTGATAATTAGAAAAAAAATAGCAAGAATGCAAAAATGAAAGTTCTGTTGCAACCTTAGTAAGAGGTTAATTTAAATCTATACATGCCTTATTATAATGTATTTGTTTGTATTTCTACCTATAGCTGTTGTAAAAGAAACTTAGTCATTAGTTCACATTTTTATTTTTCTGTGCTGTCGGCTTTGCTTTTTGTTTCTTAACCTTTTTTTCTCTTTCCTACCTTTTTGTTAGTTTTTCTTTCTAGTTGTAAAAAAAATCTAATGAAGTTATCTTTCAAAAAATTATCAAGAGCTATTTCTTTTTTCTTCTTTCATATCCATAATACCTTACTTTTTCAAAATGTGATTGATTTTGGCTTCATCATTACACATCTTTATTTATCGGTATAGTTAGACATTATTTTGATATCGTTAATTTCAAGAGTATGCTATGAGTTAACAAAGTATCGGCTGATAATGATTCAGTCGAGATGACAGGGACTCGTCTTGATCCTGTTGTGTGGGAGGAGTTTGACCCGGTGGCACCTGATGAAGTCGACAAGGCCATTGGAGCTGTGAGCTCCGCCACCTGTTTATTGGACCCGTGCCCCTCCTGGCTGGTTTCGGCCAGCAGGGAGGTGACGCGGGGCTGGGTTCAGGAGATTGTCAACGCTTCTTTGAGGGAGGGGTCCTTTCCGGCTCCCTGCAAGGAGGCAATTGTGCGCCCCCTCCTCAAGAAGCCTTCCCTGGACCCAGCTGTTTTAAACAACTACCGTCCTGTCTCCAATCTTCCCTTTATAGGGAAGGTTGTTGAGAAGGTGGTGTCACTCCAGCTCCAACGGTCCTTGGATGAGGCCGATTATCTGGGCCCTCAACAGTCAGGATTCAGGCTCGGCTACTCCACGGAAACTGCTTTGGTCGCGCTGACGGATGATCTCTGGCGGGCCCGGGATAGGGGATTATCCACTATCCTGGTGCTACTTGACCTCTCAGCGGCTTTCGATACCATTGACCATGGCATCCTTCTGCACCGACTGGAGGGGTTGGGGGTTGGAGGCACTGTTTTGCGGTGGTTCACCTCCTACCTCACTGGTCGGTCGCAGTCGGTGTTGGCAGGGGGTCAGAGGTCGACCCCTAGGTTCCTCCCTTGTGGGGTCCCTCAGGGATCGGTCCTCTCCCCTCTGCTGTTTAATATCTACATGAAACCACTGGGCGAGATCATCCGACAACACGGGGTGAGATATCATCAGTATGCTGATGATACCCAGCTTTACATCTCCACCCCGTATCATTTCAGTGAAGCAGCGGAAGTGATGTGCCGATGTCTGGAGGCTGTTAGGGTTTGGATGGGTGCCAACAGGCTCAAACTCAACCCCGACAAGACGGAGTGGCTATGGGTTCTGCCTCCCAAGGATATTTCAATCTATCCGTCCATTAGCCTGGGGGGGGAGCTTTTGACCCCCTCGGAGAAGGTCCGCAACTTGGGCGTCCTCCTCGATCCACAGCTAAATTTGGAACATCATCTTTCGGCTGTGGCGAGGAGGACATTTGCCCAGGTTCGCCTGGTGCACCAGTTGCGGCCCTATTTGGACCGGGAGTCTCTTCTCACAGTCACTCATGCCCTTATCACCTCGAGGCTCGACTACTGCAATGCTCTCTACATGGGGCTACCTTTGAAAAACGTTCGGAGACTTCAGGTAATGCAGAATGCAGCCGCGCGAGCAGTGTTGGGCTTGCCTAGAAATGCCCACATTTCGGCATCACTCCGCGAGCTGCATTGGCTGCCAATTGGTCTCCGAACCCAATTCAAAGTGTTGGTTATGACCTATAAAGCCCTACATGGCATTGGACCAGGTTATTTACGGGACCGTCTGCTGCCCCATGAATCCCAGCGGCCGGTTAGGGCCCACAGAGTGGGCCTTCTCCAGGTCCCGTCAGCCAGACAGTGTCGCCTGGCGGGGCCTAGGGGAAGGGCCTTCTCTGTTGCGGCCCCGGCCCTCTGGAACCAACTTCCCCCGGAGATCCGTGTCGCCCCCACCCTCTTCGCCTTTCGTAGATTGCTTAAAACATACTTTTGCCGGCAGGCCTGGGGCAGCTAACACCTTGCCCCTAGCCAGTGTATGTTTCTGTGTATGTTTGTGGAGTGATTGGTTTCTTTTAGCTTAAGGGTTTTTTATAGATATGTGTTTATTGTAATTTCTATCATGCTGTGAGCCGCCCTGAGTTCTTTGGAATAGGGCGGCATAGAAATTAAATAAATAATAATAATAATAATAATAATAATAATAATAATAATAATAATAATAATAATAATAAAGTGCGCTGAAATAATGTCAAATTATTTGGAGGAACACAGGGTAGGAAGAGATAAATTTCTGTCTTGCCCATTCTTGGCTTAAATATTTCTTCACTACCATGAGCTTTCCTTCCTTCCTTCCTTCCTTCCTTCCTTCCTTCCTTCCTTCCTTCCTTCCTTCCTTCCTTCCTTCCTTCCTTCCTTCCATCCTCCCTTCCTACCTTCCTACCTTCCTTCCATCCTCCCTTCCTCCCTCCGGAAGTAAATTCATATATGATTTGGAATATTTGCTAATATTGTTATAAAATTTGTAACTTCCTTCCTTCTTTCCTTCCTTCCTTCCTCCAAAAATAAAATCACATATGATTTGCTATACAATATTTCTAATATTGTTATAAACTTCGTAACTTCCTTCCTTCCTTCCTTCCTTCCTTCCTTCCTTCCTTCCTTCCTTCCTTCCTTCCTTCCTTCCTTCCTTCCTTCCTTCCTTCCTCCCTCCCTCCCTCCAAAAATAAAATCACATATGATTTGGTATACAATATTTCTAATATTGTTATAAACTTCGTAACTTCCTTCCTTCCTTCCTTCCTTCCTTCCTTCCTTCCTTCCTTCCTTCCTTCCTTCCTTCCTTCCTTCCTTCCTTCCTTCCTTCCTTCCTTCCTTCCTTCCTTCCTTCCTTCCTTCCTTCCTTCCTCCAAAAATAAAATCACATATAATTTGCTATACAATATTTCTAATATTGTTATAAACTTTGTAACTTCCTTCCTTCCTTCCTTCCTTCCTTCCTTCCTTCCTTCCTTCCTTCCTTCCTTCCTTCCTTCCTTCCTTCCTTCCTTCCTTCCTTCCTTCCTTCCTTCCTTCCGCTGGAAATAAAATCAAATAGGATTCCCTGCACAATATTTCTAACACAGTTATAACATTCCCTCCATCCTCCCTTCCTCCCACTCTCTCTGGTACATCTTTCCTTGAACTGTTGAAGTATCACAATAATTTTGATCACGGCCTTGGCAAAAAAAACTCTGTGTCTCCTCAGCCTGCGTCACTTCAGAACAGAGAATATCGTACGTAGGTAATTGCCATTGATTTTGAAACTGATGTGTCCTTCATTTTATTATTTTTAAAGGAGAACTTGGTGGAAAGCAAGCATCACAAGCTTGCCAGGAGCTTGAGAAGCGGTCCTTCGGATCATGACCTTAAACCCAATGCTGCTACACGGGATCAGCTTAACGTACGTTCCACCTTAAAACACTCTGAATTATTCTTCATTTAATTTTTGCCAGGCTTATGTAAAAATACATGAATTACAGAGCCTCTAGTTCAGTGTTTCTCAACCTTGACGATTTTAAGGCATGTGGACTTCAACTCCCAGAATTCCACAGCCAGCAATGCTGGCTGTGGAATTCTGGGAGTTGAAGTCCACATGCCTTAAAATTGTCAAGGTTGAGAAACACTGCTCTAGTTCAACCTCCCCCTGCTCAAGCAGGAGACCCTATACCACTCCAGATAAATGGCTGTCCAGTCTCTTCTTAAAAGCCTCCAGTGATGGAGCATCCACAACTTCTGGAGGCAAGTTGTTCCACTGGTTAATTGTCCTCACTGTTAGGAAGTTTCGCAATTCCAGGTTGCCTCTCTCCTTGATTAGTTTCCATCTATTGTTTCTTGTCATGACTTCGGGTGCTTTGGAGAATAGGTTGACCCCCTCTTCTCTGTGGTAGCCCCTGATATATTGGAAGACTGCTGTCATGTCACCCCTAGTCCTTATTTCCTTTAGACTAGTCAAACTCAGTTCCATCAACTATTCTTTGGTTTTGTTTTAGATCATTGTGAGTTACCCACCTACAAAGCAACTAACGTACGAAGAACAGGACTTGGTGTGGAAGTTTCGGTACTACCTCACCCATCAAGAAAAGGTAGGTGTGCAAGCTGAAGCTATTAAGGTGCTCTGCCTTCTTCGGACTGAGAATTATAATCATTCCTAACCTGTCACTTCCAGGTGTTTAGGGACTGTGATTCCCAACATTTTTTTTTCGGACAAAAGCAGGGGAATTCCGAAACTATGTTAGAGTAGATGTCGTTTGGGTAGCTTTAGAAGGCTAATGGACACGTTTTTTTTTCCCCCTTTCACTCCCAAGTGCGCAATATTCTTTCTTGTTTGCTTTGAATTTGAATTGTGATGTTGTGAAACACTCTGCGTCTCTGTTGCCTCTGGAAATGTGACAGCGGTGATTTGTTTTTATGGTATAGATTGACTTGAAAGCATGATGTTCTAGGCTGATCTGGAACAATCTGGACTGCAGCAATTAGGGCCATCTCTAAATGGGAGGAAGGGATTTTTGCGGTAATCTTCCTCTGCTAAAGATCTTCCATCCCTCCCTCCCTCCTTCCTTCCTTCCCTCCCTCCCTCCCTCCTTCTCACTAGCTTAGTCTAACATCTTATTTCCTTCCTTCCTTTCTTCCTTCCTTCCTTCCTTCCTTCCTTCCTTCCTTCCTTCCTTCCTTCCTTCCTTCCTTCCTTCCTTCCTTCCTTCCTTCTCCCTAGTATCTGAGTTCCTTCCTCCCTCCCTCCTATCTCCCTCCCTCTCTTCCTTCTTTCCTTCCTTCTCCCTAGCTTACTCTAACATCTGAGTTTCTTCCTTGCTTCCTTCCTTCCTTCCTTCCTTCCTTCCTTCCTTCCTTCCTTCCTTCCTTCCTTCCTTCCTTCCTTCCTTCCTTCTCCCTAGCATCTGAGTTCCTTCCTCCCTCCCTCCTATCTCCCTCCCTCCCTCCCTCTCTTCCTTCTTTCCTTCCTTCTCCCTAGCTTACTCTAACATCTGAGTTTCTTCCTTCCTTCCTTCCTTGCTTCCTTCCTTCCTTGCTTCCTT
Source organism: Bothrops alternatus (assembly GCA_034064705.1). Taxonomy (NCBI): domain Eukaryota; kingdom Metazoa; phylum Chordata; class Lepidosauria; order Squamata; family Viperidae; genus Bothrops; species Bothrops alternatus. The sequence goes on from JARGCV010000311.1 coordinate 176,114, forward strand.
GCTTCCTTCCTTCCTTCCTTCCTTCCTTCCTTCCTTCCTTCCTTCCTTCCTTCTCCCTAGCATCTGAGTTCCTTCCTCCCTCCCTCCTATCTCCCTCCCTCCCTCTCTTCCTTCTTTCCTTCCTTCCTTCCTCCTCTCCCTTCCTATCTCTCATCCATCCTCCCTCTCTCACATCCATCCATCCATCCATCCATCCATCCATCCATCCATCCATCCATCCATCCATCCATCCATCCATCCACAGAGAGGATAATTGCTCAGGTCCTTTTCTGTTAGTGCTTCTTTCCCCTGCAGCCCCCCTTTCAGCTTCTCTTTCTCTTTCTGAAAAGGTGCAGCGGGAGGAATTCATTTTTTCCTTGAAATTTAATGAAGGCTAAAAACCAAGGAAGCCGCAACCAGGGCAGGGAGTGTCACTCAAAGCATGGGTCATTTGCAGACGTCTCCTTTTTTCCCCTTCTGGTCACTGAGTCGGTGTAAGCCCCTAGCCTTTCTCTCCCTAAGGAATGCCACTGAAATTCTCTTCCCTTTTCAAAAGAATTACCTCAGCATCTCTCCTTTCATCATTCTGTGTGAGACCAGGAAAGCAAAATCAGCTTATTTTTCCATAAGAGATAATTAAGCTTTAGACCTCAAGGCAGCTTTGCAGAAAACAGAGTCCCACCAAACGCAAGACCACATTTAAACAATTCTTTCCCCCAAACAGTGTGGAAATCTGTCTGCTTTTGAAGTGGAGGGCCAAGATTTGAGTTATTCAGTCAATCCATCACCCTTTTATTAATATGAGGGTTTTTCAACAGCAATAATACCAAGGACAAGCACAACATCCTTATGATTCCTCATAAGGAGAGGAATTTAAGCCCATTGTCGCTATACTGAACCAGGGGTCTTCAAACTTGGCCCTTTTATGGCTGATGGACTTCAACTCCCAGAATTCCTCAGCCAGGCATACTGGCTGAGGAATTCTGGGAGTTGAAGTCCACCAGTCATCAAAGGGCCAAGTTGGAAGACCCCTGGTCTGGATCCAAGCCCATAGTTTCATCAAAATGGCCGACTGAGGAATTCTGGGAGTTGAAGTCCACCAGTCATCAAAGGGCCAAGTTTGAAGACCCCTGGTCTGGATCCAAGCCCGCACTTTCCTCGAAATGGCTGACTGAGGAATTCTGGGAATTGAAGTCCACCAGTCATAAAAGGGCCAAGTTTGAAGACCCCTGTTCAGTGTTTCTTGAGGCTTTTAAGAGAAAAAAAAAACTTTAGATTTGTTAAAAAAAAAATCCCAATAACAACAGAGATTACTCATTCTGTGAAATACCAATGAATATGGATTTCTTTATTTAAAATATTTATCTGCCCTTCATTGCGCATTGCTTCCCTCGGGAATAGGCAAAATTAAAAATGCATTTGAATGCAACAGCAACAACAACAAAAAAAACATCCAGAGTGCAGCAAAATACAATTCAAAGAGCCATTATTCTCCTGGAGTCCTTAATGAGTTGGACCATAGTTGAATGCTGTATAGTTCCTAAATGAATGAGATTGCATGTACATGTTTCCACGAAAATAATTTAATATTTGCTCCAAAAGATGTATTAAGGCTTATTTTCTGGGTAGGGCTTATATTCGGGGAAATACGGTACTAAATGCAACCTTACTATCTTAACTGGGGCTTATTTTGGGGGGTGGGGCTTATATTAAGGAGCATCCTGAAAAAAAATCATGCTATGGCTTATTTTCTGGGGCTTATATTTTGGGGCTTATTTTCTGGGGCTTATTCTGGGGCTTATTTTTTAAAATATTATTTTAATATTTAATTTTTGGGGAAATGTGGTACTACTGATCCTTGCTCAATGACCTCTAATTCGGCAACTGGTCAAACTTAACCACAGTGTTGAAAGAGTGATAATTATGCCCAGTCCTCATACTTAAGATATGTCAGTCACAGAACCCCCTCCATCTTCTCTCTCGGCCTTCCTACAAGCAAAGTCGATGGGGAAACTGTCTGGAGGTTGCAAAGAGAAACCAAGTTACATTCTTGCTTAATGACCTACAAGGATTTGTTGAACCACTGGGACTAGAGGTTCTGGAACTTCTATCAAGGACGAGCACGGTCTTGCGATGTTGCGTTTTATCACCATGTTGGCTAGCTGTGCTGTCCTTGATGATTATTCCTAGTTGGGTGATGAAATGTATGCAAGAAAGCATCCAAGCTCAGAGAGCACCAAGGACTCCACAGTCCTCCTCCTCCTCCTTCTCCTAACTAGGTAACATAATCAGTGCAGAGATCAAACCCCACTCAATTCCAGCTGATGATGTTTCATAGTTGGGTAATGAAACGTCTGCAAGAAAACCACCAAGCTTAGAGAACACCAAGGACCCCACAGACCACCACCTTCTCCTCCTCCTCCTCTTCTTCCTCCTCCTCCTCCTTCTCTCCACAAACCCCATTCTCTTCTAGAACTGATGATGTCACCTAGTTGGTTCATGAAATGTCTGCAAGAAAATCACCAAGCTCAGAGACCACCAAGGGCCCCACAGTCCTCCTCCTCCTCCCACAAATCCTCCCTCCCTTCTAGCACTGATGATGTTTCCTAGTTGGGTCATGAAACGTCTGCAAGAAAACCACAAAGCTCAGAGACCACCAAGGGCCCCAGAATCCTCCTCCTCCTCCTCTTCCTCCTCCCACAAATCCTCCCTCCCTTCTAGCACTGATGATGTTTCCAGTTGGGTCATGAAACGTCTGCAAAAAACCCACCAAGCTCAGAGAACACCAAGGACCCCACAGACGACCTCCTCCTCTTCCTCCTTCCCCCTCCCCCTCCCCCTCCCTCTCCTCGTCCCCTTCCCCAAATCCCCTTCCTTTCTAGCACTGACGAGGTTATCTACTTCAATCATAAAATGTCTGCAACCACCAAGCTCAGAGAGCACCAAAGACCTCCACAGTTCAACCGTGAGCTGCAAATATTTTCTTGAATTAGAACAGAATCACAGAGAATAGAATAATAGCGTTATTGTCACTTGAATGCACGCTAATTGGCACACATTGAAATGAAATTTTGTTCCATTCCGGTCTCAAAAGGGTCACCACCTCCGATACACACTGCATAAATATAGGTCATAAATTAATAAATAAATACAGAATGATGCACCTACCCACATATATTATACAACATAGAGAAACAAAAATCTAGTTCCGGTTATGTATACCTGTGCATGGCGAGATTACTTATCAGTGGAAATTCTGATCCCAATTACATCATTAAGGAGAAGAGGACCTGTGACTTGCAGTCAGATCAGCCCATAGTTTCTCCTGAAGTTCCGTTAAAAAAAACCAAAACCAAAAAAAACAACACCAAATCCCACCCTGCTCTTATTTGATGTCACCTCCAAATTGGGACAAAGGATGTGTCATGGTTCCGACAGATGAAACTCTTCCAAGAACTTCGAGGCATTGTTTACCTTAAGGAATCTTTATTCGAGTAGCATAGCATCGGCGTGTACATAGGCCAAGCCAAAATCTGAATTCCCCTCCCCTCAGCCTATAGTATCAAAGCACAATTCCCTACTCTAATTAACAGTCATAAATCACATTCTCCAATTAGTTTGAAACGCAGGCTTTCCCTCCAGTTCTTCAACCTGCCATTCCTTATCATCTATTTTCAAAAATACCTTGGTTCTCACCCTAGTTACAATATTGTTATGTCTAACTAAACTCCCATGCACATTCCTCCTCCTCCCTCCCCCAGTATCACCTAATTCTAATTCTAATTCTAATTCTAAGAGTAAAACATAAGAAGGAGAATGGCTGCATCTCCATATGTTGTCAAAGCAAGAACGTCTGATGTTGGCAGCGTTGACATCCTGTTTTGATGGGTTTCTGACTTTTGATCCTAGGCGTTGACCAAATTTTTGAAGTGCGTCAACTGGCATCTTCCTCAAGAAGCAAAGCAAGCTCTGGAACTCCTGGGCAAATGGAAGCCGATGGACGTCGAAGACTCCTTGGAGCTTCTGTCTTCGCAGTTCACCAACCCAACGGTGCGCCGTTACGCTGTGGCCAGATTGCAGCAGGCCGATGATGAGGTAACAGAATGACAGAGCTGGAACGGACTTTAGAGGTCTTCTAATCCAGCCCCCTGCTCAGGCAGGTAACCCTATCCCATTTCAAACTAATGGTTGTCCAGTCTCTTCTTAAAAACGTCCAGTGTTGGAGCACTCACAACTTCTGGAGGCAGGTGGTTACACTGATTAATTACACCTAGACACTTGTAACCTTCATTGCTACATTGGGTGGCATTCGCACAACCCATAGTTTGCTTATGTTTTAAAGCAGCGGTTCTCAACCTGTGGGTCGCGACCCCATTTGGGGTCGAACGACCGTTTCATGGGGGTCGCCAAACACCGCAGTCCGCCATTTTTTTCCCCATTTCCCCTCGGCCGTCGTGCGCGCGCCACGCATGCGCGATTTGGGCCATCGTGCTGCGCATGCGCAGTTTGGGCCGTCGCGCCACGCGTGCGTGGTTCGGGCCGTCGCACGGACACCACGCATGCACGGTTTGGGCCGTCGCGCCGCACATGTGTGGTTCGGGCCATCGCACACGTGCCGCGCATGCACGGTTCGGGCCGTCGCACCGCGCATGCGTGGTTCAGGCCATCGCACACGTGCCGCGCATGCACGGTTCGGGCCGTCGCGCCACGCATGCGCGATGCGGGTAGCCGTGCATGCGCGATGCGGGTCGCCGCGCATGCGCGATGCGGGCCGTCGCGGCGTGCATGCGTGGCGCAGGTCATGCCGCGCATGGGCGGCGCAGGTCGGGGTCTCGGTCTGAAAAAGGTTGAGAACCGCTGCTTTAAAGGTAGAGTCAGCTTGGTTTCACTCATTTTTCTGAGTTTGCAAATAGCGAACTATGAAGAAAGCGTGTAGGCTGGATTCCCACAAGACACATTTTGTTGTTATTGTGTTTCTTATTTATTAATAATATTAATATTTATTTATGTATATGGCCATCAAACTTGCTTATTGGGATTCTGGGCAGTTTACAGAAATAACACCCAGACGCAAAACCTAATAGATCCCTACTTCCATAAATAATAATAATAATAATAATAATAATAATAATAATAATAATAATAATAATAATAATAATAATAATAATAAAAAACAGCAGCAGCAATCAAGTCAAGATGGGTTCCATATCACCCTGGGATGTCTAGGCCCATTGGCAAAACCATGTCTTCAGGGCCTTTTGAAAGAGTCTTAAGTTGAGGGTCAGCCCTATCTCCACAGAGATATTATTCGACAGGAAGGGAGCCACCGCAGAGAAGGCCCTTAGAATAAAATAACAGAATTGGAAGGGACCTTGTAGGTCTTCTAGTCTAATCCCCTGCTCAAGTCAGGAAACTAGAACATAGAACAGGGTTGGAAGAGACATATCCAATTCCTTCAACTGTTCTTCATATGTTTATAACATATAAAGATAATAAGGAAGGAAGAGACTCTTCTCGGCTGTTTCCCCTGCCCTGTGGAGTTTTCTCCCCTCAGAGGTGAGACAGGACCCCAACTCTCAGAATAACAGAAAGGTCTGGAGGTCTTCTAGTCCAACCCTCTGCTCAGGCAGGAAAACCTATCCCAGGGGTAGGCAACCTTGGCTCTTTTTTTTTTTTTAATAATTTTTTTATTAAAATTTTTTATAAAAAACTTTTAACAATTATAACATAGTAACCTATTAACTCAACTGAAAACAAACAAATTACATAATAAAAATAAACAATACAAAGAACTGCTCGGAACCCCCCTCCAGAACACCCTCCACCAGCCCACTCCTCTTGTATTTTCGCTCCTCCTCCTCGCCATCCAAAACACTAGCTACAATTCTACCGAGCATCCTACAAAAATTATCTAATCCCTAAGCCCCCAACTACAGTTGAGAAACATAAGCTAACGTATATTATCTCCCTCCCCCCTCCCCCCCCCCGACTTCCCAGAATGAATACAGGGTAAAAACACAAGAAACCTCACTAAACTACTATATTAAACTATTTAACTATATATCAAATCTAATTCTTTCAACTGATATTTCTTTTGCATATAATCAATCCATTTCTTCCAGTCCATCAAAAACGTAGACAGATTACATCATTTTTACATTGCTTCAAATAATGAAATATCTTCTTCCTTTTTTGTGGAGAATTTAAACCATTAACATTCCACGTCAAATACTTATTTGACATGGCCTTTACGTGAAAGCTTCTGCAAAGACCATTCCACTTCTTCCTGCCTCTTGGGTCTTGCTCCCATGGCTTCCATAGATGTCAGATCAGTTTGCTTGGTTTGAGTTGGTTGTGTTTTTTCTCTTTGTTCAATAGCTTTAGTAGGTTCCCGTACACGCCTTGGATCTTTAGGCTTGTCTAGTGCCAAAGGTTGAAAGATATCAATTGACTGCACTGGTTGCTCAACTGCTTTATCCAAAAGAACCGATGAAATTAGTCGAGGTTGTTGAAGTTCCGCAGATTGCAGTAATTCTAGGTCTTTAACCAACATTGCCCCCTTAGGTTTTGGGGAGGTAGATCTATCAGCCATCAATATATTCTCAAAGAAATCTTTCGCTTTAGCTACAGTAAACAAACGGTATCTTTTATTTTTGAAAAGTAAAGAAAGTCCAGTTGGTACCTCCCATCTATATTGTATTTCTCTTCTTTTAAGCTCCTCCGTCAAAAAGGCGTAATCTTTCCTTGATCTCAACATCTTAGGAGGTATCTCTTTCAAAACCTGTACATCTTGACCAGCAACACTCAGTTGTTTATTATAGGCTATAGATAGAACCCAATTTCTATATTTTCTTGTATTAAAATATATCACAATATCTCTAGGCAAATTCCTCTGTGCTGCAATGCGTGAGTTCACTCTGAACAGTCGTTCAATCTGCCAGGCCACATTCTCAACTGAATCATCCAAAAATTTTGCTAAAGCTTCAGAAAAAGTTTTTCTTAAATCTTCTTGGTTCTCATTTAATACATCTCTAAATCCCCTAATTCTAACCGCAAACTGCATCTGATGATATTGTGTCAAAGTAGTTTGATCTTGAACATCGCTTCTAATTTCTTCTAATTTTTCTTCAAAATGTTGCTCAGCATTCTCTAATTTCTCTTCAAGAACAATAGTATAGTCCCAAACACCCTTGATGGCGTCTACAATATCTTCTCTCATCTCCTGATTAGAGGCTTCTATCATAGCTTTAAAGTCTTTTTTCTGCTCAACCATCTTTTCCTCTATTTTCACATCAAATTTATCTTCCAATTTATCAAACCTATCATTAAAAAAAGATATTACATCTGTTAAAGCCGACTGTAGATCTTTCACTGTAAGCATTTGTGAGGACTGTGCAGGTTCTTGAGATTCTAAAGGAGCAGACTGTGATTTGACAAGCTGTCCTGGAGAGGGCATAGCCGCCTTAGCAGCTGCCTTTTGTCTTGTAGTCATAATTGAAACAAAGAAAGAGAAACTAAAAAAAAAAAAAAAAAAAAAATTTTCCACTTCCGCCCTTCTCAAGTTCTTTTTAAAAAGTCCAATTATTTTATAATTTAGTAAAAAAATCAATAAATAAATCAAGTCCAAATAGTCTCTCAAACAAGTCTTGAAAAGAAAAGAAAAAAAAAGTTCCGTTTCAATTTCTCAGTGGAATAAACACTTTCATCTTTCACTTTCACTCAGCAGAAAAAGCAAACGCCATCTTAAAAAGGTTATATTGATTCAAAAAAGTTTGTAGATACAAAGGCAGAAACAAAGTAACAATATACTTGCAGTACTCAGAAGGCTCCTGTATCCATTCCGTCTGAATAAAGCCTTTATTATTCTTCCTGAAAGAACAGAGGCGGTCGCAACGTCTAATTCTGTCAGCCGACAGAAGCGTTTCTGAACAGGAGCTTTTCAAGAGCCTGGGGAGCACACCTTCTCTGCCCCTGAAAATTTAATCCAGGGGTCTTGGAAGGGCTCAACCCGGCTCTTAATGCTCTACTCCCCCTCTTTGCCCGAGGGGGAGTTTTTCCGCCGCAACAAACAGCTGATGGGCGCTGTTGTTGACGGCTATACTGCTTCAGAGACCGGAGCCTCACATTAGAGGCTCCATCGACGAGGCGAAGCCACCGGAAGTCGCAACCTTGGCTCTTTTATGACTTGTGGATCAACTCCCAGAATTCCTGAGCCAGCATGGCTCAGCTTGGAAACCTCTCCCTTTCCCCTCAGCATGGCTGGCTCAGGAATTCTGGGAGTTGAAGTCCACGAGTCATGAAAGAGTCAAAGTTGCCTACCTCTGGCCTAGGCCTAGGCCGCTTTATGACTTGTGGACTTCAACTCCCAGAATTCCTGAGCCAGCATGGGGGAACTATGGCCCCCTCATGACTGGTGGACTTCAACTCCCAGAATTCCTGAGCCAGCATGGGGGAACTATGGCCCCCTCATGACTGGTGGACTTCAACTCCCAGAATTCCTGAGCCAGCATGGGGGGATCTATGGCCCCTTCGTGACTCGTGGACTTCAACTCCCAGAATTCCTGAGCCAGCCTGGCTCAGCTTGGAAACCTCTTCCTTTCCCCTCAGCATGGCTGGCTCAGGAATTCTGGGAGTTGAAGTCCACGAGTCACGAAGGGGCCATAGATCCCCCCATGCTGGCTCAGGAATTCTGGGAGTTGAAGTCCACCAGTCATGAAAGAGCCAAGGTTGCCTACCCCTGATTCCAGACAAAGATTGCCCAGTCTCCTCTTAAAAGCCTCCAGTTTTAGAGCATCCACAATGTCTGAAGGCAAAGCTGTTCCACTGGTTGATTGTTCTCACTGTTAGGAAGGTTCTCCTTAATTCCAGGTTGCTTCCCTCGTTGATTATAGTTTCCATCCATTGCTTCTTCTCCTGCCTTCAGGTGCTTTGGAAAATAGATTGTCCTCTCCCCTCTTTTTTGTGGCAAATCCTCAAATATTGGAAGGCTGCTATCATGTCATCACTAGGTAGAACCATCACCACCCCTTGCTTTTCCTGTGCTTGGGAGGAATTCATGGAACTGTCTTTCTCATGTTTTTCTTAATTTTTGTTTTTTAATTTTATTTTATATAGAATGAAAAAAAAACGACACAAGAAAATCAGAATTACAAACAAGACACAAATATGTATTTAATTGAATAAACGTAGTTGCAATCATCTGCCTATGTAATTCGGAATAAAGTCAGTAATTTACAATAGCATTTTCTTGCCAGATTCAAATTTTCAAAGTGGTGTTGGGCAGAAAAACTGAGTTATCAATTCATTATGTTGTTATGTAACTGGAGCATTAAAGCATCGTTTGCAGATGAGGATCTACAAAGTAACTGGGGGGAAAAGTGTATACAATAAATACAAGATTAGCCATTAACATATAACCTCCACCGCAGTTGAATGCTGATACCTCTATCTCACACCGATCTGATAGGTTTATTTCCTTGCATTGCGGGTCTAAAAATGCAGCTAGTCCTCAACAACAATTTGTTTAACCTCTGCTCAAAGTTCACCGGCACTGAAAATAGTGACTTAAGACTGATTTTCACAGTGACAACCGTTGTGGTATTTTCCCCCTGGTCACATGACTCAGAATTCAGGCTCTTGGCAACTGATTCACACTTAAGACGGTTGCAGTGTCCTGGTGGTCCCTTTTTCTCACCTTCTGACAAACAAGGTCAATGGGGAAGTCAGCCTTACCAACACTGTGTTACTAATTTAACAGTTGCAATGAGTCACTTCACACCTGTGGCAGGAAAGGTTGTAAAATAGGGCAAAAGTCATTTTGTTAAAAGTCATTTAACAAATGTCTCACTTAGAGACAGGGTCCCTAAGGATTTATACTCCTTGCAGACAGTTTAGAGCAGGGGTTCTCAACCTTGGGAACTTTAAGACTTGTGGACTTCAACTCCCAGAATTCCTGGCTGAGGAATTCTGGGAATTGAAGTCCACAAGTCTTAAAGTTGCCAAGGTTGAGAATACCTGTTTTAGAGAGTCATTGAGGGCATTTATACATCCAAATCTGCTAGATTTTGAAAAAGTATGGACATACAAAGATATCTTAGATATTCATGGGAAATTAAAATCTAAACAAGAATTGGAAAATTTAGGAATTAATCTATCCTGGTGGGCACATTTACAGATACAAAATAGATACGAAAAAGATGTAAAAATGTATGGATTTTACAAGGATCAAACTGTGTTTGATAAGATTTTGTTAACCTCAGATGAGAAATTAATTAAGAAAATGTATAATTTTTTGTTAAATCTAGTTATGGAAAGTTAACAAAACAATAATAAGATGGGCAAAAAAATTTGGTTATAACATAGAATTAGAAAAATGGCAAATGTTATGGGAGAGAAACTATAAATTAACAATGTCAACTTCATACAACGAAAATCTGTATAAAATGTTTTATAGATGGCACCTTCCACCAGCAAGATTAGCAAAAATGTTTAAAAATATGTCAGATAGATGTTGGAAATGTAAACATAATATAGGCCACATATTACCTTATTTGGTGGACATGCGGGAAGGCAAAGGCTTATTGGAAAAATATACATATGTGGTTAAAAAAAATATTGGATGAACAAGTGGATTTTAAACCTGAACTTTTTTTTAGTAGGCATTATGTCTGAAAAGACTAATAAGCAGAAATTATATTTAACCCTACATATTACTACAGCAGCAAGAATAATTTTTGCACAATCCTGGAAGAATGAAGGATTGCCATCAGAGGAAGAAATAATCAGGAAGATTTTGGAATGTGCAGAGATGGACAGATTAACTATGAGGCTGAAAGACAAAGAAGATACAGACTACTATCAAATTTGGAATTTATTTTATTCTTGGTTAGAGAAAAGAATGAAGGATTAGGAATTGAACATGTATTAGTTTAGCAAACTCCAGACAACTTGTTGGTTGGAAAAATTAACACATATTGATGAAAAAGAAAATTAATAAAAAAGATTGGAACTCGAGTCATTGAGGCCATCAGGAGGTTTAATCTAAATGTCCTCGGGGTCACTTGAGTGGTGCAAATGTGCGTGGCGCGGCCTTGGCTACAGGATGTTTTCTGCACACAGGTGACTTTGAGGACACAGATAAACCTCCGGGTAGCCTCAACGCCTCTCTAAAAGAATGCAAATGACCAGCTGTCTGCAAGGAGTATAAATCCTTCCGTTCCCCCACCATCCAGTCAGAGCTGAAGAAGCTTCTTGGATGAGAAGTGAAACGTCTTCAAAGAAAAACAAAGTCCAGTTGCCTCCTCCTTTTAAAAAAAAAAGCATCTTTGCCTTTCTCTACCATGTTGTTTTCTCTTTCCTCCTCCCCTTCCTAGCCCCCCAACCCTTTCTGGCCCCTTCCTCATTGGGAAAAAAAATGTATCAAATTTGCCCGCTTCCTATGTTTTCTCCCCAGGATCTGCTGATGTATTTGCTGCAGCTTGTTCAAGCTCTGAAATACGAAAATTTTGATGACATCAAGAGTGGATTGGAGCCCACCAAGAAAGAAACTCAAGGAACCGTTTCAGAAAGTATGACGGCCTCTGGAGTCGCTGCAGCTGAAATAGAAAGGTAGGTGAGCATTTATAGAGGAAGTCCTCCAGTTAGGGGACTGGAAGCTAAAACATAGGAAGAATGGTTGCTGGAATTGGGTATGTCTAGTTCACGGGTCGGCAACCCGCGGCTCTGGAGCCGCATGTGGCTCTTTTCAGCCTTCTACTGCGGCTCCCAGTCCTCCTCCGCCATTTGGAGAGAGAGAGAGAAAGAGAGAGAGAGGGAGGGAGAGGAGACAGAGAGATAGAGAGGGAGAGGAAAAAGAGAAAGAGGGAGAGGGAGAGGAAAGAGATAGAAAGAGAGAGGGAGAGGAGAGAGGAAAGAGGGAGAGGAGAGGAAGAGAGGGAGAGGAAAGAGAGAAAGAGGGAGGGAGAGGAAAGAGGGAGAGGGAGAGGGAGAGGAGAGAAGAAAGGGAGAGGAAAGAGAAAAGGAGATGAAAGAGAAAGGGAGAGAGAAAGGGAGGGAGAGGAAAGAGACAAAGAGGGAGAGAGAAAGGGAGAGGAAAGAAAGGGAGGGAGAGAAAAGAGAAAGGGAGAGAGAAAGAGGGAGGGAGAGGAAAGAGACAAAGGGAGAGAGAAAGGGAGAGGAAAGAGAAAGGGAGGGAGAGGAAAGAGAGGGAGAGAAGGAGAGGAAAGAAAGGGAGAGAGGAAAGATAGAGAGGGAGAGGAGAGAGGAAAGAGGGAGAGGAAAGAGAAAAAGGAAGAGGAAAGAAATTGAGAGGGAGAGGGAGAGGAGAGAGAAGAAAGAGGGAGAGGAGAGGAAGAGAGGGAGAGGAAAGAGAAAGGGGGAGAGGAAAGAGGGAGAGGGAGAGGAGAGAGAAGAAAGGGAGAGGAGAGAAAGAAAGAGGGAGAGGAAAGAGAAAAGGAGGGAGAGGAAAGGGAGGGAGAGGAAAGAGAAAAGGAGGGAGAGGAAAGGGAGGGAGAGGAAAGAGAGAGAGAGAGGGAGAGGAGAGAGGAAAGAGGGAGAGGAAAGAGAAAAAGAGGAAGAGGAAAGAGAAATTGAGAGGGAGAGGGAGAGGAGAGAGAAGAAAGAGGGAGAGAAAGAGAGGAAAAGGAAAGAGAGGGAGAGAATATGAATATATGTTGTCCTTACTGGACTTTTAGTAAAGAAAGTTTAATGAAATCTTTTGATATATTTTTTTTTAATTAAGAGGTATGGAGATAGTTATGCTATATTCAAAGATGGTAGATAAGCTACTAAAATTATTTTCACCTGGGATGAAGGAGAAAGGTGTTGTTTTTTTTCCTTCTTTCTCCGGCATAAAAAAATGTTTTCTTTCTAGCAGTTCATTGATTTCATAAATGCAACACACTATAGTTTTGTTTTATACATAACATCAAGCTAAAAAGCATATATGCAGCGTTATCTTCATTTTAGATGTCAAAAGGGTTTTGTGGCTCCCAATTTCTTTTCTTTTCTGTGAGAAACGGGTCCAAGTGGCTCTTTGAGTGTTTAAGGTTGCCAACCCCTGGTCTAGTTTAATGAAGAGAAGGACGAGGGGGGACAGGATAGCAGTCTTCCAATCTCTCAGGGGCTGCCCCAAAGAAGAGGGAGTCAAGCTATTCTCCAAAGCGCCTGAAGGCCGGACAAGAAGCAACGGATGGAAACTCATCAAGGAGAGAAGCAACCTAGAACTAAGGAGAAACTTCCTGACAGTTAGAACAATTAACCAGTGGAACAACCTGCCTCCAGAAGCTGTGAAGGCTCCAACACTGGAAGTTTTTAAGAAGAGATTGGACAACCATTTGTCTGAAATGGTATAGGGTCTCCCAGCTTGAGCAGAGGGTTGGACTAGATGACCTCCAAGGTCCCTTCCAACTTTATTATTATTATAGTTACGACCACAATGGAGCCTGCCCACTATGGTTGTAAACCAGGCATGTCAAAACTGCCGGCCCAAGGGCCGGATGCATCACGACGAAACCGTACCCACCCAATTGCCGGCAATGGGGAAAAAGTCCTGATACGTTGTGCGGCGTCACGTGACGTTCGCGAGTTTGACATGCCTGTTGTAAACCATGATGGTTGTAAATTGGGTTACCTATTTGACTGACCTTTGTTTATGGCCGTCGATAATCAAGCACTGTGGCCGTACAATGACCACCATGGTCATTAAATGAATGCCATGTTGGTTAAGTTGAACCGCTGGTTTGCTACGGACCGCTTCTGCTGAAACAAGAAGCAAATGCCAGATTTGGGAAACCCCATTGTAAAATGCAATCATCTGACCTCAGGGCACCACCAATGGCCATAAATTTATTTATTTATTTATTTATTTATTTAATTAAATTTATATGCCGCTCCTCCCTGAAGACTAGGAGCGGCTTACAACATAAATAGAACAATTTAACAAAAAACTAAATCCAAATCTAAAAAACAATTAAGAATAAAACCCCCAGACACATTCATCAATTCACTCAACAGTCCACTGTCAACCCCAGGCCTGCCGGCAAAGGTAAGTTTTAAGATTCCTTCGGAAGGCCGGGAGAGTGGGGGAAGCGCGGACTTCAGGGGGCAGTTGGTTCCAGAGGGCAGGCGCCACAACAGAGAAGGCCCTTCCCCTAGGACCCGCCAGACGACATTGTTTCGCTGACGGGACCCGGAGGAGGCCGACCCTGTGCGCTCTCACCGGTCGTAGGGAAGTATGTGGCAGAAGGCGGTCCCATAAGTATCCTGGTCCAGAGCCATATAGGGCTTTATAGGTAATAACCAACACTTTGAATTGCGCTCGGAGACCAATAGGCAGCCAATGCAGCATGCGGAGAGTTGGCGAAATGTGGGCACAACGTGGCAGGCCCACAATTGCTCGCGCAGCTGCATTTTGCACTAATTGTAGTCTCCGAACACTCTTCAAGGGTAGCCCCATGTAGAGAGCATTGCAGTAGTCGATCCTCGAGGTGAATACAGAATTTGAACAGGGGAGGGCCCAATTGAGTCCAAAAATCTCTTTCTTTTTTATTAGTTTTATTCATTTAGAACATAAAATGTGAAAACGCCAAAGGAAATAGTAGGGGACAACTGTAGAAATAGGGAAATTAAAAAAAAAAAACGGTATGGAGAAAGGGAGGCGAAGAAACGAAAGGCATTGACTTCCCACTCTCTGTGTTACAGTAAAATTGGACATTGAAATCAAATCTCAACTTTTTACCTGTCTATAGTGGTAGGCAGAAGCCATTTCTGTATCGGCAAATCAGTCTCATCATTAAAACCCAAAATCATGGCATCATTTTTTTTTCTCACCTCAAGCACAAAGCCCAGAAGCGGTTTCCAAGTAGAAGTACTTAATGTTCTTTTCTTTGATCAGCACAGTCAGTTTGGCCGCTTTGGTAACCATTCGTCTATGGTAGGAATTGAGGCGTCCTTCCACTTTTGTGCCTAGAGCAGGGGTCTTCAAACTTGGCCCTTTGATGACTGGTGGACTTCAACTCCCAGAATTCCTTAGCCAGCATGACTGGCTGAGGAATTCTGGGGGTTGAAGTCCACCAGTCATAAAAGAGCCAAGTTTGAAGACCCCTGGTCTGGATCCAAGCCTGCAGTTTCCTCAGAATGGCCGACTGAGGGATTCTGGGAGTTGAACTCCACCAGTCATAAAAGGGCGAAGTTTGAAGACCCCTGGTCTGGATCCAAGCCCGCAGTTTCCTCAAAATGGCCGACTGAGGAATTCTGGGAGTTGAAGTCCTCCAGTCATAAAAGGGCAAAGTTTGAAGACCCCTGGTCTGGATCCAAGCCCGCAGTTTCCTCAAAATGGCCAACTGAGGGATTCTGGGAGTTGAAGTCCACCAGTCATAAAAGGGCCAAGTTGGAAGATCCCTGGTCTGGATCCAAGCTCTCAGTTTCATCAAAATGGCCGACTGAGGAATTCTGGGAGTTGAAGTACACCGGTCATCAAAGGGCCAGGTTTGAAGACCCCTGGTCTGGATCCAAGCCTGCAGTTTCCTCAAAATGGCCGACTGAGGGATTCTGGGAGTTGAAGTCCACCAGTCATAAAAGGGCCAAGTTTGAAGAGCCCTGGTCTGGATCCAAGCCCGCAGTTTCCTCAAAATGGCCGACTGAGGGATTCTGGGAGTTGAAGTCCACCAGTCATAAAAGGGCCAAGTTTGAAGAGCCCTGGTCTGGATCCAAGCCCGCAGTTACATCAAAATGGCCGACTGAGGAATTCTGGGAGTTGAACTCCACCAGTCATAAAAGGGCCAAGTTGGAAGACCCCTGGCCTAGAGCAATCTTGCTGCCGTCACCACATATATAAAATCAGAGTTCCAATTTTTTTCCCCCAGTTCTCTTTCCATTAGACCCAGAAGTAAAGTTTCTGGTTTCATCTTTATGTTCACTTTTAAGAATTTTCTGCACTAATATATGAATCCTACCCCAATATTTCTTTGCCTTATCACACGTCCACCGCAAAGGATAAAAAGTCCCTTCTTTTTACATTTACATTTCCAAACTAAGGCCAGAATTTCTGCGGCTAAGCGAGACGTTTTGTTAAGTGAGTTTTGCTCCATGTTATGACCTTTCCTGCCTCTTTCCTGCCTTGGTGGTTAAAGGAATCACTGAAGTTAGCAAAAAAATGGCTCCCCCATTGACTTTGCATCTCAGAAGGTCGCTGAAGGAGATCACATATCCCCAGAACACTGTGACGGTCATAAATATGAGTCAGTTGCCAAATGTCTGAATTTTGATCATGTGGCCATGGGGACACAGCCAATGGTCATAAGTCACGTTATTCAGAGCTGTTGTAACTTTGAACAGCCACTAAATGAATGGGTTATAAGTTACGGACTCACCGTTGTCTCCTTGGTTAATTATCCCCAAGTCTGTCTAATCCAAACAGCTTGCTTGTAAAAGAAAGATTGGAGTCCTGGGTGTTTAGTGAGAAGGGAACTCCCACCCTTTGAAATTATGAAGCAATTACGGTATTCATATTTGAAGTTGCAGTTTTAAATCTCCTTGGTAAGAAATGACATCCATTAAGCCCAGCAGGACACTGGTTTGCATGTTTACTTCTGAATAAATGTGCTTACATTGAAATAATTAAATGCGCATAAGATTTCTACAAGGGGTGGGTGGGTAAGAAAAAAAAACCCTCTTCAGGATGCAAATGCATGGAAGGTTAACTGGAGAAATAATAAAACACTTTCTCTCTCCTGGGTTTTTTTTTTTTTTTCCCTTTTCCCCCCCTCAGCTCACAGATCATCACAAGTCCTCTGCCTCTCATTTCTTCCCCGTTGCCAGCAGCCAGAGCGAAAGAATCGGCCGAAAATGAAAATCTCGAGGTGAGCAGAGAATCCAGAATTGACCTCCGGTTTCAGACCGGATCAAGGTGTGCGAGTGGGGAAGAGCCTCGGTGGTTTTTGCCTGCGATGTGTGTAGATGGATCCGTGTGGTTGTCGAAAAAGTCAAAAGGCTATTCCCAATCGGGCAATTGAAAAATTGCCCTCTGCTTTTTAAAACAAAAAACAAAAAAAACCCAACAACGTGTATGTGCTTTGTGTTTTTTGTTTTCGGATTGCAAGATTGTCACCGCCATTTTATCTTCTCCACTGCTTAGCAAAACTCTTGGCTTTTGTTCATTTGTATTTTTTCTTATTTATTTATTTATTTATTTATTTATTTATTTATTTATTTATTTATTTATTTATTTATTTATTTATTTATTTATTTATTTATTTATTTATTTATTTTTTAATTAATTAAATTTCTTTGCCACCCATCTCATGGCAAGAAGATTCTGGGCAGCTGACAACATATATATATATATATATATATATATATATATATATATATATATATATATATATATATGTGTGTGTGTGTGTGTGTGTGTGTGTGTGTGTGTGTGTGTGTGTGTGTGTGTGTGTGTGTGTGTGTGTGTGTGTATGTGTGTGTGTGTGTGTATGTATGTATATATATATATATATATATATGTTTTTTATTTAAATTGCTAACAAAGAATTTAAATAAAAAAACATATATATATATTTGTTCCTGCGGATGGCTCTGGGTTGAGCTGAAACAGGTAAAAGAAAGAAAGATTTCTTTCTCCCATATTTGGGTTTATAGGGTGCAATTTAAAAAAAAAGAAACACTCGATATACATACATATATATATATATATATATATATATATATATATATATATATATATACACATACATACACA
This sequence comes from Bothrops alternatus, assembly GCA_034064705.1. Lineage (NCBI taxonomy): Eukaryota > Metazoa > Chordata > Lepidosauria > Squamata > Viperidae > Bothrops > Bothrops alternatus. Next base: position 193,839 of record JARGCV010000311.1, read on the forward strand.
TACATACATACATACATACATACATACATACATACATACATACATACATACATACATACATATATATATATATATATATATATATATATATATATATATATATATATATGCCTATACTTAGGATTGAAACTTTCAACCTTCGGAATGGGAGGCAACCACTAGGCCACCATGGTGCTCAATAATGTTAATATATATGTGATTTTATCCAGAATATATGTATGTATGTGTGTATACATCTGTGTGTGTTTGTGTGACTTACAGATATTCATTTACTAACTTGAACTTACACCGGCACTAAAAAAAAAAAAGTGACTTATGACCATTTTTCACACTTACAGCCATTGCAGCATCCCCATGGTCAGTATTTGGATACTTGACAACTGGCTCCTATTTATGATGGTCACTCTTTCCAGGGGGTCATGTGATTCTGTGTCCCAGATCTTAGATACATAGCCAAGTTTTTAAGGCCTTATAAAAGCCCATCCGGGTTGGCACCAAAGCCACAGCAGAGAAGGCCCCGCCAGCTAACACTCTTTGGCTGATGGAATCTACAGCATGTCCCACCTGTTGGATGGATATAGAGCTCAGGGATAGGCAACCTGGGCTCTTTTATGACTCGTGGACTTCAACTTCCAGAATTCCTGAGACAGCCATGCTGAGGGGAAAGGAAGAGGTTTCCAAGCTGAGCCATGCCGGCTTGGGAATTCTGGGAGTTGAAGTCCACGAGTCATAAAAGAGCCAAGGTTGCCTACCCCTGATATAGACACATGAAAAAAAGATGGCCCTTCTGCAACTTTTTGGTTACAGCGACTGATCCGGTTTGCATCTTGCAATAAGTCACTGTTTTCAATCCTGGGGTAACTTCAAACAGCCACTAGACAAATGGCTGTAAGTGAAGAGTTACCTTTACTGAGAAATGCAGGCCTGGCTGCAGAAAAGGCCTCAGAAGAAGTGGGCTGACAAGGAGAGGCCTGGATGCCAGGTGAGTGGGTGCGGGGCAGGTGGGGCAGCTTCACACCCCCGGCCTAGCTTGATTTTTAAGTTTGTGCCTCACCCCAAAACTAGGGCTTATTGTTGGTGCAGACCAGGGGTAGGCAACCTTGGCTCTTTTATGACTCGTGGACTTCAACTCCCAGAATTCCTGAGCCAGCCTGGCTCAGCTTGGAACCCTCTCCCTTTCCTCTCAACATGGCTGACTCAGGAATTCTGGGAGTTGAAGTCCAGCTGTCATAAAAGGGCCAAGTTTGAAGACTCCTACCCTAAGCCTAGAGTCTAGTTCAGGGGTAGGCAACCTTGGCTCTTTTATGACTCGTGGACTTCAACTCCCAGAATTCCCGAGCCAGCATGGCTCAGCTTGAAAACCTCTCCCTTTCCTCTCAACATGGCTGACTCAGGAATTCTGGGAGTTGAAGTCCAGCAGTCATGAAGGGGCCATAGTTTCCCCCATGCTGGCTCAGGAATTCTGGGAGTTGAAGTCCACGAGTCGTAAAAGAGCCGAGGTTGCCTACCCCCTGGTGTAGGCCTTGCTTTCAGGGAAACAGGGTAAATCTGTTGAATTCTGGACCCTTCTTTTAAATGTCTTTTCTTTTTTTCCCAGCAAGACCTTTGCACATTCTTAATATCACGAGCGTGCAAGAACTCCACACTGGCAAACTATTTGTACTGGTAAGTAAGCTTATGGAACTTCTCAGGGCTGACAGTTGTTGACAGGTGCAATTTTAATAGACTCGGAAATACAGAGTTCCTTGATATTAATCAGTGTGATGAGGCCACACTTGGAATACGGCGTCCAGTTTTGGTCACCACTCTGTAAAAAATATATTGAGACTCTAGAAAGAGGACAGAGAAGAGCAACGAAGATGATCAAGGGACTGGAGGCTAAAACATATAAGGAACGGTTGCTGGAATTGGGTATGTCTAGTTCAAGGGTAGGCAACCTTGGCTCTTTTATGACTCGTGGACTTCAACTCCCAGAATTCCTGAGCCATCCATGCTGAGGAGAAAGGGAGAGGTTTCCAAGCTGAGCCATGCTGGCTCAGGAATTCTGGGAGTTGAAGTCCACGAGTCATAAAAGAGCCAAGGTTGCCTACCCCTGGTCTAGTTTAATGAAGAGAAGGAGAAGGGGGGACAAGATAGCAGTCTTCTAGTATGTCAGGGGCTGCCCCAAAGAAGAGGGAGTCAAGCTATTCTCCAAAGTGCCTGAAGGCAGGACAAGAAGCAATGGGTGGAAAATAAGGAGAAGCAACCTAGAAATTTCCTGACAGTTAGAACAATTAATCAGTGGAAAAAGCTGCCTCCAAAAGCTGTGAATGCTCCAACACTGGAAGTTTTTAAGAAGAGACTGGAGAGCTATTTGTCTGAATTGGTATAAGATTTCCTGCCTGAGCAGGGGGGTTGGACTAGATGACCTCCAAGGTCTCTTCCAACTTCTTCTTCTTCTTCTTCTTCTTCTTCTTCTTCTTCTTCTTCTTCTTCTTCTTCTTCTTCTTCTTCTTCTTCTTCTTCTTCTTCTTCTTCTTCTTCTTCTTCTTCTTCTTCTTCTTCTTCTCAGTTCTCCTACTTACAATCATCACAGCAAAGTCATCTGATCAAAATTTGCGTAGCTGGGATTTATTTATGAGCATTGCACCTTCCTAGGCTCAACTGGACGCCATTGATGACCATCCCAGTTGGCTTCCAACAAGCAAAGTCAATGGGGGGGAAGCTGGCTTCATTTAATGACTAACTGATTCACTTAACAACTGCAATGGTTTGCTTAAGAACCGTGGCAAGAGAAATGTTGTCTAATCAGGCGTGATTCATTGCTTAGCCATGGAAATTCTGGTCCCCATTCTCGTAAGTCGAGGACTGCGTGTAGACATGGCCTTCTCTCCTCAAACTGGTCCTTTGCAGCTCTTTCTTCCCCAGTCATTCCACCTCCTTCTTTTCCATCGTGAAAGGTACGTGATTGTTGAGTGCGAAGACCGAGACACGCAACAGAGGGATCCCAAAACTCACGAAATGTACCTGAACGTCATGCGTAGGTTTAGTCAAGCCCTCTTAAAGGTGAGAATTTGTTTTGTTTTGTTTGTTTTGTTCTGACGTTGTGCAATAGGTCAGGGCTTTTCAACCAGTGGTACAGGTGCCCCCTGTGGTACCTTGGCACCTGGCAGGTGGTACGCAACCATCCTAGAAAAGTGGTAGCGGGGGAGGGGAATGAGCTGAACCAGTGGCAGCACCGCACAAGCCTGAGCGAGAGACGGCTGGAGCTGCAGGGCTGTCAGGGCTCAGCGGAAGCGCCAGGATCAGCGCCAAGCTCCAGCTGGAGCTCGGCGCTGATCCTGGTGCTTCTGGTGAGCCCTGAAGAAGCGCTGACAGCTGGAAAGCAGCACCGATCCTGGTGCTTCTGCTGAGCCCAGAAGAAGCGCCGATCAGCTGGAATGTTGCAGCATCTCCAGGCTCTTGTCATTTACATTCAGATGCTTGGCAACCGATTCATATTTATGACGGTCACAGTGTCCCAGGGTCATGTGAAGGACCAAAACCTGCTGCAACCACCCAGCAGACGGGGGGGGAATAAAAACCAAATACCCCCCACCCCACCCCTGCTGCCAATCCTCAACAGAAATGCTCACAACAATGAAAACCTCGGACAGGAGGAAGAGCGCCGTCGGGCGGGCAGGCAGGCGTCTTGCTCGGCTGTGGCTTGGGGGGCACTTTTTTCAGTGCCATGGTAACTTCAAACAGTCACTAAGCGAACTGTTGTAAGTCGAGGACTATCAGTACTTCATCATTTTTTTCCTTTTTGCGGGAGGGGGGTTTATCAAGTTTTTGACACCTTGCTAGGTGACGGGTGGTACTCGGATGTTGCCATATCCTAAAAGTGGTACAATGGGTGAACAGGTTGAAAAGCCCTGCCATAGGGACCTTGGAGAAGAAGGCGAGAAGCCTGCTTTTTTTTGTTAAAAATTAAAAAACTAATAAAAAAATTTAAAAAAAAGAGAAGCAAAGAGAATGTTTGTTAGCTCATGAGGGTGAACCACTTCTTTTCCAAAGCCCCAGAAGGCAAGAAAAAGGGTGGAAAATCTGAAAAAAAGGTCAAATCACGGCCACTGGACCAAAGTTTATTAAAACTGAGAGGTGTCGTTACCCATCCTAGTAACTTCTTCAGTCCAAATGAAAATTTTGGGTTGGGCAGAGAGTCGTGGGAAAGAGCCAACTCTTGTCCAACTGGCTGGGGGGAAGGGGGGCTTCTCCCCAAAGTGAAAAGGAACACATAAATGAAGGTTCAATCATCCAGGCCAACTTTATTTATTTATTTACTTAATTAGATTTCTATGCTGCCCTATTCCAAGAACTCAGGGCGGCTTACAACATGGATACTCACATGAAGAAATCTGGCATTAAAATACATGGTAAAACCCCTTAATTAAAAACCAATCATCCAAAACAGACATGCAAACATACATACACTGGCTGGGGCAAGGTGTTAACTGCCCCAGGCCTGTCGGCAAAGATGTGTCTTCAGTAATTTGCGAAAGGCGGAGAGGGTGGGGGCAATACGGACCTCCGGGGGGAGTTGATTCCAAAGGGCCGGGGCCGCAACAGAGAAGGCTCTTCCCTAGGCCCCGCCAGGCAACACTGTCTGGCTGATGGGACCTGGAGAAGGCCGACTCTGTGGGCCCTAACCGGTCGCTGGGTTTCATGGAGCAGCAGACTTTGGTCCAGTTGCCATGATTTAACCTTTGAGATACTTTTGGCCTGGATGATTGAGTCTTCATTTACACCATGGATGGCAACGAATCAAAGAGAGAAGCGACCTGGAATTAAGGAGAAATTTCCTAACAGTGAGGACAATTAACCAGTGGAACAGAAGTTGCCTCCAGACGTTGTGGGTGCTTCAAGGTTTTTAAGAAGTGACTGGATGGTCACTTGTCTGAAATGGTATAGGGTGTCCTACTTGAGCAGGGAGCTGGACTAGAAGACCTCCAAGGTCCCTTCCAGCTCTATTCTGATTGCAATTGGTCCTTAGTGCCCTCTGAACTTGGTAGTTTTCATGCAGATGTTTTATTATCCAACTCGATGACTTCAATAGTGCTAGAAGGGAGGGGTTTGCTCTCTATTTAGATATAAATGGTGTGCTCTGCCAGGGTTGGTGGGTGTGGTCTTGATGGTTTCTTGGTTAGGCTGTGGTTTACAGCCTAATAAAAAAAAAGAAAAGAGAGGAGAGAAAGAAATGAAAGAAAAAAGAAAGAAAGAAAGAATAAGAAGGAAAGAAAGAAAGAAAGAAAGAACAAGAAGGAAAGAAAGAAAACAAGGAAAGAAAGAAAGAAAGGAAGAAGGAAGGAAGGAAGGAAGGAAGGAAGGAAGGAAGGAGAGAAAGAAAGAAAGAACAAGAAGGAAAGAAAGAAAGAGAAGAAAGAGGAAAGAAGGAAGGAGAGAGAAAGAAAGAAAGAACAAGAAGTAAAGAAAGAAAACATGAAGGAAAGAAAGAGAAGAAAGAGGAAGGAAGGAAGGAGAGAAAGAAAGAAAGAAAAAGAAAGAAAGAACAAGAAAAAGAAAGAAAACAAGAAGGAAAGAGAAGAAAGGAAGGAAGGAGAGAGAAAGAAAGAAAGAAAGAAAGAAGAAAGAAAAGAAAGAAAGAAAGAAAGAAGAAAGAAAGAAAGAAAGAAAGAAAGAAACAGGGAGGGAGGGAGGGGGGAAGGGAAGGGAAGGGAAGGGAAGGGAAGAGAAGGAGAATCTGACCTTCCCTTAGGAAATTTCAGATATAGACCTGAGGGTTTGACTTCAAACAGTTCCTCTCCTGGACAAAATCCAAGCTAGGATGTCTCTTTTCCCACCAGAGGGTTAGGGTTAGGATTAAAATTAGGGGAAGGAAGGAAGGAAGGAAGGAAGGAAGGAAGGAAGGAAGGAAGGAAGGAAGGAAAAAGAAAGAAAGAAAGAAAGAAAGAAAGAAAGAAAGAAAGAAAGAAAGAAAGAAAGAAAGAAAGAAAGAAAGAAAGAAGAAACCTTTTTTTGTCTCTTGATTTACCCAGGGTGGCAAATCCATCTGGGTGAGGCATTTCTTGCTTGTTTATCTGAGTGGGTAGTTTCTTGATTGGGATATTGTTGACTTTTTGATTGTCCGCCTAGTGTGCTTATCTGCTTGCCTGGGTGTATTTTGGAGTATTTTGGTCTCTTTGTTTCATTTTTGGAGAGGGTGCTCCACACTCTTTTCACACTGATGATGTTACCTAGTTGGGTCATGAAACATCTGCAAGAACCCCCCCCCCAAGTTCAGAGAGCACCGAGGACCCCTCAGTTAAACTTTGAGCTACAAACATTCCCTTCCATTAAATGCCTTTCATTTATCATGGATTTCCTTGCCTGCTCTATAACCCTTCACCTCCTTTGGGGCAAATTGGCTTAGGCTTACTTTTAGAATGATTGTTATTGACAAAGCTGTGGAAAAGCCAGAAGGTCAGCCAGCCACCTTCTTACTATAGGCAGCTTTGATTGCATTATATATTGGAGGGAGTGAAGGGGTGGGGGTGTGGGAAGGAACAGAGAACAAACATGTCTGTGGGGTGAATGTCATCATTTGTTATCTACTCAGAAAAGAATTGCTAAAAGCCAAGAGAACAGCAGAGGGAGGGAGGGAGGGAGGGAGGGAGGGAGGGAGGAGAAAGGAAAAGAAGGAAATGGAGGAAGGGAGGGAGAGAAAAGGAAGGAAGAGGAAAGGAAAGAAATGGAGGGGAGAGAGAGAAAAGGAAGGAAGGAAGGAAGGAAGGAAGGAAGGAAGGAAGGAAAAGAAATGGAAGGAAATGGAGGAGGGGGAGGGAAAGGAAGGGTGGGAAAGAGAAATGGAGGAAGGAAGGAAGGAAAGAAAGAAAGAAAGAAAAAAGAAAGAAAGAATAAGAAGGAAAGAAAGAAAACAAGGAAAGAGGGAGAAGAAAGAGGAAGGAAGGAAGGAGAAAAAGAAAGAAAGAACAAGAAGGAAAGAAAGAAAGAGAAGAAAGAGGAAGGAAGGAAGGAGAGAAAGAAAGAAAGAACAAGAAGGAAAGAAAGAAAACAAGAAGGAAAGAAAGAAAGAAGAAAGAGGAAGGAAGGAAGAAAGAAGAAAGAAAGAAACAAAGAAAGAAAGAAAGAAAGAATAAGAAGGAAAGAAAGAAAACAAGGAGAGAAAGAAAGAGAAGAAAGAGGAAGGAAGGAAGGAGAGAAAGAAAGAAAGAACAAGAAGGAAAGAAAGAAAGAGAAGAAAGAGGAAGGAAGGAAGGAGAGAAAGAAAGAAAGAATAAGAAGGAAAGAAAGAAAGAGAAGAAAGAGGAAGGAAGGAAGAGAAAGAACAAGACAGAAAGAAAGAAAGAAAGAAAGAAAGAAAGAAAGAAAGAAAGAAAAGAAGAAGGAAAGAAAGAAAGAGAAGAAAGAGGAAGGAAGGAAGGAGAGAAAGAAAGAAAGAACAAGAAGGAAAGAAAGAGAAGAAAGGAAGGAAGGAGAGAAAGGAAGAGAAAGAAAGAACAAGAAAGAAAGAAAACAAGAAAGAAAGAGGAAGGAAGGAAGGAAGGAAGGAAGGAGAGAAAGAAAGAAAGAAAGAAGGAAGGAAGGAAGGAAGGAAGGAAAGAAAGGGGGAGGGAAAGGGGATCTCCAGAAGGGGGAGGGAAAGGAAGGGAGGGAAAGAGAAATGGAGGAAGGAAGGAAAGAAAGAAAGAAATAAGGAAAGAAAGAGAAAGAAAAAAGAAAGAAAGAGAAAAAAGAAGAAGGAAAGAAGGAAGGGTAAGGTAAGGTAAGATGAAAGGAAAGGAGGGAAGGAAGGAAATGGGAGAGAAGTGAGAGAAAGGAAAAAGGAAGGAAAGGAAGGAGGAAAGGAAAAGAAAAGAAAGGAAGAAAGCTTTTTTTTGGGGTTTCCTCATTTACCCAGGGTGACAAATCCGTCCGGGTGATGCGTTCCTTGTTGGCCGCCCAACAGACCTTTGTTGATCGGCTGGTCCATCTCATGAAAGCCGTGCAGCGTGAAAGTGGGAATCGGAAAAAAAAGGTAAGGATCTCCAGACAATTAGCAATGGACCAGGAACCAACGTCAGCTGTGAGAAGCGCTGGGGTGAAAACGAACCTTGGTTCCATTAGCATCTAAAGCTAATTAAACATCTCCCTCCTGTTTGCTCCCTTGTCGCCTGGCAAACCTTCCCCTTTCTGTTAAGTTTGGGTTCTACCCAAAGTCTCAATTTTTGCACCCCTGATTGAATGAAACACCCCCCCCCCGACCTGCCCATTCAAAAATGCATGCCATAAATTTCACAGAAAAACAAAGAAAAAGAAAGAAACCACATTGATAAACGTTCTCAATATACGCCCATATAACTTTGAAATTCCATTCCATATTCCATTCCATTCTATTATGTTCTAGGATACTCCATTCCATATTCTCTTCTCTTCTCTTCTCTTCTCTTCCTCTTCTCTTCTCTTCTCTTCTCTTCTCTTCTCTTCTCTTCTCTTCTCTTCTCTTCTCTTCTCTTCTCTTCTCTTCTCTTCTCTTCTCTTCTCTCCCATCCCATCCCTAGTCTAGTCTAGTCTAGTCTAGTCTAGTCTAGTCTAGTCTAGTCTAGTCTATAATTCTAATCTATTCCATTCCATTCCATTCCATATTTTCTCTTCTCTTCTCTTCTCTTCTCTTCTCTTCTCTTCTCTTCTCTTCTCTTCTCTTCTCTTCTCTTCTCTTCTCTTCTCTTCTCTTCTCTTCTCTTCTCTTCTCTTCTATTCTATTCTATTCTATTCTATTCTATTCTATTCTATTCTATTCTATTCTAGTTGAATTCAAATTCATCTCTTCCCTTCCCTTCTCTTCCCTTCCTTTCCATATGTTCTATTCTGTTCCGTTCCATTCCATTCCATTCCATTCCATATTTTCTCTTCTCTTCTCTTCTCTTCTCTTCTCTTCTCTTCTCTTCTCTTCTCTTCTCTTCTCTGTTCTAGAATATTCCGTTTTGTTCTAGAATATTCTATTCTGTTATTCTACTATTCTGAGCATTAAACAAATGCTTATTTTACGTGGGACTCTTATTTGCGTATACTATCTTTCTCCCCTTTGCTTGTCTTTTCCTCCCCTAGAATGAGCGATTACAGACTCTCCTGGCCGACAATGAAAAGATGAATTTGTCAGAGATTGAACCCATCCCTCTGCCCCTCGAACCTCAAGTGAAAATTAGAGGCATCATCCCCGAGAAGGCGACTCTGTTCAAGGTAACAGTGCAGTCAGTATGATTTGGGTGATGTAAATATATCAATCTCTGTGTCGATTCTCCCTCATCCAGGTCACGGTTTTCTCAAAGGTGCCTTTTCAAAAAGCCAGTGAACTTTTTTCGTTTTCCCTTGAAGACATTTCGCTTTACTTCCAAGAAGCTTCTTCGGTTCTGACTGAACGGCGCAGGATGGAAGGATTTATATTCCTTTCCATCATCCGGTCGTTGGTACTCCCTCTGAGAGTCGTTGAGGCCACCTGGAGGCTTATCTGTGCCCTCAGGGTCATCCGAATAGTGCAAATGGGTGTGGGAGACCTTCTTGGAACTGCTGAAAGGACTGTGTTGTAAACAGGGGATAGGTGGTGTCGTATCCTTTCCCCTCTGCAAGGAATATAAATCCTTTCACCTTCCACCATTCAGTCAGAACTGAAGAAGCTTCTTGGATGAGAAGCAAAACCTCTTCAAAGAAAAGCAAGTCCAGTTGCCTCTTGAAAAAGCACCTTTGGGATAATTATGACCTGGATGACTGAGAATCTCCCTAGACCAGGGGGATGCCATCTTGGCTCTTTTATGACTTGTGGACTTCAACTCCCAGAATTCCTGAGCCAGCCATGCGGAGGGGAAAGGGAGAGATTTCCAAGCTCAGCCATGCTGGCTCAGAAATTCTGGGAGTTGAAGTGTGCAAGTCATGAAGGGGCCATAGTTCCCATGCTGGCTCAGGAATTCTGGGAGTTGAAGTCCAGAAGTCATGAAGGGACCAAAGTTTCCCTCATGCTGGCTCAGGAATTCTGGGAGTTGGTCCACAAGTTATGAAGGGGCCAAAGTTTCCCTCATGCTGGCTCAGGAATTCTGGGAGTTGAAGTCCACGAGCCATGAAGGGGCCAAAGTTTCCTTCATGCTGGCTCAGGAATTCTGGGAGTTGAAGTCCACGAGTCATGAAGGGGCCAAAGTTTGTGGCAGCCTCTCAAACACTGGAATACTGCTATTTCCCCCCCCTCCTCTCCCAGTCCTTCTTTTCCCTAGAAAAGGAAAGAGAAAGAAGTTGAGAAAACAAGATTTGAACCTCTTAGGACAAAGAGTTCATTGCTTTGACATCCCTTTCAGGAAAGCAAGAGAGAGAGAGAGAGATCCAGGACCAGGTCAGGTCAAACTGATAAATGCATTTATTTGTAGAGGCTAATTGATTCCTTTCCCCTCCCCCTTCTTTTTATTAGAGACAAATTGCCAGCTAAACAAATTAGGCTTTCTTTTTTTCTTTTTTCTTTTTCAGAAAGGGCATTTAAAATGGAATTGGAGTCTAAGTTAATTAGGGAAGAGAGTTAATTGCTTTAAAGTTATCCTTCTTCTTCGTGTGCAATATCTCCGGCTTCCTCTTCCACTTTTCCCTTCAATTCCAATTGCATTATTGGGCCCTTTTAAGTAGCATTGAAAGGTTCAAAAACAGATGCAGAAGACAAATGACTGGGGTTCTTTCTCCCATTATAAAAGATACAAATGATGATATTCCTCAGAATAGGAATATCCTGCCAATTTTATCGACTTGGATTTCCTTATTTATTTACTTGTTTGTTGGTTGGTTGCTTTCTATCCTGCCTTTATGATTTTTTGCAAATAAACTCAGGGCAATGATAGCAGTATGCCAATATTTGAGAGGCTCCCATAAAGAAGAGGGGGTCAAATTATTGTTCAGGTTGTGAAGGAACCACTAGGCTAAGCTGGCTCTAGGGGGTCAAATTATTATCCAAAGCACCTGAAGGCAAGACAAGAAACAATGGATGGAAACTGATCAAGGAGAGAAGCAACCTGGAATTAAGGAGAAACTTCCTGACAGTGAGGACAATTAACCAATGGAACAGCTGGCCTTCAGAAATCGTGGGCGCTTCATCCCCTGGAGGTTTTTAAGAAGAGGCTAGACCAGGAGTAGGCAACCTTGGCTCTTTTATGACTCGTAGACTTCAACTCCCAGAATTCCTGAGCCAACCATGCTGAGGGGAAGGGAGAGGTTTCCATGTTTAGCCATGCTGGCTCAGGAATTCTGGGAGTTGAAGTCCCTAAGTCATGAGGGGGCCATAGTTCCCTCATGCTGGCTCAGGAATTCTGGGAGTTGAAGTACACAAGTCATGAGGGGGCCATAGTTCCCTCATGCTGACTCAGGAATTCTTGGAGTTGAAGTCCCTAAGTCATGAGGGGCCATAGTTCCCTCATGCTGGCTCAGGAATTCTGGGGGTTGAAGTACACAAGTCATGAGGGGGCCATAGTTCCCTCATGCTGGCCCAGGAATTCTGGGAGTTGAAATACACAAGTCATGAGGGGGCCATAGTTCCCTCATGCTGACTCAAGAATTCTGGGAGTTGAAGTCCCTAAGTCATGAGGGGCCATAGTTCCCTCATGCTGGCTCAGGAATTCTGGGGGTTGAAGTACACAAGTCATGAGGGGGCCATAGTTCCCTCATGCTGGCTCAGGAATTCTGGGAGTTGAAGTACACAAGTCATGAGGGGGCCATAGTTCCCTCATGCTGACTCAGGAATTCTGGGAGTTGAAGTCCCTAAGTCATGAGGGGGCCATAGTTCCCTCATGCTGGCTCAGGAATTCTGGGAGTTGAAGTACACAAGTCATGAGGGGGCCATAGTTCCCTCATGCTGACTCAGGAATTCTGGGAGTTGAAGTCCCTAAGTCATGAGGGGGCCATAGTTCCCTCATGCTGGCTCAGAAATTCTGGGGGTTGAAGTACACAAGTCATGAGGGGGCCATAGTTCCCTCATGCTGGCTCAGGAATTCTGGGAGTTGAAGTCCCTAAGTCATGAAGGGACCAAAGTTTCCCTCATGCTGGCTCAGGAATTCTGGGAGTTGAAGTACACAAGTCATAAGGGGGCCATAGTTCCCTCATGCTGGCTCAGGAATTCTGGGAGTTGAAGTCCACAAGTCATGAGTGGGCCATAGTTCCCTCATGCTGCCTCAGATATTTTGGGAGTTGAAGTCCACAAGTCTTAAAGTTGCCAAGTTTGAAGACTCCTGATCTAGGCCAGGGGTAGGCAACCTTGTCTCTTTTTTTAAGACTCGTGGACTTCAACTCCCAGAATTCCTGAGCCAGCCATGCTGAGGGGAAAGGGAGAGGTTTCCATGCTGAGCCATGCTGGCTCAGGAATTCTGGGAGTTCACGAGTCACAAAAGAGCCAAGGTTTCCTACCTCTGGCCTATTTGTCTGAGATGGCATATATGTTCTCCTCCTTGAGCAGGGAGCTGGACTAGAAGACCTTCAAGATCCCTTCCATCTCTATTCTATTCTAATCAATCAAAATATGTACCCGTACTTTTTTTTCTCAGTATATTGTAACTTTGAACAGACACTAAATGAACGGTTGTAAATTTGGAACTCTCTGAATTTATTTCACGAGTGCCCAGTTTTATTTGGAGATTCCTATACTGTGAGAAAGAAATCGCCCTGTTTTTCCTCCCAGGAAGAGTGACCTCTTAGACAATTGAAAAAAAATGGGTTGATTTTATTTTTTCCTTTTCTCCTTCTCTGATCAGAGTGCCCTCATGCCGGCTCAGTTGTTCTTCAAGACCGAAGACGGGGATAGCTACCCTGTCATCTTCAAACACGGAGACGATTTACGTCAAGATCAACTCATTCTCCAGATCATTTCTCTGATGGACAAGGTAAGATTTCGCTATCTAGTGATTTAGCCCCAGTCCGTCTTTGGAAACCTAGTTAGTTCTAGAGGAGATGGAAGGGGGGAAAAAAAATCTGTTAAATGTTTAAAAGAGATTGGAAAGGACTCCGTCCCATCCAGAACAAGCATTAAAGTTGTGTGGAATCCTTGGTGCTTTCTGAACTTGGTTGTTTTCTTGTAGATGTTTCATGACCCAACTAGGTAACATCATCAGTGCTAAAAGAGAGTGGTGTTTATGGAGAGGAGGAGGAGGAGGAGGAGGAGGAGGAGGAGGAGGAGGAGGAGGAGGAGGAGGAGGAGGTTTGTGGGGTCTTTGGTGCTCTCTGAGCTTGGTTGTTTTCTTGTAGATGTTTCATGACCCAACTAGGTAACATCATCAGTGCTAAAAGAGAGTGGTGTTTATGGAGAGGAGGAGGAGGAGGAGGGGGAGGAGGAAGAGGAGGAGGACTGTGGGGTCCTTGGTGCTCTCTGAGCTTGGTTGTTTTCTTGTAGATGCTTCATTACCCAACTAGGTAACATCATCAGTGCTAGAAGAGAGTGGTGTTTATAGAGACTGTGGGGTCCTTGGTGCTCTCTGAGCTTGGCTGTTTTCTTGTAGATGTTTCATTACCCAACTAGGTATTTTACTGTAAGGACTGTAACAGCCACTGTGTGGAACAAACAGGCAGAAGACTAGCAGAGCACATCCATGAACATCAACTAGCTTTTGAAGACATGATGAAAACTTTTTAATTGCACAACATATGGACAGAACACTGGAAGTTTTTAAGAAGAGATTGGACAGCCATTTGTCTAAAATGGTATAGGGTTTTCTGCCTAAGCAGAGGGTTGGACTAGATGACCTCCAAGGTCCCTTCCAACTTTATTATTAATTATTATTATTATTACTTAACCTTAGTTTCCATTGGGATACAGTGAGCATCCTACATCAAGGACAAAAAAGCCAAGAGAATTCCTGGAAGCCTGGCACTCAGACGAACCAGCCAACATCAGACACATTGAGATAAACAACGTCTACCTATCGTTCAAAAGTGACAATCAAAAAGCTAAAAGGCCAAAGCACCTCATTGTCAGCAACCAATAGCCAGATAAGCAGAGATTTAACCCCAAGCAGTAAACAATACCCCAATCAAGGATCTACTAACTCTTTAAATAAGAGCCTAATCCAAGAGCCACCAAGACCACTCCAACCAACATTGACTGGGCAAGATAGACGTTGATGTTCCCTAATTGGGTAATGAAATATCCAAGAAAACCATCAAGCTCAGAGAGCCTCACAGTTCAACCTTAAGCTGTAGTAATCCTGATATTCTCTTATTTTGATCTCTCTCTCTCTCTCTCTCTCTCTCCCTCTCCCTCCCTCTCTCTCTCTCTCTCTCTCTCTGTGTGTCCTGTCTGTCTCTCTGTCTGTCTGTCTATCTATCTTACTATCTATCTATCTATCTATCTATCTATCTATCTATCTATCTATCTATCTATCTATCTATCTATCTATCTATCTATCTATCTCCTCTATCTGTTATCAATGTATCTACCTACCTATCTACAACAGCGTAATCAAGGAAACACCAAGACCCCTCCCACCAACACTGATAGGACAAGACACATGTATATAAACAGAGAACAAACCCTACTCCCTTCTAGCACTGATGATGTTACCTAACTGGGTAATGAAATGTTCAAGAAAATCACCAAGTTCAGAGGGCCTCTGGGTTCGACCTTGACCTATAGTAATCCTGATATTCTCTTCTTTTGATCTCTCTCTGTCCGTCTCTCTGTCTGTCTGTCTCGTCTGTCTGTCTATCTGTCTGTCTATCTATCTACCTACCTACCTACCTACCTACCTTCCTATCTATCTATCTATCTATCTATCTATCTATCTATCTATCTATCTATCTATCTATCTATCTATCTATCTATCTATCTATCTATCTATCTACCTACCTACCTACCTACCTACCTACCTTCCTATCTATCTATCCATCCATCCATCTATCTATCTATCTATCTATCTATCTGTCTATATTTCTATCCGTCTATCCGTCCATTATCCATCCATCCATCCATCAATCCATCCATCCATCCATCCATCCACCCACCCACCCTCCTTCCTATCTATCTGTCTGTCTGTCTGTCTATCTGTCTATCTGTCTATATTTCTATCCGTCCATCCGTCTGTCTATCCATCCATCCATCCACCCACCCTCCTTCCTATCTATCTATCTATCTATCTATCTATCTATCTATCTATCTATCTATCTATCTATCTATCTATCTATCTATCATCTATCTATCTACCTACCTATCTACCTACCTACCTATCTATCTATCTATCTGTCTGTCTATCTGTCTATATTTCTATCCGTCCATCCGTCCATCCATCCATCCATCCACCCACCCACCCACCCACCCACCCACCCTCCTTCCTTCCTTCCTTCCTTCCTTCCTTCCTTCCTTCCTTCCTTCCTTCCTTCCTTCCTTCCTTCCTTCCTTCCTTCCTATCTATCTGTCTATCCATCCATCCATCCATCCATCCATCCATCCATCCATCCATCCATCCATCTATCTATCTATCTATCTATCTATCTATTATCAATGCCTCTACCTACTTACCTACCTACCTACAACAGCCTAATCAAGGAACCAAGAACACTCCTACTAACACTTAACAGGGCAAGTTAATAGTATATAAACCCCACTCCCTTCTAACACTGATGATGTTATTTAGCTTGGTAATGAAATCTCTGCACACAACCAACCAACCCCAGGGAGCACCAAAGAACCCACAGTTCAACCCTGAGCTCTCTATGACTAGGGTGCTTTAATTGGATCCATCCACCAAGAAGTGACTCGGCCTAAAATCCAGTGTTTCTCAACCCTGGCAACATTTAAGACGTGTGGACTTCAACTCCCAGAAATATCCAGCCAGCATTGAAGTCCACACGTCTTAAAGTTGCCAAGGTTGAGAAACACGAGCCTAGAGCGTGTTCTGCATTTTTTCCACTTCTAGGATTCTGTGTGAACAATAAGGACAGAACAATATTTCTTTCTAAATTACATCCACTCCACTTCTCATGGTAGCCGTTAACGTTATTCATGAGCAAAACTAGAGTAAAGTTAGGGGGGGTGGGACATGATAGCTGTGTTCCAATATCACAGGGGTTGCTCCAAAAAAGGGGGGGTCAACCTATTCTCCAAAGAACCCGAAGGCAGGACAAGAAACAACGGATGGAAACTACTCAAGGAGAGAAGCAACCTGGAAACCAAGGAGGAATTTCCTGACAGTGAGAAACAGTTAATCAGTGGAACAACCTGCCTCCAGAAGCGGTGAATGCTCCAACACTGGAGGTTTCTCAGACAAGATTGGACAACGATTTGTTTGAAATTGTATAAGGTTTTCTGGTTGAGCAGGGGGTTGGACTAGAAGACCTCCAAGGTCCCTTCCAACTCTTGTTATTCTGTTACTCTGCCAGATGGTTGCTTATACATTTTTCATCGTGATCACCGTTTCTATCCCTAGCTCTTACGCAAGGAGAATCTGGATCTGAAGTTGACACCCTACAAAGTGTTGGCTACAAGTACGAAACACGGTAAGAGGGTTTCCCCTTCTACCTCCATCTTCTCCCTACCTCCCCAAGTCAGAGGAGTAAAAAAGGTACACGTAGTCCTCAGCTTACCAGTGTGGGACCCTCCCACCACAGAGGTAAAACAGGTCATGAAACAGATTCCTTTCAGCAGTCGTTCAGTAAACACTACACTCACTAAGCACACCAATGGTACACTATGGATGCAAAACCCAGAAATGCTGGTTTTTAGCAAAATCATCACATGTGGGTCACGTGTCTACAGGAGACTACAAATGGCCGTAAACATAGCCATGTTGCTAAGCAACCGAATGCTTTAGGGCAGTGTATCTCAACCTTGACAATTTTAAGGCATGTGGACTTCAACTCCCAGAATTCCACAGCCAGCAATGGGAGTTGAAGTCCACATGCCTTAAAATTGTCAAGGTTGAGAAACACTGTTTTAGGGGAAGGGTGACTGTCAGAACTTTGAATCTGCCTGGTAAGTAGAGGACTACCCAATATGATAGGATTGAAATGCCTGAACAACTGGTTCTGTTATGTGATGCAGGCCTGGTCCTCCAATGCCTAGAACGGACTTCCGGAAGTGGCATCAACGCATTTCCAGTGGCCGTTCTAGGCCTGGGAGGCTGCTTCCAGGTCTCCGATGCCTAGAACAGGCTTCCAGAAGTATCCGTACACTTCCCGTGGGCCGTTCTAGACCTGGGAGGCCTCCAGCAGGCCTCCGATGCCTAGAACAGACTTCCGGAAGTGGCATCCATGCACTTACAGTGGGCCGTTCTAGGCCTGGGAGGCCTCCAGGCCTCCGATGCCTAGAACGGACTTCCGGAAGTGGCATCAACGCATTTCCAGTGGCCGTTCTAGGCCTGGGAGGCTGCTTCCAGGTCTCCGATGCCTAGAACAGGCTTCCAGAAGTGGTATCCGTACACTTCCAGTGGGCCGTTCTAGGCCTGGGAGGCCTCCGAGAGGTAGACTGGACTTCCAGAAGCCAGCCAGTTCTCCGAATTCAGTTAAATTTAGCTACTGGTTCTCCCGAACTGGTGCGAACCGGCTGAATCCCACCACTGGGACTACCTATATTTAGAAAGTTTTCAAAGAGTCCAGGCCCTCCGCATGGAAAAAGACGTTATCTTCTTTCGAACATATACATACCGTCTGTCCCAAAGATGCTTTTTTTTTTAAATATATTTTATTAAATTTTATAAGGGTAAAGGAAAAATAGGGTCAGTAAGGGTATGACAAGGGGTAACAAACAAAGGGATAGGTACCCTAGTGGGGCTGTCCCCCGCACTAAATCAACACTTCAACAAGTAAACCCGTCCGGCTATACCTATTCAATCATACTAATTAATATAAAATAGCGATGCTTAATATAATATTACTAATATATTACTACTTAACTATAATAACTTTTAACACATTAATATATTACTTATTAGTTATAATTACTTATTATTAGAATCACAAATAAAAAAGAAGAAAAATTCATAGGAATAAACATAAAATTTAAATACAAACTTTATATAATACTAAACAGTTATGAAGATCAAATTCACTATAATCACATAACTAAAATTTGATAAATGGGTAAAAAAAATGGGTGATTGGATTTCCTTGGTTTTTTTTTCTTTGAAGACGTTTCGCTTCTCTCTTTTTTTTTCAATCTTTTTATTAATTTTTTTTTCATCAATATATGTTAATTTTTCCAACCAACAAGTTGTCTGGAGTTTGCTATGCTAATACATGTTCCATTCCTAATCCTTCCTTCTTTTCTCTAACCAAGAATAAAATAAATTCCAAATTTGATAGTAGTCTGTATCTTCTTTGTCTTTCAGCCTCATAGTTAATCTGTCCATCTCTGCACATTCCAAAATCTTCCTGATTATTTCTTCCTCTGATGGCAATCCTTCATTCTTCCAGGATTGTGCAAAAATTATTCTTGCTGCTGTGGTAATATGTAGGGTTAAATATAATTTCTGCTTATTAGTCTTTTCAGACATAATGCCTAGTAAAAAAATGTTCAGGTTTAAAATCCACTTGTTCGTCCAATATTTTTTCTAACCACATATGTATATTTTTCCAATAAGCCTTTGCCTTCCCGCATGTCCACCAAATAGGATAGTACGTGCCTATATTATGTTTACATTTCCAACATCTATCTGACATATTTTTAAACATATTTAAAAAATATGTCAAAATGTTTAAAAATATGAAGACATTTCGCTTCTCATCCCAAGAAGCTTCTTCAGCTCTGACTGGAATGGTGGGGAAATGAAAGGATTTATACTCCTTGCAGAGAGCTGGTCATTTGCATTCCTTTTAGAGGGTCGTTGAGGCCACTTGGAGGATTGGGGGACAGGGACAAAACCTGAGGTGCTTCTGAGCTGCGAGCATTTGGTTTCTCTTTCTGCTTTTCTAGGTTTCATGCAGTTCATCCAGTCGGTACCCGTGGCTGAAGTCCTCGCGACTGAAGAAAGCATCCAGGTGGGTCTTTTGACTTGACTGGGGTTGCAGATGGAGAGGGAGGTTGAGCCCTGGGGGTGCAGAGGTTAGACTGCAGAACTGTCGTCTCGTGATGGTGAGCCAGGGTGGTGCAGTGGTTAGACTTCAGTATGGCATGCAAACTCTGCCTACTGCCACGAGTTCGACTTTGACCGGCTCAAGGTTGATTCAGTCTTCCATCCTTCCAAGATTGGTAAAACGAGGACCCAGATTGTTAGAGGCTATAGGCTGACATTGTAAACTGCTCAGAGAGGGCTGGTAAAGCACTGCGAAGCAGTATAGAAGTCTTAGTGCTATTGCTAGTGCTCCTTCCTTCTTCCCTCCCTCCCTTCCTCCCTCCCTCCTTCCTTGTTCTTCCTTCCTTCTCTCCCTCCCTCCCTCCCTTCTTTCTTTCCTTCATTCCTTCCTTCCTTCTCTCTCTCACTCTCCTTCCTTCCATCCATCCATCCATCCTTTTTTCTTTCTGTCTATCATCTGTCTAGCATCTCTCTCTCTCTCTTACACACACATCTCTTATCTCTGTTGCATCTATTAGTCTGTCTGTCTGGATCTATCGTTTCTCTATCATCTCTTGACGGTGAGACCTGGTGGCGCAGTGGTTAGGCTTTAGTATTGCAGGCAAACTCTGCCCACAGCAGTTCGATCCTGACCGGCTTAAGGTTGACTCAGCCTTCTCAGGTCGTAAAACGAGGACCCAGATTGTCGGAGGAAAAATTTAGATGCTTGGCCACTGAACTCATATTTGTGACGGTCGCAGTGGCCCGGGGGTCACATGATCCCCCTTTTGCGAGCTTCTGATGAGCAAAGTCAGTGGGGGAAGCCGGATTCCGTTAACAAATGGGTCGCTAACCTTAACAACTGCACTGATTCAGTGTACAACGGTGGCAAGAAGAGGTCGTAAAATTGGGCAAAACTCATTGAACAAATGTCTGACTTAGCAACAGAAACTTTGGGGTCAGTTGTGCTTATAGGTTTTGGACTCTACAGGAGTGGCCAAAATTGTGGAAACCTTTTGGGAAAAGTGTACAGTAGAAATGCCACTTTTGGTTAAGTTTCCACCCATTTTTCTTTTAATTTCTTTATAACTGTAGCCTTGTTCATTTAATAATACTGTTTTACGTCGCTTTCTGGGCGACCAGTCAAGTCTTTGCACCATGACTTTAATTTTATTACGTTTTACAAGCTCACTAAAGGAAAGAACACACACAAAAAAAACCCAACTAACTTGATAGCGATCCCATAACACACTGACCAATGTCCTCCTCTCAGCTTCAATAGATGGCATCAATCACTGAATCCTACTGTGATCTGCTTGGCTCATTGCCAAAACAAGAGGACACCCGATTGGCTCTCTAAAGACTCATGCTCATTGGCTACAATCAGGTGAAGGAAAGCTACCTGAGATCAACCTGAGCAAGTTGTGTTTCCTTTTTCTGGTTATTTGGCTATTTCATAGAATACAGTACAGTTAACTGAATAAACTTTGTTGCATTACATTCTTGATTAAATTATCTTTCCATTGATATATAATTTTCTGGTACTACTTCCCAAAGCAAAGTGGTGTTATTAGCCATCCAATCTCAAACATACACTTCTCCCAAAAGGTTTCCACAATTTTGGCCACTACTGTATGTGTGTATGAATGAAAAGTCCTTATGGCAGTTTTCTCCATGATCCTTTTCTCTGTCCTCCTTGCACTGGGCCCAAAAATTCAGGTTGTCTTTGACTTAATGACTGTTCCTTTAATTGCCGTTTGAAATTACAAGGGCACTGACAAACGAAAAAAATGGTGACTTAAAATTGGTCCTTGCACTTAGTACCACTTCAGCATCCCTCTACCCCTGTGGTCAAAATTCAGACTCTTAGCACCCGATATGTTATTTACAATAGTTAAATCAAGGCTTTTCAACCTTTTCACCCATTGTACCACTTTTGGGATGTGGCAGTATCCAAGTACCACCAGTCGCCTCGTAAGATGTCAAAAATGATGATTAAAAAAAAAGGGGGGAAAACTGATGAAGTAGAGGTAATCCTCGACTTATAACAGTTCGCTTAGTGAGTGTTCGAAGTTACAATGGCAGTGAAAAAAGTGCCCCCCCAAGCCACAGCCAAGAAAGACACCTGCCTGCCTACCCGGCGGCGCTCTTCCTCCTGTCCAAGGTTTTCATTGTTGTGAGCATTTCTGTTGAGGATTGGCAGCGGGAGTGGGGTGGAGGGTGTTTGGTTTTTATCCCCCCCATCTGCTGGGTGGTTGCAGCAGGTTTTGGTCACTTCACATGACCCTGGGACACTGTGACCGTCATAAATATGAATCAGTTGCCAAGCATCTGAATGTAAATCACAAGACCCTGGGGATGCTACAACAATCCAGCTGATCGGTGCTTCTTCTGGGCTCAGCAGAAGCACCAGGATCGGTGTTGCTTTCCAGCTGATTGGTGCTTCTTCTGGGCTCAGCAGAAGCGCCAGGATCAGCGCCGAGCTCCAGCTGGAGCCTGGCTCTGATCCTGGCGCTTCCACTGAGCCCTGACAGGCCTGCAGCTCCAGCCATCTCTCGCTCAGGCTTGTGTGGTGCTCCCACCAGCTCAGCTCATTCCCTTCCCTCACTACCACTTTTCTAGGATGGTCATGTACCACCTCCCATGTACCACAGGTGGTAACCGTACCACTGGTTGAAAAGCCCTGAGTTAAATCATCCCAAGTTTAGATGGTCACCATTTGCAGCCTTGCCAGCCAACATCTGGCAAGCAGAGTCATCGGGCAAAGTCAATTTCACTTCACCACCTCATCAACAATATTGTCAATTTGCTGAATGACTGCCTTTCTTAACAACGGGGCGTCTATGGAGCTTCTCCATCATCCAAGTCATGGATGTCCCAAAGGTGCTTTTTCAGAAGGCAACTGGACTTCCTTTGTTTTTCGTTGAAGATGTTTTGCTTCTCATCCAAGAAGCTTCTTCAGGGTCTGACTGGATGGTGGGGAAATGGAAGGATTTATACTCCTTGCAGACCGCTGGTCATTTGCCTTCTTTTAGAGAGTCGTTGAGGCCATTAAGAGGTTTTATGAACGGATTTCCATGGTTTTCCCAGTTGCAATGTATGGCTGTGAAAGTTGGACCATAAGAAAGGCTAAGCGCCAAAGAATGGAGGCCTTTGAACTCTGGTGCTGGAGAAGACTCCTGCGAGTCCCCTGGACTGCAAGGCGATCCAACCGGTCGGTCCTGGAGAAGATCAACCCCGACTGCTCTTTAGAAGGCCAGATCCTGAAGTTGAAACTCAAGTACTTTGGCCACCTAATGAGAAGGAAGGACTCCCTGGAGAAGAGCCTAATGCTGGGAAAGATGGAGGACAAGAGAAGAAGGGGACGGGACGACAGAGAATGAGGTGGCTGGAGGGAGTCATGGAAGCAGTAGGCGTGAGCTTCAATGGACTCCAGAAGATGGTAGAGGACAGGAAGGCCTGGAGGAACATTGTCCATGGGGTCACGATGGGTCGGACATGACTTCGCAACTAACAACAACAACAACTGACAGCTGGTCATTCGCATTCTTTTAGAGAGTCGTTGAAGCCACTTGAAGGTTTACCTGTGTCCTCAGGGTCACGTGAGAAGTGAAAATGATGTGGAGTCTTGACTGCAGGATGTTTTCTGCCGTGGGTCCCTTCACTGTTGAAGACAAGTGCAGGCTGTTGGGGGGGTGTCTGTGTTGTCTGCATCTCAAACTGAAGCTCAAATGGTTTCCTGGAAATCCATTCATAAAACCTCTTAATGGCCTCAACGACTCTCTAAAAGAATGCAAATGACCAGCTGTCTGCAAGGAGTATAAATCCTTCGATTTCCCCACCATCCAGTCAGAGCTGAAGAAGCTTCTTGGATGAGAAGTGAAACGTCTTCAAAGAAAAAAAAAACTAGAAGGTCCAGTTACCTCTTGAAGAAGCATCTTTGAGACGACTTAATGATGGACATAATAAAATTCCGGTCCCAAATATCTTTTCAAGTCAAGGACCACCTGTAAACCTTCCATCTTGCTTTCGTAGAACTTCTTCCGGAAACACGCACCGAGTGAAACCGGGCCCCACGGCATAAGTGCGGAAGTAATGGACACCTATGTGAAGAGTTGCGGTGAGCCTTAGCGGACACTTACATGGATCTGTCTGAAGTTCAGAAGCCATGGAAGTAACTACCTATGTTTTGAGTAGGGATTTCCTGGGGAAAAAAAAACTTGCTTGGCAATAGTTAAGGCCGTGATGGAGCCATGGAGAACCCGTGGGAGCTGCAACGCAGTGGCAACACAATAATTTATGCCAAAGCTATCTGAATTGAGGAACCAAGGGTCTTCAGCTTGTCCACATCCTGGACCTTTTAAAGAACCTTGGCCAACCTCAGAGTTTGTGTCCCATTGGACTTAATGGTCTTAAATTTGGACTGGACAGCCGAGTCCCACTCAATGGCAGAGTTCACCAGCTTGACTTTGGACTATTCTTTCTCAGGGTTATTGTGCTTGAGGGGGTGAACCTAGAAGAGAAGTCCTTGTTTCTTTCCTTACAATAAAGAAAATAATAATAATTGCAACTCAAGGAAGGAAATATTTGTAAAAGAGGAGAAGGAGGAGGAGGAGGAGGATCGTGAGGTCCTTGATGCTCTCTGAGCTTGGTGGCTTTTTTGTACGTTTCATTACCAAACTAGGTAACATCATCAGTGCTTGAAGAGAGAGGTGTTTATGGAGAGGAGGAGGAGGAGGATTATTGTGGGTCCTTAGTGCTCTCTGACTTTGGTTGTTTTCTTGCAGACATTGCATTACCCAACCAGGTAAAATCATCAGTGCTAGAAGGGAGTGGAGTCTTCTTACCACCACTGATGATGTTACCTAGTTGGGTAATGAAATGTCTGCAAGAAAACAACCAAAGTCAGACATCACAGCTCTCTCTATTGTTAGTGTAGAAGACATTACTTATCATCAGCCATGTTCCACCCTTTAGGTCAGCACAAGATAAAGAGGAACAGTTGCGATTACTGTCTCTTCTTTTGATGCTAAAGGGGAAGAGAGAATTCATTTTTATTGGCAACATCTGTCCAGGTTAACGAGGCCCTTCGGGGTGTTTGAAGTCTCTGCTCTGTTGCTTCGTTGAGGAATTCACCAGTATTCTAAATATGGCTTTACTTTAATGTTGGTTGGTTACTAATAGCCTTGAACCAGAAATCATAAGTTAATGATTGTGCTCAAACAGTAATGGAAAGTGTTTCGAGAAACAGCTTGTGTGAAGTGTTGTGCTAGAAATGGTGGAACTAGGAAGACTCTGGGGTCCTTGATGCTCTCTGAGCTTGGTTGTTTTCTTCTATATTTATTTATTTGTTTAGACTTATATGCCGCCCTTCTCCCAAGACCCAGGGCGGCTCACAACGAGAATACAAGTGAAAACATAACATAAAATCAATTAAAAATACCAATTACTATATAAAAAACTAGGTAATTCACCACACTCATACAACACACAATCACAGTCAAAGGCCCAGGGGCAGAGTGCAGCTCACACGCCCCAAACCTATATATTTCATTACCAAACTGGGTAACATCATCAGTGCTAGAAGAGAGTGGTGTTTATGGTGTGGTGGAAGAGAAGGAGAAGTAAGAGGAGGACTGTGGAGTCCTTGACACTTTCACAGCTTAGTTGTTTTCTTGCCAATGTTTCATTACCCAACTAGGTAACTTCATCAGTACTAGCAAGGTTTCCACAGATTTCTGACGTAAGAATCTACAGTATCTTGCCTCAGTTTAGTTTTGATCTTCAAGTGTTTGAACAGGAGAGTAATGCTAATTTTGTTTTTATGTTTTTATTTTCAGCTGGATATTGTGTGATCACATATATACTTGGAGTTGGAGACAGACATCTGGATAACCTTCTGCTCACCAAGACAGGTAAAAAAAATTCACATTTTTTTTTGGGGGGGGGGTAAATGTTGGGACATCTTCACTGTGCAATAAAACGACGTCTTTTGCCTACGAGCGCCAAGGCTTGTTAAAGCAATTTTAACACAGGTTATAAAATACCTGGGAAATATTGGAGCCACACAGTATTAATGTATGTGTGTATGTGTGTATGTGTGTTTGTGTGTGTGTGTGTGTGTGTGTATTTGTTTTCTGAGGTTTTCGCGGGTGTTTGTATGTAGGTGTGGGTTTAGGTTTGCTTTTTGCGTAGATGTATGGTGGTGACATCCTGTGTGGTTTTCGTGAGTGTGGGTCTGGTGTCATTCTTTGTGTTAGGGACTCGTTTGTCAATAAGGGCGGGTTTCCAAATGGCTGGTAGGCGGGAGGCATCATCTCGTTTGTTCATGCTGTGTGGGCACTTTTCTATCTCGATGGCTTCTCTGATTATTCTGTTATTAAAGTGTTCAGTTTTGGCGATAATTCTGGTCTTTTTGAAATCAGTTTCATGTCCTGTGGCTTTAAGGTGTTGGACCAGGGAAGAAGTTGGTTCCTCTTTTTTGACTGAGTTTTTGTGTTCTTCAATGCGTGCACTTATTCTTCTGTTGGTTTGTCCGATGTATGTGGTGGGGCAAGCAGTACATGGGATTTCATATACTCCTTGATTTTCTAACTCAATTTTGTCTTTAGGGTTTCTCAGGATGGTGGATATTTTTCTGTTTGTGCAGAATGCTGTCTTGATGTTATGTTTGTGCAGGATCTTGCTGATTCTGTCTGTGGTGCCTTTTATGTATGGGAGGAGAGCTTTGCCGTTTTTTTGTTCTCTGTCTTGGATTTTAGTGGGAGTTTCTTTTTGGATTAAGTTGGAAATCTATATATATATAGACTAAAGCTTCTGCCTAGCATGCAGACTGCCCAGGTTCGAATCCCAGAAGGGTGAGTCTGACTGAAGAGAGTTAAGAAACTCGAAATAGCTATATCAGAAATTCCCTTATTTCTTTGTCAACAATTTTAAACAACATATATATATTTGTGCTTGCAGGATGGCTCTGGGTTGAGCTGAAACAAGCAAAAGGAAAGAATGATTCCTTCCTCCCATATTTGGGTTTACAGGGTGCAATCTAAAAAATAAACACTTGACACACACACACACACACACACACACACATATATATATGGACTTTGCATAGAAGGCAGAATTAACAAGGCATAACTTGTAAATTAACAGTCCTAATAATTTAATAAAATGGGATGATTGTAGCATTCAGCCAGTAACCATTTGCAGTGCATTTACATTTAGCTCAATGCTTTATTACGCTATTGTTATTCATTGCATACAATTTCCCTGCCACCCTGTTGTGTGACTTGGCCTATGGGTAAAACACAGAAAAGATAAATTTGCAATCAAAGGATGAAATTGATAAATAAGCTCAGCTGATCCAATGCAGCGAAACCAGGGGGTTAAAATCCTAAAACAGAGTTGTTGTAAAGGTAGTTGTGTATGTGAGTGGAGGTACTGTAGTGCTGTGGTGTGAACGGAGAAGGCACATACCTTGATCCCTGCTGTTTTATTTCCATGAGAGGTAGGAATACCCAGCATATTTTGCAACTTTATTTGTGTAGAATAGCCAAGTTTTACCTGAAGCAGATGGCCCTGTGGTCTCCAGGATCCAAGCTCATTCTACTAGATGAAATCTACTAAAGGCTGAGAGTTAACTATGATGATAAATTTAATGAAGAAATCTAATAAAGATACAGAAACAATGTAATCTACAAAATCAACTGTAACAATTGCAACCAATTCTCCATTGGACAAACATCATGTCGATTGAAAACCAGGATCCAACAACATCGTCTGGCAGTCAAACTCCACGATCCCAAATCCTTAATCTCTACCCACACCGACACCAAGTTCGATTGGAGCAAGGCAAAAATCATCGGCCACGCTACCACCCACCATGTTTGTGAGTTCATTGCAGCCTGGCACTCCACAAGCAAATACTAGGCTGCCTTAACAGAGGGGTAGAATCAAGATCATGTGAAGTGTTAATACCACTTTACAATGTCTTGGTATGGCCACACTTGGAATCCTGCATCCAGTTTTGGTCACCATGATGTAAAAAGGATGTTGAGACTCCAGAAAGAATATAGAGAAGAGCAACAAAGATGATTAGGGTAATGGAGGCTAAAACATATAAAAAATGGTTGCTGGAATTGGTTATGTCTAGTTTAAGGAAGAGAAAGGCCAGGGGGGACATGATAGCAGTGTTCCAATATCTCGGGCTGCCCCAAAGAAGAAGGAGTCAAGCTATTCTCCAAAGCACCTGAAGGCAGGACAAGAAGCAACGGATGGAAACTAACCAAAGAGAGAAGCAACCTAGAACTAAGGAGAAATTTTCTGACAGATTAACCATTGGAACAACCTGCCTTCCTGAGGACATTTAGATTAAACCCCCTGGTGGCCTCAATGATGCTTGTGTTCCACCAAGAAGGTGAGGGTCGCACATCAGACACTGTCTTCCCTTCTGTGGTGGACCTCATTGGCAATGGCCAAGGGGTCCCTATTCAAGGAGCCTGCCAGGCTCAACTTGACCACAGACACTAGCCTGTTCGGCTGGGGCGCTCATCTCCAGACACAGCTAGCCCAGGGTCAATGGTCCCGTTCGGACCTGAGCCACAATATAAACTGGCTAGAACTAAGGGCCATCCACCTGGAACTCTGACACTTCTCCACCATAGTAGCGGACAAACACGTTCTGATACTGACAGACAACGTGGCAGCAAAGGCACACGTCAACAGACAGGGAGGGACCCGATCCAAGTCCCTTATGCTTGAAGCCCACAGCCTGGGCTCTTGGGCAGAGGCCAACCTAAGATCCATCAAGGACACAACCTCATCTATCTCCAGTCTACAAAACAGTCCTTTCAGCAGTTCCAAGAAGGCTCCACACCCATTTGCACCAGTCAGACGACCCTGAGGATACAGATCAACCTCCCGATTACGTTCACGCAGCCCGCAAAAACTGGAGCCTTTTCAAACCTGCATTTCAGGGTTGTGTCAAAACACGGTTTGTTTTAACACATTTTTCTTTTGGTGGCTCTAACTCAGCGATTCTCAACCTATGGGTCACGACCCCATTTGGGGTCGAACGACCGTTTCACGGGGGTCGCCGGACACAGCAGTCCGCCAGTTTTTTTGTCGCGCGCGCACCACGCATGTGCGGTTCGGGCCATCGTGGTCCGCCATTTTGGGTTTTTTTGTTTTTTTGTCGCGCGCCGCGCATGCGTGGATCGGGCCATTGCACGTGCGCACGCGCGCGGGTCGGGGTCGCGCCACACATGGGCGGCGCAAGTGGGGTCTCAACCTGAAAAAGGTTGAGAACCATTGCTCTAACTTAATTCGTGGTCCGGCATCTTCTTCCAGGCCAGTGAGCGGGTTAATGGAGAAACCAGATTCACCGCCTTATGCAGACTTAATCATTGTGAAAAGACGGTAAACACACATTGAGCGCAACTAGTGTCAGCCGTTCGAAAAAACATTTGCCACGACAGTTTGATCACTGCGGTTAAGTCATCCAAGCCAGCATTTCAGAGACGCCGGCAGGCAGATGGGCCCAAGGAAAATAAACCTCTTAAAAGGATGGATAATCAAGCCGGCATCGTTTCCAATCTGCCTAATTTGTTCTTTATAAAATAACATCGCTAATTGGCCCTTGACAGACTCTTTTACACACAGAGCAACACACATACACACACACACACACACACACAAACAAACACACACTATTTCAA
The DNA here is from genome assembly GCA_034064705.1 of Bothrops alternatus. Taxonomy (NCBI): domain Eukaryota; kingdom Metazoa; phylum Chordata; class Lepidosauria; order Squamata; family Viperidae; genus Bothrops; species Bothrops alternatus. The sequence continues at coordinate 222,502 of JARGCV010000311.1, forward strand.
GATCTGTTAATTATATGCCTGGGTTGTAGATTGTTAAAAAGACTTTTCGACAAACGTAGCCGCTATTATACACTCTGCTGCTTTCAAAACACAGTGCATGTTTAATAAGCATTTATTAGTCGCAGTTAATTAGGTAGTGACCGTAATTTTATTCAGACTGAATAAAGAGGTTTTTTTTCCTTTCCATCGGATCCTCAGTTATGATATTAATCTGACTTTTTTTCTTTTTTCCCTAGCCGATTTCCTTTCTTATAAGTTCTTTTTTTTCTGTACAATTCCTTCCTGTTAACATATATAAGTCTGATCCAGGGGTAGGCAGCCTTGGCTCTTTTATGACTGGTGGACTTCAACTCCCAGAATTCCTGAGCCAACATGGGGGAACTATGGCCCCTTAATGAGTTGTGGACTTCAACTCCCAGAATTCCTGGGCCAGCATGGGGGAACTATGGCCCCTTAATGACTTGTGGACTTCAACTCCCAGAATTCCCTCTGCCAGCATGGCTCAGCTTGGAAACCTCTCCCTTTCCCCTCAGCGTGGCTGGCTCAGGAATTCTGGGAGTTGAAGTCCACGAGTCATAAAAGAGCCAAGGTGGCCTACCCCTGGTCTGGTCTATTGGGAGGAAGGCAGAAGAAGAAAAAATTATAGTCCCAGATTGCACCAAACTCCTCTCAAAATAATAATAATAAAAAAAATCATCTGCATCCAGATGCCTAGCAAAATGACAAAATGATTTGTATTTTGTATTCTTTTTTTTATAAAAAATTCTTTTATTAAAACAATCAGCATTGAACATAAAATCTTAGTATGCATCAATCATCATAGCACCTGGTATACAACACTAAGTATTAATTTTTGTAAACGTCTGGTTTGGTAAACATTTTTCACTCCTCACATCAAGCCTCAACTATACGCCTGTTACACTTTATTTGATTGGTGTTTCTCTTTTCTATAGTTTATCCACAGTTTCTAGTCTATCACATATTATTCATCTCAGTATTAGTACAATCTTTTAGGATCCCTAACCAAAAATCCTGAGGTAAAAGTTTAATGATCTGAGGTAAATCTTATATATGGACTATCTACTATATCTAGTCTATCACATATTATTCATTCGCACTTCTGAATTAACTTCGTCTCAGTAATAGTGCAATCTTTTATAGTCCCTGACCAGGGATCCTGAGGTAGAAGTTTCATGCCCTGTAGAGTCGGAAAGAGTCAGGTTGCCTTATGGATGTCTCAATAAATAAACGCATGCTTAAAAAGATCACTCCGGAAGGTGAATTTACACAGCGGGCAACGGGGAGCTTGGAAGGGGAGAGATGGCTTATGCTTCAGTGGTTTGTAGAAAATGCAGCATGTTAATTCTTAATGTGGCCTCTTCCATCGGGCATGGCCTGCTGGGAGAGCATCACAATTGAATTTCTTAACCAGGAGGAAAGTTTTGTGAACCTAGGTTAAATTTATCATGGAGAGGCAGAGGTGGTCCTCAGTTGATAGTTTCCAAAAGTCCATTTGTTCGTTGTTTCTCCTCCAAACTTTGCAATTTTAAGACTTGAGGACTTCAACTCCCAGAATTCCTCCACCAGACCTTGACAACTTTAAGACTTGAGGACTTCAACTCCCAGAATTCTCTCCGCCAGCCCTTGGAAACTTTAAGACTTGAGGATTTCAACTCCCAGAATTCCTCTGCCAGCACTTGGCAACTTTAAGATTTGAGGACTTCAACTCCCAGAATTCTCTCCGCCAGCCCTTGGCAACTTTAAGACTTGAGGACTTCAACTCCCAGAATTCCTCCGCCAGCACTTGGCAACTTTAAGATTTGCGGACTTCAACTCCCAGAATTCCTCCACCAGCACTTGGCAACTTTAAGATTTGCGGACTTCAACTCCCAGAATTCTCTCCGCCAGCCCTTGGCAACTTTAAGACTTGAGGACTTCAACTCCCAGAATTCTCTCCACCAGCCCTTGGCAACTTTAAGACTTGAGGACTTCAACTCCCAGAATTCCTCCGCCAGCCCTTGGCGACTTTAAGACTTGTGGGCTTCAACTCCCAGAATTCTCTCCGCCAGCTCCTGGGTTTCGAATGATAGATTTGGATTTGAATGAATTAGAGCAAAAGGTTTAAGTTTCCAGATCTGCAATCCATAATTTTGTGTTTCCAACACTTGGAAAATTAGAATGTTTGATGTGACACGACAGAGAAACGAGGGAATAACATGGGGTTTTATCCCATGAACTGAGGTTGAGTTTGGATAAAAAGAATTCAGAGGTAGATTTGGACTTTCCCAACAGGTCCCGTATCCATCTCTGAGCACCACACTTGAAGAAAGATTTGGAGAAATCTGTATCTAGAAGAGGCAGAGGAGTAGAAACCTAATAGAGACCATAAGGGCAAGCAGTGTCTGACTTTGAGAGAACTAAAGAAAAATACTCCAAATAGCTGAAAGGATATTGCATAGAACAGTGGTGGCGAACCTATGGCCCGGGTGCCAGAGGCGGCACGCAGAGCCCTCTCTGTGGGCACGCGCGCCGTTGCCCCAGTCCTAGGTCTTCAGCTGGGTTTTATAAAACCTTTTCGCTTTAGGCCTCTGCCTCCGTGAGTAAAAAAAAAAAAAAAAGGTTCAATCCATCAGTCAATTTCAACTTCTTGGGGGAAAAAAAAAAGATCTTGCAAAGTTGGAATTGATTGATTGAACTTTTTAGTCCCACCCAGTCTGCCGTTACCACTGCAGCCACGCCCACCCAATGGGCCACACCCACCCAATGGGCCACACCCACCCAGTACCCGACGATGCATAAGTGGGTTTGGGGTTGCAGTTTGGGCACTCGGTCTCTAAAAGGTTCGCCGTCACTGGCATAGAAGATCAAGACCTGTTCTTTTCTCTCTGTAACGAACAAGAAAAGCTGATAAAAGCTACACGAAGGCAAATTCTGAATAAGAGTTTAGAATTTAGAGTAGAATAGAACAAAACTAGAATAGAATAGAATAGAATAGAATAGAATAGAATAGAATAGAATAGAATAGAATAGAATAGAATAGAATAATAGAATAGAGCAGAGCAGAGCAGAGCAGAGCAGAGCAGAGCTGGGAGGGACCTTGGAGGTCTTCTAGTCCAGCCTCCCGCTTAAGCAGGAGAACCTACACCGTCTCAGATAGGTGGCTGTCCAGTCTCTTCTTAAAAATCTCCAGTGATGGAGCGCCCATGATTTCTGGAGGCAACTTCTGTTCCACTGGTTGCTTGTCCTCACTGTCAGGAAGTTTCTCCTCAATTCCTGGCTGCTTCTCTCCTTGATTAGCTTCCATCCCTTGTTTCTCATCCTTCCCTCTGGTGCTTTGGAGAATAATTTGACCCCCTCCTCTTCTTTGTGGCAGCCCCTCAGATACTGGAAGACTGCTATCATGTCTCCCCTGTTTCTTCTTTTCTTTAGACTGGCCAAACCCAAGTCCCGCAGCGGTTCTTCATATGTTTTAGTCTCCAGGCCTTGCATCATCTTAGCTGTACTTGAACTTTTTCCAAAGTCTCAACATCTTTTTTGTTGCATGGTGACCAAAATTGGCTGCAGTATTCCAGGTGTGGTCTCACTAGGGCTTTATAAAGCGGTATTAATACTTTGCATAGTGGGGCTGAGTTGAGCTCTGAGATTTTTTTTTTTATTACCATGTATAACCATCCCTTCCCTATATTCCCTTCCATTCCACTCTGTATTTTTTATTCTATTGTGTTGTTGTGTTCTGTTCCATTCTGTTCTGTTCTATTCCATATTTTCTATTCTATTCTGTTCCGTTCCGTTTCATTCCATTCCATATTTTCTATTCTATTCTTCATGAACGCATGGCACAACATAGGAGAACAAACCCATCAGGACCAGATTCAGCAGTCCATCTACATTTAAAAGACAAAGGCGGCTCTTTCAAAGACAGCAAAGTCCACATTTTGGACAGAGAGGACCGCTGGTTTGAAAGAGGGGTCCAAGTGGCCATCTATCTCAAAACTGAACATCCTTCTCTCAACAGAGGGGGAGAGATACAACATCATCTATCTCCAGTCTACAACACGGTCCTTTCAGCGGTTCCAAGAAGGCTCCACATCCATTTGCACTGCTGATGTGACCCTGAGGACACAGAATAAACCTTCCAGTGGCCTCAACGACTCTCTAAGAATGCAAACGACCAGCTGTCTGCAAGGAATATAAATCTTTCCATTTCCCCCACCATCTGGTCAGAGCCGAAGAAGCTTCTTGGATGAGAAGCGAAAAGTCTTCAAAGAAAAACAAGAAAGTCCAGTTGCCTCTTGAAAAAGCAGCCATGGGACAGCCATGACCTGGAGGATGGAGAATCTCCAGACAAGCCACTTATTAAGGATGGAGGCTCTGTTTAACTTTTTTTTTCCACCACTGTGACACTCGTTCTCGCTGATCCGATGCCTCTCGAAACGTCTTGGTGCAGAAGACCTACCGTACCAGTTACATATGCAAATATGTCTCAGATTAATTAGCGCCTCTGATTCCCTCCGTACCAAGCTGGATAAGAAGATAGAAATTAGCAGTGAGAAGAAGCTCTCTAAATGTCCGTAATTAAATAACTCGTGTGATTTTTTTTTTTTGCAACATAGATCAGAGCCTGCTGGTTTAAAATGGGTTTGGGTTTTGTTTTGTTTTTTTTTTTAATTTTTAATGTGTTGCGCTTTGTGCGAGTAATATCCTTTACCATTATTTTTTTTTTGAGTGATCGGGGACGTAACTAAGGCAGTTCCATATGGTACAACAGAGTTGATTCTACTGGGATGCTGCTTATTTTTTTTAATTTTATTTTGTAAAATCTCATCTTTAAATCAAACCGTGCGGACTTGATGCTGGGAATTTCTGTTAGATAAATGAATGCAGGATGAAATATGTTTGTATTTGTATGAAGTTGGGTCCAGCCGAGCGGAAAGTATCTCTCTGATGTCTTTGGAGAAAGTCCTCAATAGGAGATAATAGTAATAATAATAATAATAATAATAATAATAATAATAATAATAATAATAGTAAAGTTGGAAGGTACCTTGGAGGTCATCTAGTCCAACCCCCTGCTCAGGCAGGAAACCCTATGCCATTTCAGAAGGTTGAATTCAATAACCCATATAGTTTGGGCGTGTCCTACTATTCCTGTATAGGTAGTTCTCAACGTAGGACCGCAATTGAGTCTTAACATTTCTGTTGCTAAGTAAGATGTTTGCTTACACACAGGTCTGCAGAAATTGGTTATGTCTAATCTAGGAAAAAGGGAGTCATGATAGCAGCCTTCCAATATCTCAGGGGCTGCCCAAAAGAAGAGGGTGTCAAGCTATACTCCAAAGCCCCTGAAGGCAGGACAAGAAGCAACAGATGGAAACTAATCAGAGAGAGAAGCAACCTGGAACTAAGGAGAAACTTCCTGACAGTTAGAACAATTGATCAGTGGAACTACCTGCCTCCAGAAGCTGTGAATGCTCCAACACTGGAAATTAAGAAGAGATTGGACAGCCATTTGTCTGAAATGGTATAGGGTTTCTTGCTTGAGCAGGGGGTTGGACTAGATGACCTCCAAGGTCCCTTCCTAACTCTTTGATTCTGTTATTCTAAGTAGTAAAGAGAGAGCAAAACCTTGTAAATTCCTTGCCAGCCGTAAATTTAACCTGTAGTGGTTTTTTTTTGTTTTTTTGTTTTTTTCTGACGTTCCCAATGCAGGCAAACTTTTCCACATTGATTTCGGCTACATTCTGGGACGTGATCCGAAGCCTCTTCCGCCCCCCATGAAGCTGAATAAGGAAATGGTAGAAGGCATGGGAGGGACACAGAGTGAGCAGTACCAGGAATTTCGGAAGCAGTGCTACACAGCGTTCCTTCATCTCCGCAGGTTAGAATTTTGTTTTTTGATAACCCACAACCTATCAGGTCATTCTTTCAAAGATATTTCCTTGCCAAATTTCTCAGTTAGGGTTAGGATTAGGGGTTAGGGTTGGGGTTAGTGTTAGGGGTTAGTGGTTAGGATTGGAATTAGGGGTTAGGGTTAGGATTAGGGGTTAGCATTAGGGTTAGGATTAGGGGTTAGGATTAGAGTTTAGAGTTAGGATTAAGGGCTAGGATTAGGGGTTAGGATTAGGGGTTAGGGGTTAGTGTTGGGGTTAGGGGTTAGGATTAGGGGTTAGGTTAGGGTTAGGTTAGAGAATTTAAGTTGAGGTTAGGGTTAGGATTAGAGTTTAGGGTTAGGATTAAGGGTTAGGGATTAGGGGTTAGTGTTGGGGTCAGAGTTAGGGTTAGGGGTTAGAGTTAGGATTAGGGGTTAGGATTAGAGTTTAGGGTTAGGATTAAGGGTTAGGATTAGGTGTTAGGGTTAAGATTTAGGGGTTACTGTTGGGGTAGGGGTTAGGGTTAGGGGTTAGAGTTAAGATTAGGGGTTAGGGTTAGGATTAGGGGTTAGCATTAGGGTTAGGATTAGGGGTTAGGATTAGAGTTTAGAGTTAGGATTAAGGGCTAGGATTAGGGGTTAGGATTAGGGGTTAGGGGTTAGTGTTGGGGTTAGGGGTTAGGATTAGGGGTTAGGTTAGGGTTAGGTTAGAGAATTTAAGTTGAGGTTAGGGTTAGGATTAGAGTTTAGGGTTAGGATTAAGGGTTAGTGATTAGGGGTTAGTGTTGGGGTCAGAGTTAGGGTTAGGGGTTAGAGTTAGGATTAGGGGTTAGGATTAGAGTTTAGGGTTAGGATTAAGGGTTAGGATTAGGTGTTAGGGTTAAGATTTAGGGGTTACTGTTGGGGTAGGGGTTAGGGTTAGGGGTTAGAGTTAAGATTAGGGGTTAGGGTTAGGGGTTAGGATTAGGGTTAGGTTAGAGAATTTAAATTGAGGTTAGGGATAGGGTTAGGATTAGGGGTTAGGATTAGAATTTAGGGTTAGGATTAGGGGTTAGGTTTAGGGTTAGGGATTAGGGGTTAGTGTTGGGGTCAGGGTTAGTGTTGGGGTCAGAGTTAGGGTTAGGGGTTAGAGTTAGGATTAGGGGTTAGGATTAGAGTTTAGGGTTAGGATTAGGGGTTAGGTTTAGGGTTAGGGATTAGGGGTTAGTGTTGGGGTCAGGGTTAGGGTTAGGGGTTAGAGTTAGGATTAGGGGTTAGGGTTAGGGTTAGGTTAGAGAACTTAAACTGACTACCTTGTCTGGAAAGCCTGTGGTCCATTCAGAGATAGCAGATATTTGCAAAATTTTATACAGCATTTTATGACATGTCTACTTTGAAAACAAGGACTAGAGTTGGCATGATAGCAATGTTTCAATATCTAAGGGGCTCCTACAAAGATGGTTAGGTCAACCTATGACACTAAATTGTTCCGGGTTGTGAAAAGTGAAACTGATTGTCGGGAGCTCCAGAAGGATCTCTCGAAATTGTGTGAGTGGGCAACAAAGTGGCAAATGCATTTTAACCTAAACAAGTGCAAAGTTATGCACATCGGGGCAAAGAACCCCAATTATACTTACCAACTGATGGGGACCAAACTTTCTGAGACAACCCAAGAAAGGGATCTTGGGGTTTTGGTGGACAGCTCGATGAAGATGTCAACCCAATGCGCAGCAGCAGTAAAAAAAGCAAATTCCATGCTTGGCATGATTAGGAAGGGAATCGAAAATAAGTCAGCAAGTGTTGTATTGCCTCTGTACAAATCGATGGTGAGACCCCACTTGGAGTACTGTGTACAGTTCTGGTCACCGCACCTCAAGAAGGATATAATGGAACTGGAAAAGGTGCAAAAAAGGGCAACAAGAATGATCAAGGAAATGGAGCGCCTCCCTTATGAAACCAGATTGCAACGCCTTGGTCTCTTCAGCCTTGAAAGACGGCGTTTAAGGGGTGACTTGATCGAAGTGTATAAAATCATGCATGGGATAGAAAAGGTGGATAGAGAAAAATTCTTTTCTCTATCACACAATACCAGGACAAGGGGGCACTCCCTAAAGCTCATAGCTAAGAAAGTGAGGACAAATAAAGGGAAATATTTCTTCACCCAGAGGGTCGTTGATTTATGGAATTCACTTCCTGAAGGGGTCGTGACAGCTGTCAGCCTTGACAGCTTCAAGGCAGGGCTAGATAGATTCATGGATGCAAAGTGTATCGGTGGTTATTAAAACGGATGTCCATGTGCCGCCTCTATGTTGGTTGAGGCAGGCAGGATTCCCTTGAGTACCATTTGTTTGGGGGTCAAGGGAAAGGGAGGGTTTTGCCTTCTCTTTCTGCTCAAGATCCCCATGTACAATTGGTGGGCCACTGTGTGACACAGAATGCTGGACTCGATGGGCTTTGGCCTGATTCAGCATGGCTCTTCTTATGTTCTTATGTTCTTATTCTCCAAAGCACCCGAAGGCAGGACAAGAAGCAATGTTGGGACAATCATCAAGGAGAGAAACAACCTAGAACTAAGGAGAAACTTCCTGACAGTGAGAACAATTAACCAGTGGAACAACCTGCCTCCAGAAGCTGTGAATGCTCCAACACTAAAGGTTTTTAAGAAGAGACTGGACAGCCATTTGTCCTAAATGGTATAGGGTTACCTGCCTGAGCAGGGGGTTGGTCTAGAAGACCTCCAAGGTCCCTTCCAACTCTATTATTCTTTATGCTGTAACTGCCTTGAAAGTAACACATGTTGACCTGTATGAGACGGTGAAACATCAGCACAGGAACTGTTTTTATGACACTTTGCATTATGTCATAACAGCTCTATTATAACAGAATAACAGAGTTGGAAGGTATCTTGGAGGTCATCTAGTCCAACCCCCCTGCTCAGGCAGGAAACCCTATACCATTTCAGACAAATGGCTGTCCGGTCTCTTCTTAAAAACCTCCAGTGTTGGGGCATTCACAGCTTCTGGAGGCAGGTTGTTCCACTGATAATGGAATGGAATGGAATGGAATGGAATGGAATGGAATAGAATAGAATAGAATAGAATAGAATAGAATAGAATAGAATAGAATAGAATAGAATAGAATAGAATAGAATAGAATAGAATAGAGACTAGAATGGAATGGAATAGAATAGAATAAGGAATGGAATGGAATAGAATAGAATAGAATAGAATAGAATAGAATAGAATAGAATAGAATAGAATAGAATAGAATAGAATAGAATAGAATAGAATAGAATATGGAATGGAGAATAGAATAGAATAGAATAGAATAGAATAGAATATGGAATGGAGAATAGAATAGAATAGAATAGAATAGAATAGAATATGGAATGGAGAATAGAATAGAATAGAATAGAATAGAATAGAATAGAATAGAATAGAATAGAATAGAATAGAATAGAATAGAATAGAATAGAATAGAATAGAGACTAGAATGGAATGGAATAGAATAGAATAAGGAATGGAATGGAATAGAATAGAATAGAATAGAATAGAATAGAATAGAATAGAATAGAATAGAATAGAATAGAATAGAATAGAATATGGAATGGAGAATAGAATAGAATAGAATAGAATATGGAATGGAGAATAGAATAGAATAGAATAGAATAGAATAGAATAGAATAGAATATGGAATGGAGAATAGAATAGAATAGAATAGAATAGAATAGAATAGAATAGAATAGAATAGAATAGAATAGAATAGAATAGAATAGAATAGAATAGAGCTGGAAGGGACCATTTCGGACAAATAGCTGTCCAGTCCCTTCTTAAAAACCTCCATTGTTGGAGCATTCACAGCTTCTGGAGGCAGGTTAGCCACTGATGAACTGCATTCGCTCAGGGTCCTGGTGGCTAAGAGCTGGAAACTAATTCTAAAAAGGTGAAAAGCATTTTGGATCTAACATTTGCAGCCTGATTGCCTTTGATATATGACGGCTAACGTAAAAATGCCACCGAGCTAGTCTCGATCTCCTGCTTGCCTAAACTGAGCGGAATGCAAAGGGCTAGACATCTTTATGGGTGCTTTATGATGTATGGGGAATAAAATGCAGGAAAGTGGGGAATGTTAAAGATAATAATGGAAAGGAAATGTGCTTCAAAGGCAGGCTCACAGAATTCACTTGAAGCAGGGTTGGGAGGAAAGGGGAGGAAATAAATACAGATTCTCAGTCATGTTAGAAAAATTAACCAGTTATACAACCTGCCTCCAGAAGCGGTGAATGCTCGAACACTGGAAGTTTTTAAGAAGAGACTGGATAGCCATTTGTCCGAAATGGTGTAGGGTTTCCTGCCTGAGCAGGGGGTTTGACTAGATGACCTCCAAGATCCCTTCCAACAATTTCTTCTTCTTCTTCTTCTTCTTCTTCTTCTTCTTCTTCTTCTTCTTCTTCTTCTTCTTCTTCTTCTTCTTCTTCTTCTTCTTCTTCTTCTTCTTCTTCTTCTTCTTCTTCTTCTTCTTCTTATTATTATTATTATTATTATTATTATTATTATTATTATTATTATTATTATTATTATTATTATTGTTTTTATTGTTATTGTTATTATTGTTATTGTTATTATTGTTATTATTATTATCCAGGTCAGGGTTATCCCAAAGATCCTTTTTCACAAGGCAACTAGACTTTCTTGTTTTTTTCTTCGAAGACGTTTCACTTCTCATCCAAGAAGCTTCTTCAGCTCTGACTGGATGGTGGGGAAATGGAAGGATTTATACTCCTCTCAGGCCGCTGGTCATTTGTCTTTTAGAGGGTCGTTGAGGCCATTTGGAGATTTACCTGTGTCCTCAGGGTCACCTAAGCAGTGCAAATGGGTGTGGGGCCTTCTTGGGCTGCAGGATGTTTTCCCAACCCTTCCTTGTTGAAGGAAGAACAGACTCTTGGGGATGAGCAACTCAAACTGAAGCGCAAATGGTTCCCGGAGTCTGCAGTGTTTTCTGGAAATCCATTCATCCTCCCGCACCATCCAAAGCGGGTTCATCCCAAACTGCATAGCTAAATGTCTGTGGAGGTTCTCCATCATCCAGGTCACAGTTGCCCCAAAGGTGATTTTTTTTTTCAGGAGGCAATTGGACGTCCTTGTTGTCCTTTGAAGACATTGCGCTTCACATCCCAGAAGCTTCTTCAGCTCTGACTGGACGGTGGGAATGGAAGGATTTATACTCCTTGCAGACAGCTGGTCATTTGCATCATTTTAGAGAGTCGTTGAGGCCACCTGGAAGTTTATCTGTGTCCTCAAGGTCACCTGAGTGATTGGTGATCTATCTACAATACAATCCTTTCAGATGGGTGCAGATGGGTGTGCTAGAAAGCTCCACACCCATCTGCACACCTACTCAGGTGACCCTGAGGGTCACTGTAGGGTCCTTGGTACCCTTTGAGTTGTTATCTTGCAGATGTTTCATGACCCAACTAGGTAACATCATCAGTGTTAGAAGGGAGTGGGTTTTGAAGAGGAGGAGGAGGACTGTGGGGTCCTTTGTGCCCTCTAAGTTTGGTTGTTTTCTTGCAGGTGTTTCATGACCCAACTAGGTGACATCATCAGTATGGAGAGCATACCCCACTTTCTTCTAACACCCATGATGATACTTAGTTAGGTGACGAAACATCTGCAAGAAAGCAAATAGTTCAGAGAGCACCAAGGACCCTACAATAAGCATCCATTCTCTTCAGTTTTCTATGTTTAACCAGGTTTACCAGGCCTGAGTGGTTTTGGAATGTGGGGTACTGGATTGGCAACCACAAATTGGAGTTTTAGTGGAATTGTTGAGCGTGTAGGATCGAGGCCTGGAGATCTCAAACTTCTCCACCAGAAGACGTCTCCTAGGAATCAAGAAAGATACACGAATTTCCTTCTGAGAAAGTTTCCTTTATTGACAGGATCTTGTCAAACTAAAGCAGTTATTTGTATAAATTTACAGATATACCCTGAGAATCGCGAGGGAGAAGCCATTTTAACTCCCTTCCTTCCTACTAAACTTCCCATGCTTTGCTGCCTCTTTACCAACAGCAGCAGAAGTGACTAAATAGTTACTCCAAAGCTGGAGGTTGACCTAGTTTGTAAAAAACCCAGATGGGGTGGAATGTAGTCTGGATTCCCAGAAGGGAGGGGAATCCAGTCTACATTCCACCCCATCTGGGTTTTTTTTTTTTTTTTTACAAACTAGGTCGACCTCCAGCTTTGGAGTAAACTTTTAGTCACTTCTGCTGCTAAAATACATGTATTTTAACATATTTAAAAATCCCTGATGTTCTCCCCCCCTTTTTCTGAATCAAACCTGTGTTTCATCACAATGAGGAAACCAAAAAAAAAAAACCCCCACAATTTAGAAAAGCAGATGAAATGCTCCTATCAGAACACAAGATGGCACATGGCGGCAATAAATGCTATAAATCCTTCTGCCAGGATACCAAGATGCCGGATCAAGCTTCCAATAAATTATTGCAGGCTGGGAGAGAGTCTGGGTTATTTTTTCAAGCTCAACCTGAGGATAGGCATTAAAAGCTTAAGTGTGCATATTCACTGAAGTGCTTGCAGAAAAATGAAGGAGAGAAAGCGTTTTAACAGATATAGTAAACAACAAGAATGAGCAACGAGAATGATGAGGGGGCTGGAGGCTAAACCATATAAGAACATAAGAAGAGCCATGCTGAATCAGGCCAAAGCCCATCGAGTCCAGCATTCTGTGTCACACAGTGGCCCACCAATTGTACATGGGGATCTTGAGCAGAAAGAGAAGGCAAAACCCTCCCTTTCCCTTGACCCCCCAACAAATGGTACTCAAGGGAATCCTGCCTGCCTCAACCAACATAGAGGCAGCACACGGACATCCGTTTTAATAACCACTGATACACTTGGCCTCCATGAATCTATCTAGCCCTGCCTTGAAGCTATCAAGGCTGACAGCTGTCACGACCTCTTCTGGAAGTGAATTCCATAAACCAACGACCCTCTGGGTGAAGAAATATTTCCCTTTATTTGTCCTCACTTTCTTAGCTATGAGCTTTAGGGAGTGCCCCCTTGTCCTGGTATTGTGTGATAGAGAAAAGAATTTTTCTCTATCCACCATATGAAGACCGGTTGCAGGAATTGGGTACGTCGCATAGTTTAATCAAAAGAAGGACTAGAGGTGACAGGATGGCAGTCTTCCAATATTTGAGGGGCTTCTACAAGACAAGAGGGTCAAACTATTCCCCAAAGCACCCGAAGCAGCAAGAGGAGAAACGATGGATGGAAACTGACCAAGGAGAGAAGCAAATCTGAATTAAGGATAAATTTCCTAACAGTGAGCTCAATCAACCAGTGGAACAGAAGCTTCCTTCAGAGGTTGTGGGTGCTTCATCACTGGAGGTTTTTAAGAAGAGAATGGGCAGCTACTTGTCTGAAATGGTATAGGGTCTCCTCTTGTTTTCATCTTTAGAGTAAAGTGGTGTGTGAGGGGGGAGATGAGGCTTCAAATGTGTTAGTTAGAGCAGAGGTCCCCAATCCCCAGTCCACGGAATAGTACCAGTCCGTGGCAGGCCACCCTCCGGTCCGTACAAGCAAGTGAAGCTCCATCCGTGGGATGCAGGCAGCACCCAAAACCACACAAATAGAAGTATTAATATAAGAGAAAATTAATCTTATTGTATATAATACAGACAGGGAAATTTGGAGAGAGGAGTTTCTCGGACATTACCCCTGAATTGTATCTGAAGAGGGATGAGAGGGAAGAAAGGAGAGGAGAGAGAAAAGAGTAAAGGAAGGGAGAAGGAAGTCGGAAGGTTGGAGGAGAAGAGGAGAAGTGGGGAGAAAGGGGAGGAGAGTGGTGAAGGAAAGAGAAGAGGAGAGGGATGAGAGGGAAGAAAGGAGAGAGAGAAAAGATTAAAGGAGGGGAGAAGGAAGTCGGAAGGTTGGAGGAGAAGAGGAGAAGTGGGGAGAAAGGGGAGGAGAGTGGTGAAGGAAAGAGAAGAGGAGAGGGATGAGAGGGAAGAAAGGAGAGAGAGAAAAGATTAAAGGAGGGGAGAAGGAAGTAGGAAGGTTGGAGGAGAAGAGGAGAAGTGGGGAGAAAGGGGAGGAGAGTGGTGAAGGAAAGAGGAGAGGAGAAGAGGGAAGTAGGGAAGAGAAGAAAGGGAGAAAGAAGGTAGAGAAGAAGGAGGGTGGATACAGTGAAAGGGGAAATGGGCGAGTAACACCAAAAGTCAGGTGTATGTATTTACTTCATTTTATTAAAAGTATCTTATGTATGAATGTAAAAAGAATGTATGTTAACATCTCATAAATATCACGGTATATGTATGGAGGAGAGTTTGGAAAAATAAAAAAATTATTAAAACACACACATACACACACACCCTCCGGTCCGCGGGAAAAAAAACTGTGTGTCGAACCGGTCCCTGGTGTCCAAAAAGGTTGGGGGCCTCTGATCTAAACGAATCCAACATATTCTCCAAAGCACCTGAGGGCCGGACAAGGAGCAATGGGTGGGAGCTCCTCAGAGAGGGAATGCAACCTGGAAATGAGGAGGAATTTCCCAGCAGTGAGGACAATTAATCACTGCAACAGCTTGCCTCCTAGAGTTGTGGGTGCTCGTGACTGGAGGTTTTAGAGCAACAGTTCTCAACCTATGGGTCGCGACCCCATTTGGGGTCGAACGACCATTTCACGGGAGTCGCCAAACACCGCAGTCCGCCATTTTTTTCCCCTTTTCCCCTCGGCGGGTGCAGGGGGCACCACCGCACATGCGCAGGGGTAGCACCGTGCATGCGTGATGCGGGCTGTCGCGATGCGCATGCGCAATGCAACCGTCGCACATGTGTCGTGCATGCGCGATACGGCCGTCGTGCACCACGCATGCACAATGCGGCCGTCGTGTGATGCGCATCCACGATACGGTCGTCACGCATGCACAATGTGGGTTGTTGCACAGGCCATCGTGCCGCGCATGTGCAATGCGGGCTGTCGCGCCATGCATGCGCTATATGGGCCATCACACACGCACCATGCATGCGCGATGCGGGCCTTCGCGTGCGCGCTACGCATGCACGATGCGGGCTGTCGCGCCGTGCATGCGCGATGCAGGTTGGGGTCGTGCCGCGCATGCGTGGCGCAGGTCAGGGTTGCAGCCTTCAAAAGGTTGAGAACCGCTGTTTTAGAGACTGGACAACTCTTCAACCAGGATGATATGAGGTCTCCTGCCCTGGGTGGGAGGTTGAAGTAGAAGACCTCCAAGGTCCCTTCCAGCGCACTTTTAATGAAAAGAAGGACTAAGGGGTCATTTATTTTTTGTAAAATATCTCTGCTGGTCTCGGGGTGTTTGTTTTTTTTTTCTTCTTAGTCATAGCAATCATGCTCATTTTCTTCTGGAGAAAAGATCATCCTGATTTGAGACAGGTGACGAACTTGACCGGCAGAAGCTTTGTGTTTTGCATTTCAGAGTTTTGTCTGTGGAGATTCTCCATCATCCAGGTCATGGCTGTCCCCTCCAAAGGTGCTTTTTTCGAGAGGCAACTGGACTTGCTTTCTTTTCCTTTGAAGACATTTTGCTTCTCATCCCAGAAGCTTCTTCAGCTCTGAGTGGATGGTGGGGGAAATGGAAGGATTTATACTCCTTGCAGAGAGCTGGTCATTTGCCTTTTAGAGAGTCATTGAGGCCACCTGGAGGTTTAATCTAAATGTCCTCAGGGTCACAAATGGGTGTGAAGCCTTCTTGGAAGTGCTGAAAGGACGGTGTTGTAGACTGGAGATGGGTGATGTTGTATCCCTCCCCCTCTGTGGAGAGAGGGCTGTTCAGTCTCGAGCTAGATGGCCTCTTGGACCCCTCTTTCAAACCAGCGGTCCTCTCTGTCCAAAACATGAACTTTGCTGTCTTCAAAAGAGCAGCCTTTGTCTTTTAAATGCAGGTGGACTGCTGAATCTGGTCCTGATGGGTTTTTTTCTCCTATATTCTCCAAGTGGCCTCAACGACCCTCTAAAACAGCGGTTCTCAACATTTTTCAGGCCGCGACCCCGACCTGCACTGCCCATGCACAGCGCGACGGCCCGCATCGCGCATGCGCGGCGTGTGGTGGTCCACATTGTGCATGTGCGGCGTGACGGCCCGCATCGCGCATGTGCGGCGTGACAGCCCGCATCCCGCATGTGCAGCACACGCGCGACGGCCTGCATCGCGCATGTGCAGCGCACGCACGACGGCCCGCATCACGCGTGTGCAGCGTATGCATGACGGCCCGCATCACGCATGTGCAGCGTATGCATGACGGCCCTCATCGCACGTGCGCAGCGCACACGTGACGGCCCGCACACGCGCGACGGCCTGCATCACTCATGTGCAGCATATGTGCGATGGCCCGCATCGTGCATGCGCGGCGCGATGGCCCGCATCGTGCATGCGCGGCGCAATGGCCCGCATCGCGCATGCACGATGCGACGGCCCGCATCGCGCATGCGCAGTGCGACGGCCCGCATCACGCATGTGCGGTGCTGCCCCCTGCGCCGGCCGAGGGGAAAAGGGGAAAAAATGGCGGACTGCGGTGTTTGGCGACCCCGTGAAATGGTCGTTCGACCCCAAATGGGGTCGCGACCCACAGGTTGAGAACCACTGCTCTAAAAGAAGCCAAATGACCAACTGTCTGCAAGGAGTATAAATCCTTCCACTCCCCACCATCCAGTCAGACCCTGAAGAAGCTTCTTGGGTGAGAAGTGAAACTTCTTCAAAGAAAAACAAGGATGTCCAATTGTCTTTTGAATAAGCAACTTTGGGACATTACACACTTTGTATTCATTGCTTAATTGGCCTTTTCTTCTCCACAGATATTCCAACTTGATTTTGAACTTGTTCTCTCTGATGGTTGATGCCAACATTCCAGACATCGCTCTTGAACCAGATAAGACCGTCAAAAAAGTAAGGAACCCATTTCTTATATACTTCCTCTCCCCCACCAAATATATAGAATCTAGAATTTTCAAGAACAGAGATTCAGTTGGACGTGAAGAGCAATATTTTTATGAAATTCAATAGTGAAAACAGTAAGGTTCTGCATTTAGGCAAGAAAAACCAAATGTACAGGTATAGTATGCTCAATAGTAGCAACTGTGAGAGGGATCTCAGAGTCCTAGTGGACAATCACTTAAATGTGAGCCCACCATGTGCTGCAGATGCCAAAAAGGCCAACACAGTGCTGGGCTGCATTAATAGAGGGTCAGAATCAAGATCACGTGAAGTGTTAATACTACTTTACAATGCCTTAGTAAGGCCACACTTGAAATACTGCATCCGGTTTTGGTCACCACGATGTAAAAAAGATGTTGAGACTCTAGAAAGAGTACAGAGAAGAGTAATAGAGATGATTAGGGGACTGGAGGCTAAAACATATAAGGAACGGTTGCTGGAATTGGGTATGTCCAGTTTAACGAAGAGAAGGACGAGGGGGGACATGATAGCAGTCTTCCAGTATCTCAGGGGCTGCCACAAAGAAGAGGGAGTCAAGCTATTTTCCAAAGCGCCTGAAGGCAGGACAAGAAGCAACAGATGGAAACTAATCAAGGAGAAAAGCAACCTAGAACTAAGGAGAAACTTCCTGACAGTGAGAACAATTAACCAGTGGAATGTCTCCAGAAGCGGTGAATGCTCCAACGTTGTTGATGTTTCATCCAGTTGTCAAGGATATATAATTGATGGAATCGTGGCCATCAAAGAGCAGAATTGGCAGGCATTCTGGATTTCATCCACCTTTCTTTCTTTCTTTCTTTCTTTCTTTCTTTCTTTCTTTCTTTCTTTCTTTCTTTCTTTCTTTCTTTCTTTCTTTCTTTCTTTCTTTCCTTCCTTCCCTCCCTCCCTCCCTCTCTGCCAACTTGCTTTCATCTGTATCTTTCAGTTCGTGATTTAACATTTAATCCCATCCTTTTTTTGTCAGAGATGCAACGTTGCTTGATGAGATGGTATTTGTCTTCTTCTTGGACTTTGTCTTGAGAGCCAGCTTTTCTACTTTAAGAAAGAAAGAAAAAAAAATCAATCATAATCTTTGCTTATGTTTCCTTCCAACTAAGCCAGAGCCTGCCAAGTTGATTATGAATATCTGGCATGTAGCTTACATGTTTCATTTGAGTTGAACTTCGTGCCTATCAGTTGGGGAGTTCAAAAGCATGCAATCAATTTTGTTTTTTGTTTTTATTTTATTTTATTATTTTATTATTTTCTTTTCTTCTCTCTCTCTCTCTGTCTCTGTCTCTCTGTCTCTGTCTCTCTGTCTCTCTCTCTCTCTGTCTCTGTCTCTCTCTCTCTGTGTGTCTCTCTCTCTCCCTCTCTCTGTCTCTCTGTCTCTCTCTCTCTGTCTCTCTCTCTCTCTCTCTCTCACTCTCCCTGCATTCATATTACCTTTAAATATGTCAAACCCCTAAAGCTTCTTTTTTTTTCCCCCCTCAAGATTTCTTAGGACTTTGTAATCTTTCTGAAAACAGATCTCATTATACAAATACTTGCACGTCTGAATTTTATTTATTATGCTGACTCTTTAAATTGCATTTTGCCAACTCCTTCTTCTTCTTCTTCTTCTTCTTCTTTTTTTTTGCAATTGATTTTAATAACCAAGTTGCTGTAAGGCGTCCCATTGCCTTTGTCCGCTGCATCTTCTTCCTTTTAATGGCAAGTCGAAAAGAGTAAAAAAAAAAAAAAAATCTGCAGCTTTGGAAAAATTGCTCTGTCTGATAAATTGTGATCCCTGTGAAAGCTTTATAATCAATATCTCTAAGGACAGAAAGTTGGACGGGTATAATACGTTATCTTGAGAGCACAAGGCGAACGATGTGGAGAAAATGCTAGCATTATTATTGGAAGGACTGTTTTTTCCCCAGTTATACCTACCTGATCCATCAGAATGGGGAGGTAGGGGGTGTTAGGGGTCCTGTCTCATAAGGAGGTCTACTTAGTGAGACCAAGGAGAAGGGCCTTCTCTGTGGTGGCTTTCTCCTTATAGTTTAAAGGAGCATCTTTTCCCAGTTACGTCCACCCAAAACACCAGAATGGGGACGAAGGATGTGTTATGGATCCTTTCTCTTAAGGAGGTCCATCTGGTGAGACCAAGAAGCAGGGCCTTCTCTATGATGGCTCCCTCTCTGTAGTTTGAAGGACCATCTTTTCCCAGTTACGTCCACCCAAAACACCAGAATGGGGAGGAAGGATATGTTATGGATCCTTTCTCTTAAGGAGGTCCATCTGGTGAGACCAAGAAGCAGGGCCTTCTCTATGATGGCTCCCTCTCTGTAGTTTGAAGGACCATCTTTTCCCAGTTACGTCCACCCAAAACACCAGAATGGGGAGGAAGGATATGTTATGGATCCTTTCTCTTAAGGAGGTCCATCTGGTGAGACCAAGAAGCAGGGCCTTCTCTATGATGGCTCCCTCTCTGTAGTTTGAAGGACCATCTTTTCCCAGTTACGTCCACCCAAAACACCAGAATGGGGAGGAAGGATATGTTATGGATCCTTTCTCTTAAGGAGGTCCATCTGGTGAGACCAAGAAGCAGGGCCTTCTCTATGATGGCTCCCTCTCTGTAGTTTGAAGGACCATCTTTTCCCAGTTACGTCCACCCAAAACACCAGAATGGGGAGGAAGGATATGTTATGGATCCTTTCTCTTAAGGAGGTCCATCTGGTGAGACCAAGAAGCAGGGCCTTCTCTATGATGGCTCCCTCTCTGTAGTTTGAAGGACCATCTTTTCCCAGTTACGTCCACCCAAAACACCAGAATGGGGAGGAAGGATATGTTATGGATCCTTTCTCTTAAGGAGGTCCATCTGGTGAGACCAAGAAGCAGGGCCTTCTCTATGATGGCTCCCTCTCTGTAGTTTGAAGGACCATCTTTTCCCAGTTACATCCACCCAAAACACCAGAATGGGGAGAAAGGAAGATGACGATGGTGGTGGTGGTGGTGATGATGATGATGATGATGGTGATCGGGGCAATGGGAACTATGTCCCAAAACTTTGCAAAACACATCAAGAAACTGCAGCTTCCTGCAATAACTCCAGCAATGCTACAAAAAACTGTGCTACTCAGAACATCTTATATCTTAGGATGCTGGTAGCAACCCGTGTCAACCATCAGCGCCAGCCAGTTTGAATGTTCATTTGACTGAGATTCATGTCTAATGAATAAAAGATAATAGTAATAATAATAATAATAATAATAATAATAATAATAATAATAATACTGATAAAAGAGAATATTTGTAGGCTCAGGGTTGAATTGTCAAGTCCTTGGGGGGTGGGGGTGTCTCTGAGCTTGGTTGTTTTCTTGCAGACATTTCATTACCAAACTAGTTAACATCATCAGTGCTAGAAGGGAATGGAGTTTCTGTAGAGGAGGAGGAGGAGGAAGACGATGACTGTGGTGGGGTCCTTGTTGCTCTCTAAACTTGGTGGTTTTCTTGCAGACATTTCATGACCCAACTAGGTGACATCATCAGTGCTAGAAAGGAGTGGGATTTGGGGAGAAGAGGAGGAGGAGCAGGAGCAGGAGGAGGACTGTGGGGTCCTTGGTGCCCTCTGAGCTTGGTTGCTTTGTCGCAGATGTTTCATTACCAAACTAGGTAATATCATCAATACTGGAAATGAGTGGTGTTTATGGAGAGGAGGAGGAGGAGGAGGAGGAGATGGAGAAAGAGATGATGGAGGAGGAGGAGGAAGAGGAGGAGGAAGAGGAGGAGATGGAGAAAGAGATGGAGGAGGAGGAGGAGGAGGAGGAGGATGACTGTGGGGTCCTTGGTGCTCTCTAAACTTGGTGGTTTTCTTGCAGACATTTCATGACCCAACTAGGTAACATCATCAGTGCTAGAAGGGAATGGAGTTTATGGAGAGAAGGAAGAAGAAGAGAAAAGGAGGAGGAGAAGAAAAGAAGGAGGAGGAAAAGGAAGAGAGGATTGTGGGCTCTGCAAGTTGTATTCTTGCAGACATTTCATTACCAAACTAAGTAACATTATCATTTCTAGCAATGGTAGCTAGGTAATGAAACCTCTGCAAAAAAAAAACAACCAAGCTTAGAGACTAGTGAGTACCCCACAAACAGTAATGATGATAATTATTATGGACCAGAAAATGGTCCCACCACTTCTATATTATTGCTAGTGAAAACCACAGGCACGTTTCTGTGGAAGTGCCAGTCTCGTCTCCAAAGAGGTATTGTTTTATTAAATGGTTTATTTCAATCGATTTTGCTTAAAACCGAACGAGAACATCACGGGAGATCGCAAAGTTGTTTGCAATTGGTCTAAACCAGGGGTAAGCAACCTTGGCTCTTTTATGACCCGTGGACTTCAACTCCCAGAATTCCTGAGCCAGCCACGCTGAGGGGAAAGGGAGAGGCTTCCAAGCTGAGCCATGCTGGCTCAGGAATTCTGGGAGTTGACGTCCACCAGTCATAAAAGAGCCAAGGTTGCCTACCTCTGGCCTAGGCCTAGGCCGCTTTATGACTCATGGACTTCAACTCCCAGAATTCCTGAGGCAGCATAGGGGAACTATGGCCCCTTCATGACTTGTGGACTTCAACTCCCAGAATTCCTGAGCCAGCATGGCTCAGCTTGGAAACCTCTTCCTTTTTCCTCAGCATGGCTGGCTCAGGAATTCTGGGAGTTGAAGTCCACAAGTCATAAAAGAGCCAAGGTTGCCTACCCCCGGTCTAAACAGTCTAAAAGAAAAGAAACGCTCGGCTGCCACGTCTTGTTTGCTAAAAAAAAACCCCATTGAAATGAGATGATTCTGTTGAGAAACAAAATCAAAAGAGATGCTTTTGGTGCTTTGGATTGATTTTTCCCACCACCCACACCTCGTCCCTCCTCAAAAGCTTTAACAAGAAATCCATATATATTTTGAGAAACTCAAACAAGATCAAAACCCACTTTGCCTTGACCTGCAAAATTAAATTACCCGCTGGCGGCCGATGAAGTCCGCCGTAAGATTGCTTTCGCAGAAGAAGGCTGAAGCAGTATAAAACGTGTTGGGTTTGTGAGGGAAATGTGAAGGGTTTTGCCTGTCCAGTCGTGTCGGACTCTACTGGGCGCTGTTCATCTCTGTTTCTGGGCCGAGGGAGACAGCTTTGTCCAAAGACATTTCCATGGTCATTGGTCATGAGAGGGATCTCGGAGTCCTAGTGGACAATCTCTTAAATGTGAGCCAGCCGTGTGCTGCAGCTGCCAGAAAAGCCAACACAGTGCTAGGCTGCATTAACAGAGGGATGGAATCAAGATCACCTAAAGGGTTAATACCACTTTACAAGGCCTTTACAAGGCATCCATGATGTAAACAAAGATATTGAGATTCTAGAAAGAGTGCAGAGAAGAGCAACAAAGATGATCAGGGGACTGGAGGCTAAAGCATATGAGGAACAGTTGCTGGAATTGGGTATGTCTAATTTAATGAAGAGAAGGATGAGGGGTGACATGATAGCAGCCTTCCAATCTCTCAGGGGCTGCCCCAAAGAAGAGGGAGTCAAGTTATTCTCCAAAGCGCCTGAAGGCAGGACAAGAAGCAACGGATGGAAACTAACCAAGGAGAGAAGCAACCTAGAACTAAGGAGAAACTTCCTGACAGTTAGAACAATTGACCATCGGAACAACCTGCCTCCAGAAGCGGTGAATGCTCCAACACTGGAAGTTTTTAAGAAGAGACTGGACAGCCATTTGTCTGAAATGGTATAGGGCAGTGTTTCTCAACCTTGACAATTTTAAGGCATGTGGACTTCAACTCCCAGAATTCCACAGCCAGCATTGCTGGCTGTGGAATTCTGGGAGTTGAAGTCCACATGCCTTAAAATTGTCAAGGTTGAGAAACACTGGTATAGGGTTTCCTGCCTGAGCAGGGGGTTGGACTAGATGACCTCCAAGGTCCCTTCCAACTTGATGATGATGATGATGCACCGAAGCACACAGAATGCTGTAACCTTCCCACCGAGGTGGTACCTATTTATCTACTCGCATTTGAATGCTTTCGAACGGCTAGGTGGGCGGTGTCAACCTCCAGCACGAATATCCAAATAAAGTCTAATGGAGCTTCTCAGTCACCCCCACTTCATGGCTAACCCAAAGGTGCTTCTTTCAAGAGGCAACTGGAGTTTTTTTCGTTTTTCTTTGAAGACGTTTCGCTTCTCCTCCAAGAAGCTTGTTCAGGGTCTGACTGGATGGTGGGGGGGTCGCTTCCCCGTTGAAGATGGGCGCAAGCTGTTGGCAATGAGTCTGCGTTGTCTGTTCCTGCAGTCTGTGATGTTTTCTTGAAATCCGTTCATGCTCCGGCGCCATTTGAAGGGATTTTCATCCCAAAGGGCATAGCTCAATGTCTGTGGAGGATCTCTGTCCTCCAGGTCCTGGTTGTTGCAAAGGTTCATTTCTTCAGGACTTTCTTCTTTTTATTTGAAGATGTTTCCATTCTCATCCCAAGAAGCTTCTTCAGCTCTGACTGGAATGATGGGGAAATGGAAGGATTTATACTCCTTGCAGACAGCTGGTCATTTGCATTCTTTTAGAGAGGCGTTGAGGCCGCCTGGAGGTTTTTTTTTGTGTCCTCGTGTCCCCTGAGTGGTTCAAATGGGTGTGGAGCCTTCTTGGGATTGCTGAAAGGGACGGTGTTGTAGACTGGAAGTAGATGATGTTGTATCCCTCCCCCTCTGTTGAGAGAAGGTTGTTCAGTTGGGACATAGCAGTCCATCTGATTTAAAAGACAACAAAGGCTACTCTTTTGAAGACAGCAAAGTCCACATTTTATACAGAGAGGACCGCTGGTTTGAAAGAGGGGTCGAAAAACTCATCTATGTCAATACTGAACATCCCTTTCTCAACAGAGAGGGAAGGATACCACATCATGTATCTCCAGGTTACAACAGGAAGGAAGGAAGGAAGGAAGGAAGGAAGGAAGGAAGGAAGGAAGGAAGGAAGGAAGGAAGGAAGGAAGGAAGGAAGGAAGGAAGGAAAAATGAAGGGAGGAAGGAAGGAAAGAGAAGGAAAGGGAGGGAGGGAGAGAAGGAAGGAAGGAAGGAAGAAAAAAAGAGAAGGAAAGGGAGGGAGGGAGGTAAGGAAGGAAATAAGGAAGGGAAGGAAGGAAAATTTCATTTCATTTATTGGATTTCTATGCCGCCCTATTCCGGGAACTCAGGGCGGCTCACAGCATAAATAGAAATCAACATTAAAATACATATAAAAAAGAACCCCCGAATTAAAAAAAACCAATCATCCAACAAACATGAAAGAGAAAGAAAGGGAGGGAGGGAGGTAAGGAAGGAAGGAAGGAAAAATGAAAGGAAGGAAGGAAGGAAGGAAAAATGAAAGGAAAGGGAGGGAGGGAGGTAAGGAAAGAAGGAAGGGAAGGAAGGAAGGAAAAATGAAAGAGAAGGAAAGGGAGGGAGGGAGGGAAGGAAGGAAGAAAAAATGAAGGGAAGAAGGAAGGAAGGAAAGGAAGGAAGGAAAAATGAAAGAGAAGGAAAGGGAGGGAGGGAGGAAGGAAAGGAAGGAAGGAAGGAAAAATGAAAGAGAAGGAAAGGGAGGGAGGGAGAGAGGTAAGGAAGGAAATAAGGAAGGGAAGGAAGGAAGGAAGGAAAATGAAAGAGAAAGAAAGGGAGGGAGGAAGGAAAGGAAGGAAAGGAAGGAAGGAAAAATGAAAGGGAGGGAAGGAAGGAAGGAAGGAAAGAAAGGAAAGGGAGGGAGGGAGGGAAGGAAAGAAGAAAGGGAAGGAAGGAAGGAAGGAAGGAAAAATGAAAGAGAAGGAAAGGGAGGGAGGTAAGGAAGGAAATAAGGGAAGGAAGGAAGGAAGGAAAATGAATGAAGGAAAGAGAGGGAGGGAGGTAAGGAAGGAAAGAAAGAAAGGAAGGAAGAAAAATGAAAGGGAGGGAAGGAAGGAAGAAAGGAAGGAAAGGAAAGGGAGGGAGGGAAGGAAGGAAGAAAAAATGAAGGGAAGAAGGAAGGAAGGAAAAATGAAAGAGAAGGAAAGGGAGGGAGGGAGGTAAGGAAGGAAGGAAGGAAAAAATGAAAGGAGAGGGAGGGAGGGAGGGAGGGAGGAAAAATGAAAGAGGGAAAGGGAGGCAGGGAGGGAGGAAGGAAAGGAAAGGAAGGAAGAATGAAAGAGAAGGAAAGGGAGGAAGGAAAGGGAGGGAGGGATGGAGGAAGGAAAAGATTCCTTTATAATTATTGGGATGGGAGGAGAACACCTCCAATCTAATGTTAATACCACTTTCTGGGGAGACAGATGCCTCTATGCCCTCCGATTGCTTTTAATGAAGAATACAGTTGCTATAGTGATCCAAGACAGAGAAATATTTTGGTCCGCAGTTTCCTCCGTAATGCTTAAATATCAGTGGGTGCAAATTGGTCTATTTAAATGACAAAAGGGATTGGTAGAAGGAAATGAATGCTTTTCTTTTTCAGACATTTGATATCAAACCTCAGCTTTAAACACTTGGAGAAGGAAGAGCGTGCATAAATTTGCACTCAGTTTCTTCTGAGTAAGTGCAACTTCAGAGTGAAGGCATTTTTTTTTTAATCCCTAGAGGTGCCAAGTTCACAGGGGAAGATTCGAAAAACAACTAAGATCTAAATTTACTTAATTTCACAGTTATGGCATATTTAAAACGTTTTCCTCTCCATAAGTGTATGTCAGAGAAGTTATTCTCCCCTTTTTTTTTTTTGCATATTTGCAACTCATCCAGTGCTAAAAGCACATTTTTTCCTCCATATCCAACCCAATTGCCTTCTCCTCTTCCAGCAGCTCTGAACATCTGTGTACATATCTCAAGAACAGCACAGTTGGTTAAATTGGCACAATTCCCTGAATTTTATCCAACCAGACACATAGTTGTTGCATGACCGATGAAGAAAAGGCCCCCTTTTAAAAAATCCCAATGTATTGGAAGCAAAACTTACGATTAACCATTGTTAGAAGAAAGTTCTGGGTTCAAATCCAGCATAGATCATCTAAAGAATTCACAGGAAGAGTTGCTTGGAGCAGAGGCAGTATGCTATTTCGACAGCATAAACTGCAGTACATCTCCATGGAGTACCCTTAAGATGTAAGTACTACATACTACACCTTAAGGGTACTACATCCACAGGGAGAGAAGTAAGCAGTAGGTTACCACAAGGCTCCGTCTTAGGCCCAGGACTCTTCAATATCTTCATCACTGACTTGAATTGAAGGGGAACTCATCAAATTTGCAGATGACACCAAACTGGCAAGAATAGCCAACACCCTAGAAGACAAACTCAGGATCCCAAAAGATCTTGACCTTGATTTATTTAGTGACCACTCACTATTGCAGCGGCACTGAAAAAAAAGCGACTCCTGACCTTTTTTTGCACGCTTAACGACCATTGCAGTATCCCCCCCGTAATCACGTGATCAAAATTTATTTATTTACTTACTTTAATTAGATTTTTATGCCGCTCCTCTCCAAGGACTCGGAGCGGCTAACAACATAAACAAAAACAACATCTCAGCATTTCAAAAATCTAAAACCAAATCTACAAAGCATTTAAAAAGACCCCCCCAAACACATTCATCATTCACACACAATCACAGTCATCCCCAGGCCTGCCAGCATAGATAAGTTTTTAGATTCTTCCGGAAGGCCGGGAGAGTGGGGGAAATGCGGACTTCAGGGGGCAGTTGGTTCCAGAGGGTGGGCGCCACAACAGAGAAGGCCCTCCCCCTAGGACCCGCCAGACGGCATTGTTTCGCTGACGGGACCCGGAGGAGGCCGACCCTGTGCGCTCTCACCGGTCGAAGGGAAGTATGTGGCAGAAGACGGTCCCGTAAGTACCCTGGTCCAATGCCATAAAGGACTTTATAGGTAATATAAATCCAGACGCTTGGCAACTGGCATGTACTTATGACGGTTGCATTGTCCTGCAACCTTCTGAGAAACAAAGTCAATGGAGGAGCCTGATTGACCGAACAACCGTGTGACTAAGGCAAACCTTGCAGTGTTTCACTTAACAACTGTTGAAAGAAAAAAATCTTCATCGTGGTTCAGTCCAAGCTGGGAATAAACAACATGGAGACTGTTTTAAAAAGAAGGTTGCAGTTTATTGAAGAGGAGAGCCCGAGAGAAATGGGGCTCTCGGAAAAAGTGACCACATGGAGCAGGGCGTGGTGGGCTTTTATACCTTCTGGGGCTCTTGAGGTTTCAACAACATCATTTTGTCTTTTTTTTATTCTTTTTTATAACTTTTATTTGCAATGCCATCTTCATAAATATGAATCAGGGGCCAAGCATCTGAATTCTGATCACGCGACCATGGGGGAATGCTGCAATGGTTCTAAGTGTGAAAAAACGGTCAGAAGTCACCGTTGTAACTTCCAAAGGTCACTAAATGAATTGTTGCGATTCTAGGACTCACCTGCACAGGGGAACTGCTTCAGTTACTTGAGCTCCATAAGCAGCATTGTGAAGCTTAAACCAGAAGAAATAAGACGCTGACCAAGACAAACTCAGGATCCAAAAAGATCTTGACAAGCTGGAACAATGGGCTCTATCCAACAAAATGAGTTTTAACAGGGAGAAAAACAAAGTTTTACATTTAGACAGGACAAATCAAAGGCTTAAGTACCGATTAGGTAAGACCTGGCTGAAAAACAGCAACTGTGAGAAGTACCTTGGAGTCCTAGTGGACAATCCCTTAAACAGGAGCCAGCCGTGTGCAGCAGCAGCCAAAAAAAGCTAATACAATCCTTGTTTGTATAAGCAGAATCAGGATCATGAGAAGTACCTCACAGGTACTATTATTGAGCTAAATACTGCCTATTCTATACCGGTGCATTTGCTTTTTCCTGCCTAATTGCAGGACCTGTGAGAGGACCAGAACTCTTCAGTCTCCTGGTGATTGGCCCAAAGTCAGTCTATCAGAATAGAGTTGGAAGGGACCTTGGAGGTCTTCTAGTCCAGCCCCCTGCTTGAGCAGGAGAACCTATATCATCTCAGACAAGTGTCTGCCCAGTCTCTTCTTCAAAACCTCCAGGGATGGAGTGCCCACGATTTCTGGTGGCAAGCTGTTCCACTGGTTAATTGTCCTCACTGTTAGGAAGTTTCTCCTTAATTCCAGGTTGCTTCTCTCCTTGATCAGTTTCCATCCATTGCTTCTTGTCTTGCCTTCACTCAGCTGCCTTTCAGGGCTAAGGTGGGACTAGAACTCCCACTCTCCTGGTGATTGGCCCAAAGTCACCCAACTGCCTTTCAGGGCTAAGGTGGGACTAGAACTCCCACTCTCCTGGTGATTGGCCCAAAGTCACCCAACTGCCTTTCATGGCTAAGGTGGGACTAGAACTCTCAGTCTCCTGGTGATTGGCCCAAAGTCACCCAGCTGCCTTTCAGGGCTAAGGTGGGACTAGAACTCTCAGTCTCCTGGTGATTGGCCCAAAGTCACCCAACTGCCTTTCATGGCTAAGGTGGGACTAGAACTCTCAGTCTCCGGGTGATTGGCCCAAAGTCACCCAACTGCCTTTCATGGCTAAGGTGGGACTAGAACTCTCAGTCTCCTGGTGACTGGCCCAAAGTCACCCAACTGCCTTTCATGGCTAAGGTGGGACTAGAACTCTCAGTCTCCGGGTGATTGGCCCAAAGTCACCTAGCTGCCTTTCAGGGCTAAGGTGGGACTAGAACTCTCAGTCTCCGGATGATTGGCCCAAAGTCTCCCAGACGGCTTTCATTGGCTAAAGTGAGACATGAAATCACAACTTCCTGCTTTCTAGCCTGCTGCCTTAACCACTAGACCAAACTGCCTCTCACTATATAGTTCAGCCTATCCGAGAAAAGGTTGGCTGAGATTTTATAATAATGGATCTCCAGGCAAGGCTTCCGAACCGGGAATTTGACCCAGCTTTTGTTCTTTTTCCTCGTTCCTTGAATTTCTTTTTTTTTTCTTTCTTTCTTTTTTTTTTAACCTAGCCAGTCTGCCTCGTAGTTCAGCATGTGTCTTCCATAGTAAGCATGACCTTTTAATAAGGAAGCATCTGGGGATCAATGAGCCATGTGCAGCAGACAAAAGAAAACCCAGAGGCTGGGTTGCTTCAGCCAATTGCGATGCTCCAGACCTCCTTCTCTTGCAGCGAGAGGGCACTGCTGCTTCGTCTCAAAAGCTGACGGGTGCAGACGATAAAGAAGCTGCCTTTTGCGTTCCCTGCCAGTTGTGTCGGTCTTCTTTTAACTCTCCAGGTTTCTCCAGCTCCTTAAGGGGGGGGGAAAGGCAGCCCTTCCAAATTCAGCCCTCCAGGAGGAACTCGCCGGATACGGCAATGACAGATTCTCGTCCAACGCTTTCCTAGGCTCTAATAATTTATTTATCTGGTTTAATTGTATAAAAGTGAGGAGAAGGCCGAGAGAAAATGGCAACTTGGCTCCTGCCGTTGCCTCTTCATCTCTTTCAGCATCTTGGAGGGTGGTGTTTTTCAGAGAGGGAAGGGAAGGGGGGAAAGGAGAGGAGATGGGAGAGAAGGGAGGAGAGGAGAAGAGAGAAGGGAAGGGGGAGAGGAGAGGAGATGGGAGAGGAGAGAGGAAGAGAGAAGAGGAGAGAGGAGGGAAGGGGGAGGAGAGAAGATGGGAGAGGAGAGAAGGGAAGAGAAGAGGGGAGAGAAGAGAGGAGAGAGAGAGGAGGAGAGGGGAGGGGAGAGGAGAAAAGGGAAGGGGGAGAAGAGATGGGAGAGGAGAGAAAGGAAGAGAAAAGAGGAGGGGAGAGAAGAGAAGAGAGGAAAGGGAAGGGAAGGGGAGAGGAGGGGAGATGAGAGGATGGAAGGGGGAGAGGAGAGGAGGAAGGGAAGGGGGAGAGATGGGAGGAGGAAGGGAAGGGGGAGAGGAGATGGGAGAGGAGAGAAGGGAGAGGAGAGAAGGGAAGTGGGAGAGGAGAGAAGAGGGGAGAGGAGGGAAGGGAAGGGGAGGAGAGGGGAGAGGGGAGAAGAGGGAAGGGAAGGACAAGAGGAGATGGGAGAGGAGAGAAGGGAAGGGAAGGTGGAGAGGAGAGGAGGGGGGAGAGGAGAGGAGATGGGAGAGAAGAGAAGGGGAGAGAAGAGAGGAGAGAAAGGAAGAGGAGGGGAGGGGAGAGGAGAGAAGGGGAGAGGAGAAAAGGGAAGGGGGAGAAGAGATGGGAGAGGAGAGAAAGGAAGAGGAGGGGAGAGGAGAGGGAAGGGGGAAAGGAGATGGGAGAGGAGAGGAGGAAAGGGAAGAGAGGAGAGGAGAGAAGGGAAGGGGGAGAGGAGAGGTGAAAACTGAACTACAGATTGTTTTTAACTTACGACCACAATTGAGCCCAAAATTTCTGTGGCTGAGACATTTGTTAAGTGGGTTTTCCCCTCCTTGTATAGCCTTCCTTGCCACAGTTGTTAAGCGAATCGCTGCATGTGTCAAATTACAGTAGTCACACGGTTGTAAACTCACTCTGCCTTCCCCCCCCCCGAACTTTGCCCGTCAGAAGGTCACAAAAAAAGGGGATTCCCCCTGACCCCAGGACCCTGCAGCCGTCATAAATATGAGCCAGTTGCCAAGCATCTGAAAATTTTGATCAGGTGAAAACGGGGACGCTGTGAACGGCCGTCAGTGTGAAAAACGGTTGTAGGTCACTGTTTTCCAGTGCCGTGGTAACGTTGAACAGTTCTAATTCGAGGACTACCTGTACAATATATTGTGAAACAGCAAGCAGCCGAACAGCAAGGCCCACTTTTAATTCATCTTCCAGATTGTGAGTGAAGCTACTGAGAATCTAATCTGGGCACCAAATGAGAAACTCGTAGATGTTCTTCCTTCCGTCTCCGCCCGGTTGGTTTCCATCACCCAGAGATACAGAAAATTGAGGGCCAAAAAAAGAATCAATCCACTCCAATTCTGATATAAATCCAATCAATGCAATTGGACTGTGAAAGGAACGTCTGGACGGGTTTTATGATTTGTGCTCTTGGGAGTAGAGAGAGCTTTGCGTCGCATCCAAGTCAGGTTTCATACTTGTAGAGTGCCCGAGCTAATGAACAAAAATTTGGAAAGAGATATGCAGGTATTTATATTTATTGTCGAAGAAGATTGGGCTGAGCTGGAAGATGGAGTTAAATGTGTCATCGGTTTGGGGTCATTGCATAGCCACAAGATACCAGCCCTCTGTGAATCCTCTTGACCTTTAACTAGGGCCAATTTTGCTTTGACTGTTAGGTTCTTGTGTACAATTAGCAACAATAAACTCTTCTGTGCTTTGAACTCAACAAATGCTCCCAATGATTTGCGCCTGATAGAGAGAGACAGAGAGACAGACAGACAGACGTCATAGATAGATAGATAGATAGATAGATAGATAGATAGATAGATAGATAGATAGATAGATAGATAGATAGATAGATAACAATTAGGTAGGTAGGTAAGTAGATAGATAGATAGATAGATAGATAGATAGATAGATAGATAGATAGATAGATAACAATTAGGTAGGTAGGTAAGTAGATAGATAGATAGATAGATAGATAGATAGATAGATAGATAGATAGATAGATAGATAGATAGATAACAATAGGTAGGTAGGTAAGTAGATAGATAGGTAGGTAAGTAGGTAGATAGATAGATAGATAGATAGATAGATAGATAGATAGATAGATAGATAGATAGATAGATAGATAGATAGATAAGGACCAAAAATGATGGAGTAACTGTCCCCTTCTGAATTGTGATTTTGAATATAGAATCAATAGGGCTGGAAGGGACCTCAGAGGTCTTCTAGTCCAACCCCCTACTCAAAGCAGGAGCCTGTACAAGCACAGTCATGTGGTTGTCCAGTCTCTTCTATCCTTGTTTGCTTGTGATAGCCATGTTCCAGTATCTCAGGGGCTGCCACAAAGAAGAGGGAGTCAAGCTATTCTCCAAAGCCCCTGAAGGCAGGACAAGAAGCAATGGATGGAAACTAACCAAGGAGAGAAGCAACCTAGAACTAAGGAGAAACTTCCCGACAGTGAGAACAATTAACCAGTGGAACCACCTGCCTCCAGAAGCTGTGAATGCTCCAACACTGGAAATTTTTAAGAAGAGACTGGACAGCCATTTGTCTGAAATGGGGTAGGGTTTCCTGCCTGAGCAAGGGATTGGACTAGATGACCTCCAAGGTCCCTTCCAACTGTTCTATGTTTTATGCTCACATTGCAACAAGCAAAGTCATGACATCTTTAGGAAGTAGTTCATTCCAGGATCATCAGAAGGGTCTATAATACCGTTCTCATTTTAGCAACAGGTCCCATAGCTTTCAGAGTGATTGGCTGATAATTAATCATGAATTCATTAATATGAAATATCTCGGTGAGGAGGTGTTTATAAAAAGGCCGTCGGACAAGCGGTGGAAGGGATGTTGCACGCTCTGCTTTTTGTGTGTGTTTTGCGCGTGTAAAACTCCAAAGCTTGTGTCATACAGTCATTAAACCTTGATATCAGATTGCCCTGAGGAGCTGAGGCAAGCACTGTTAGCTTCTGTCTGGGCGAAAAAGAAAAGAAAGAAAGCTCAATTTATTCTGTAGGTTTTTAATCCATTATTCCCTTGAGGCAGATTATTGCTTTACGGGCAGTCTTTTTTTTTTAATATAAAAATTCCTTTATTAAAACAATCAGCATTGTACATAAAATCTTTGTATGTGTCAAACATCATAACATCTGACATACAACACTACGTATTATTCTTTGTAAACGTCTGGTTTGGTAAACATTTTTCACTCCTCGTTTCAATCCTCTATTATACACCTGTTACATTTTTTATTCTCTATGGTCCCTAACAATAGGTCCTGAGGTAGTAGTTACTTTACGGGCAGTCTTAACGTCTGAAACTGCAAAAAGAGAGGATCGTGTCCCTCGTTGGTTAGATGAACTGTGTTGGTTAGATAAATGTTGATTATTTTTTTCTGTGTTGCTTGCTTCATGAGATCAAAGAGGAGCAGATCTGAACTCTTCCTGGTTGTTGTTGTTTTTTCACACACACACATACCCTCTGTACTTTTTGTTAGATGTAGTGAAATGAGCTGGAGCTCATTCATAGATCATGTGTGGCATGCAAAAGATTCCATAAATCTCCAGGTAAAAATGATAGTCATGAAGGTAGGAAAATTAGTTTCTGGGTCCGTAGATAATCATTGTCATTTAAAATAGCCTTTGCTCTTCCTTCCTTCCTTCCTTCTTTCCTTCCTCCCTCCCTCCCTCCCTCCTTCCTTCCTTGATTCCTCCCTCCCTCCTTCCTTCCTTCCTTGATTCCTTCCTTGCTTCCTTCCCTTCCTTCCTCCCTCCCTTCCTTCCTCCCTCCCTCCCTCCTTCCTTTCTTCCTCCCTCCTTCCTTCCTTCCTTGATTCCTTCCTCACTCACTCCTTCCCTCCCTTTCTCCCTCCCTCCCTCCTTCTTTCCTTGCTTGGTTCCTTCCTCCTTCCCTCCCTCCCTTCCTTCTCTCCTCCCTCCTTCCTTGCTTGATCCCTCCCTCCCTCCCTTCCTTGCTTCCTTTCTCCCTTCCTCTTTCCTTCCTTTCTTTCTTTCTTGTCTGAAATGATATGGGGACCTCTGCTTGAGCAGGAGGATGGACTAGAAGACCTCTAAGGTCCCTTTCAGCGCTCTCTCGCTCTCTCTCTCTCTCTCTCTCTCTCTCTCTCTCTCCAATTTCTGAAAGCTCTTTCTTTCTTTCTTTCTTCTTTCTTTCTTTCTTTCTTTCTTTCTTTCTTTCTTTCTTTCTTTCTTTCTTTCTTTCTTTCTTTCTTGTTTTGCACCCGCCTTTATTAATTCTGCAAATAACTCAAATTAGCAAACATATCCAACATATCTTCCTCCTCATATTTTTCCCACAACAACCCTGTGAGGTGGGGTTGGCCTGAGAGAGAATGACTGACCCAAGGGCACCCAGCTAGCTGTAATGCATAAGGTGGGACAAGATCTCACCATCTCCTGGTAATTGGCCCAGAGTCACCCAGTTGGATTTCATGTCTAAGGTGGGATCTGATCATTCTCCCCACCCACAGCCCCAGAGAAGAGGTAGATCCCCCCACACACTCTCCTGGCCTTCCATAAAGGAGTCAGAACATAGGTGTGCATCCTTGCTTGGGGCACTGAGCCCTGGGGCTGGCTGGTGACCTGAAAACCCACCCCCCACCT
This sequence comes from Bothrops alternatus, assembly GCA_034064705.1. NCBI lineage: Eukaryota > Metazoa > Chordata > Lepidosauria > Squamata > Viperidae > Bothrops > Bothrops alternatus. Next base: position 256,501 of record JARGCV010000311.1, read on the forward strand.
TTTTAATCTATTCCTGCCTCTTTTAAATTTCACATGCTGTTTCACAGATGGGCTGTTCTTAAATATAATTGATTGATTGACTGATTCATAAACAGATGATAGATAGATAGATAGATAGATAGATAGATAGATAGATAGATAGATAGATAGATAGATAGATAGATAGACGGACAGAGACGGACAGAGACAGACAGGACAGGACAGGACAGGACGACAGGATAGGATGACAGGATAGGATAGGATAGGATAGGATAGGATAGGATAGGATAGGATAGGATAGGATAGGATAGGATAGGGAGAGAGAAAGATAAGAGATAGAGATAAGAAAGATGATAGATAGATAGATAGATAGATAGATAGATAGATAGATAGATAGATAGATAGATAGATAGATAGATAGATATTTAGATATTTAGATAGATAGATAGATAGATAGATAGATAGATAGATAGATAGATAGATAGATAGATAGATAGATAGATAGATATTTAGATATTTAGATAGATAGATAGATAGATAGATAGATAGATAGATAGATAGATAGATAGATAGATAGATAGAAGAGGGAGGGAGGGAGGGAGGGAGGGAGAAAGATAACAGAGAGAGAGAGAGAGAGAGAGAGTACTGAGGCCACTGAACGAATGAAGTAAAAAGTATTCTCGCTTACTGGAGCTGAATTTTATCAGTCCTGTTTCACTGGTGTTTATTAAGCTGGCATCTTTAAAATCAGTCCTGGCATCAGTCATCAGTAATTCCAGTAACTCTGGATTGATAGCCACATATGGCCAAGCCAATTCAGTAGAAAGATGGTCAAAGGCTATTTTGTTTAAATGCCCTGGAGATCTTTGCTTGAGAAGGCAGTTGCATTATCTGCCCTCTCCCGAGAGGTTGAGCAAAATTTGCGGTTCAGGCTGACACTAATGGAAAGCTTCCCGGGAAGCTGTGATGTGTATCCATTTAAAAAGCTGTCTCTGTTACTCTGTTGTCTCAGACCGGTCAAAGCCTCGGAAAATTGTTTTCCCCCCTCTCTGTATTATCCGATAGTACGGTCCACCTGTTGCATCCTCCATGGGCAGCTGGCATTCATAGTGAAGCTGGGCTTGAGTGGAGAATAGTCTCTCCAAAAAATGAGGACCAGAGCAGCTTTTAGAGGGCTCCGGGACGGGGTCCGGTTTACCGTCGATTTTCCGGATCCCCTGGAGCGTGAGCTGCTGGGAGAAGTGGCAAGCTGGAAGGGGGCCCCCGGACTTACCCAAGAAGCCGAAAAAAGCCGCGGGAAAGTCCAAGGGAGCCCCAGGCGGGGCCGAAGAAGCCGGCGGCTGCCGGCTGGTCAGCTGGCCCGAGGACGGGAAGAAAGGAAGTTGGTGAGAGCGGAGTCGAGCGGCGTGAGCAACGGAGGGGAGAAAAATACCCGAACGAGGAGAGAGGGCCGCCGGGAGGGCCTACCGGGTGGAAGAGAGGACCCTCCGACGAATCGTTTAAGGAGAAGAGGGCCGAGGGAAGATCGCAGGGAGCCTGGCACACACTACAGAGACGCAGAGACGCAGGCAGAAGAAAGCCTGAAGAGCGGAAGAGAGGGCCAGATCCGGAGAACAAAGGAGGAGGCAAGTACAGCTGGCGGAGAGCAGTATCGAAAAGAAGGAGGCAATTAAGAAGCAGACAGCAGGGGAAGACTCAAGCAGAGGGACTGGTGAGTGTTACCCCACGCGCAGCGCCCCAGACCCACCAGAAAGGGAGCCCCAGAGACTCAACAGAGGGCAGAACCTACCAGGGAAGAAGGTGGGAGGAAGAAGAAAGCTGGAAAGCACCCTGGAACGCAATAAGGGAAAGGCAGAGGGGATCTGTAAACACAGGGGGACAGAAGACAGGAGGAAGTGACCTGGGCAAGAAGGCAGAGAAAGAGGGGCAAGAAGGAGCCAGAAAAGAGCAAAGAGAAGAAACAGGCTGGCAGAGGGGAGTGAAGAGGAACCCAAGGCAAAGGTACTGAACTGGCTCCCTGAACATAGAGCTGCCAGAATACAGGCTCCTACCCCTACACTGCCTAAACCCTGAAGGCACCCCTTTTGGAAGGACCAGATTTCTGGATCATCACCAGACCACAACCTAGTGTAGTACTGCATCTTGAGAAAAAGGCCATCTTCAAAAACCCCAAGCCACAGATCCTCCCATCTTTGTATCACCCCTGCCAGTACAGAAAAGCTTAATTGAAAACAAGCTACACCCCCTAGTGAACTACCACTTTAATGTTAAAATACTAACTGTGAGACATGAACACTTGCTAACTTGTAACAGAAGAATTTGATCCAACCCATCCTAGCAACTTGATAATCTTGCACAGGAACAACTCCCCCACAATTCTTTGCATCAAGGGGTGGCTTTAAGGGTGGACAGGCCAACAGGAGGAGAAGCTCAAAATGGCTGCCAGACGGACAAAACAAATCAAACTGCGAGACCTGAAGGGAGCTGCACCCTCCCCGGCCCAGCCCTCTAATCTGCTAGGGAACACCCCACCCAACCACACACACCCCCACCCAACTGCATGCCCTCAGACCCACACGCCAACCCACGACTCCACAACAGCACGCATGATCCAAGAACTAAAAGAGACGATTGAGACACTAAATGAGACGATAGCGACGATGGTGGTACGGATGGATGGCATGGATAGAAAATTGGCAGAAATGGGCGCAAAGACGGAGAAAGGACGCCTAGAAACAGAACGGAAGACGGAGGAAAGATACAAAGACATGAAGAGGATGCTGGCGGACCAAGGTGGAGACCTGGAGAAAAAGTGGGAAGAACAGCGCAAAGCGACGGCCACTGATTTGGAACAGATAAAGGAGGCATTGCAAACACATTACAAAAACCTCCAACAAACAAGGGAGAATACGGAAAAGATGATGAAGGAAGTGGAAAACCGCGTAGAGGGTCAGCTTGCAGAGGTGAAAAGAGAGGTTCAAGACCAGTCCACCATGATACAATTCTGGCAAATGGCATTTGCAATCAGGATCAGAGGGTGGAACGAGACAACATACGAACCCCAGGGAAGACTGTGCAGGACCTTTGTAGAGGCCCTGGCAACATTCCTGGGCACGAGCGCCAATGAGATTGAGTGGCATGTCGAAAAAATTCAGAGAGTGGGCGCCTGGAGGGAAGTGAACAAACACCAACCAAGGGATGTGGTCATCCACTTCACAACACAGAGGTTCCGGAACCACGTCTCTGCCACTTCCTATAACAAGGCATTCTACATAGAGGAGCAGGAGGTGAAGGTTCTGAAAGAGATCCCCCAGGCGATGCTGAGAGACAGAAAGAACTACAAATTCCTGACCACAGAACTGAGATCGCGTGCACTGCAATACCGGTGGGAAACCCCAACAGGAGTGTCACTTTCTTATAAAAACAAGAGACATTACTTGACCTCGGTCCAGAAAGCCAAAGACTTCCTCGAAATGGAACTGAAGTCGGGAGGCCCTCAACCCACCGCGGGAGAAGATGCAGATAGACCAAGGGAAAGCGGGAGGGATCGAGGCCAACGAGCAAGCCGCACAGAAGCACAGATTGGGGCAGTGGCAGAGGAAATGAATGGACTACCTCTAGGGGCGAGGGTGCAGAGAGCAGAGAGCAACAAAAACAAGGAGGCAGGACAGTCTACAGAGGGCAGGCTACCAGGCTTCACTACCAAACGAACAGACCAGCAAGGCAAGACCTCACAAACCAAAATGAGCACCAATCCAGATATCGTGGGAACGAGACCAAAGGAGACAACAGGAGAAACAACAGAAATGGTCTCGCAAAAATATCCTGCAACAGATGATGGCTACTAATTATTTGACTTGGAATGTGAACGGACTGAACTCCCCCCAGAAAAGAAGAAAAATTATCCACTACCTAAACCAAGGTAAAAGCGATATAATCTGCCTACAAGAAACACACATCAGAGCAGCAGACCAGAAATATCTGATCAACTACAAACTAGGCGCGCACTTTGTGGCAGCGGCGCCAAGAAAAAAGAATGGGATTGTTATATACATAAAGAAACATGTAATGGCTAAGCTAATAGAGTCTGACCCCCAAGGTAGATACCTGGCAATTGAAATAACACAAGACAAGAAGATTCTAGTAATGGGCGTATATGCACCACATCAGCAACAAGGCAAATTCTACAAAAAGCTACACAAGAAAATAACACAACTTAACTACAGATCTTACATCATCATGGGCGACTGTAACGGGGTCATAGAGACTGCTCTAGACAAAAAAAGAACTGCACCGAACCCGCAAAAACACTCCAAGTTGCCTAAATCCTTCTTCGACATGAAGGAGGACCTCGAACTGACAGACGTATGGCAGAAAAGGCACGGCAAAGAACAAGAATTCACCTTCTTCTCTGGCAGACATCAATCATTCTCCAGAATCGACTTTATATTAACTTCTAGTGACTTGCTAACTTGTCTAAACGCGGTGAAAATCCTACCCAAGACACTGACAGACCACAACCCTGTGAGGATGGAATTAAGACATGGCCCGAAACAGAGGAGGTCCTGGAGAATCAATGAAAACTTGTTTAGACATGAAAACAATGTGGCGGAATGCAAAAAAGCTATGAAGGAATTCTTCGACACAAATATGAACAACGAAACACCGATAGAAACGATCTGGGAAGGCAGCAAGGTGTACATGTGCGGGATCCTCATAGCCATGAATAGCAGGCACCGTCGCAAACAAGAACAAAAAAGAAAAGAGTTAGAAAATGAGATAAGTAAAAGGGAGCGGCTGCTAATACGGTAAAAAGGCCAGAGGACAAAGTCACGAAAGAAGGACTCAAGATCTTAAGAAAGCAATTTGACATGTTGATGGCTGACCAAGTTGCAAGGAATATACAATATGCAAAACATAAGACATTCTGCAAGGCCAACAAACCGGGCCGCTGGCTAGCCTACACTATAAGAAAGAAACAGAAATCCCGCATAATTGAAAAGATAGAATACAAAGGCAAGGAAGAATTCCGACAAAAAACCATCAAGAAAGCCTTCACGGAGTTCTACTCGAAACTATATGCCGAGGATAAGATACAGGACAAAGAGATAGATGAGTTCCTACAAAACGAAAAGATACAGGCGATTACCGACACACAAAGAGAAGCCCTGAATGCCTTAATCACAAAAGAGGAAATACACTCAGCGATCACACAACTGAAAGCAGGAAAATCGCCCGGGACGGATGGGATAACAGCGACCTACTACAAACACCTCCAAGAGGAGATGCTAGAACCCCTCAGAAAACTATTTGCCAACATTCAAGAAGGAGGCCAGGTCCCACCATCCTGGAAAACAGCCTACATCTCATTAATCCCAAAGGAGAGGAAAGACAACACACAGCCCGCAAACTACAGGCCCATCTCACTACTAAACACAGACTACAAAATCTTCACAAAAATTACACCCGGACCAATACACCCGGACCAAAGGGGATTTATACAAGGACGCCAGATGAAAACCAACGGGAGACAGCTGCTGAACATAATAGAATACCTGCAAAAGCACAACCAGATACCCGCCGCTCTTATGTTTGTGGATGCAGAAAAAGCTTTCGACAGACTGCACTGGCCGTTCCTGACGAACTTGGTCCGGAAGATGAAAATGGGAGTACAGTTTCTCAACTCCATAACGGCAATTTACTATAAACAAACAGGTCAGATCATTGTCAATGGAGACTTAACGGACTCATTTAATATAGAGAAAGGCACGAGACAGGGCTGCCCGCTGTCCCCCCTGCTATTTGTCCTAACACTGGAAATTTTACTGAACAGAATAAGAGCGGCAGAGGATGTACAGGGCATACAGATTAAACAGCAAGAATACAAACTATGTGCCTTTGCGGATGACCTGCTGGTGACAATGTCGCAACCAGCACAATCAGCAAGGAAATTGATGGAGATAATGGAGGACTATGGTAGGGTGTCAGGCTTCAGAGTAAATATATCAAAAACAAAGATGCTAGTCAAAAACCTAGACAACAAAGCAAAACGGAACCTGGAAAGAATAACGGGTTGTGAAATAGTCAAGAAAGTCAAATACTTAGGAGTGGAGATAGAATCAACAAATGCGAGATTATACAAGAATAACTACGAGGTCCTGTGGAATAAGATACAAGCAGACCTGGAAAGGTGGAAATCACTACGTCTGTCCCTGCTCGGCAGGATAGCGACAGTAAAGATGAATGTATTACCCAGATTTTTATTTCTCTTCCAAATGCTACCCATACTCAAGAAGGATGCGGACTTAGACAATTGGCAGAAAGGCATCAACAGATTTATTTGGGACGACAAGAGACCGAGGGTGAAACTAAAAATCATCCAAGACGCAAGGGAGAGAGGGGGACTCAAAATGCCGAACCGCGCATGTGCGGCGCGCGCGACCAGCCGAACCGTGCATGCGCGGCGCAACGGGCCGAACCGCGCATGCGCAGTGCGCGCGACAACCCAAACCGCGCATGCGCAGTGCACGTGGCAACCCGAACCGCGCATGCGCGGCACGATGGATCGAACCGCGCATGCGCGGTGCGCACGTAACGGCCAAGGGGAAATGGGGAAAAAATGGCGGACTGCGGTGTTTGGCGACCCCCGTGAAACAGTCGTTCGACCCCAAATGGGATCGCGACCCACAGGTTGAGAACCACTGTCCTAGACTGAAAAAGTCCCCCACGACTCTTTCTTATCTGTTTTATCCATCAGTCCTAAAAAGGAAAAGTTGTGGCTGGAATCGAAAACCATCGAATTATCATTCTTTATGTCTTGGGCCAATATTGGACCAATCATTTGTAATCTTCACTTTTCCTCTGGCCTCCCACTTCAGCATCAAATGGTCTAAAATCCATACCTAATTAGATGCTATTGGAAAGATAATTGTAACGGCCTCCACGGAAGCATTGCAGAAATTATATCTCAATTTCTTTATCTTCTTCTCCTTCTAGAATACTATTTACTAGGGAAGCCTTTATCATTTTAACCGCTGTATAAATGAAGCTCTAGTTTTAATAGAAAGGGGTTTTTTTTAAACCAGGAAGAAAAAAAAAAAGCAAGTATGCAAAATGCAATATGTGATTGTTTACTTGAATCCTGCTTTTTTTCCACTTTACAGTTTTATTTTGGGATCTTGCTAAAATGCTTCCACGATTGCTCAGGCTTGTGACAAAACGATGCACACGCTTCTTCCCTCAGCCGTTCCCAGATTTTGCCTGCTTTGTCGGATGTTTTCTACACGGAATCTCTCCTTTTTGATCAAACCTTGGTCCTGCAATGACCTCCCAAAGAAATAATCTCTCACCTTGCCTCAGATTCTTCCCTTCTTAATTGATTTTATGTTGTTTTTTATACTTGTATTCTTGTTGTGAGCCACCCTGAGTCTTGGGAGAAGGGCGGCGTATAAGTTTAATAAATAATAATAATTAATAATAATAATCGCATTTTAATTGCACATTTCCTGGAAGAAACAGATAGTTGCAACCAATTTAGCAGTACGAAGACATAACCGGCTCTCTTTTCTTTCCTTTACTTATACTGTTCTGCGAAACAGTCGAACTAGTGTCTGTATCTGTCTTTCTATGACACATACATACATACATTCAGGTCGTCTTCAACTTATTGTTCATAGGTTATGATGGTCATAAAAGGAGACACCCACCTAAGTTTACAAACTTCCCTTTCTTTCTTTCTTTCTTTCTTTCTTTCTTTCTTTCTTTCTTTCTTTCTTTCTTTCTTTCTTCTTCTTTTGCTCCTTCCTTCCTTCGCTCCTTCTTCCCTCTCTTTTCCTTCCTTCTTTCTTTCCTTCCTCCCTCCCTCCCTCTCATCTTCCTTCCTTGCTTCCTCCCTTTCCCTCTTCCTTCCTTCTTTGCTTCCATTTTCCTTCCTTCCTTCCTCCGTTCCCTTACCCTTCCTTCCTTTTCCTTCCTCCCTCCCTCCATTTTCCTTCCTTCCTTCTGCCCTTCCCTTCCCTTATCCTTCCTTCCTTTTCCTTCTTTCCTGCCTCCCTCCCTCCATTTTCCTTCCCTTTTCTCCCTCCTTTTTCCTTCCTCCCTTCCTCCCCCTCCCCTATCTTCCTTTTCCTTTTCTTATCCTTTCTACAAGAAGAACAGAGAAAACTGTGATTTTCTGTTTGGTTATGTGGTTGTGGTTGAGAACAGTTTTGTGACTGAAAGAGAACGAGTGATACATGGTTATGGGGATCAGTAAGTTGTATGAAGGAAGCATCTCATTTCACAGATAATTGAGTTCATGCTAAAAAGCTTTTACCTTCTGTCCTGTTCTTAGCCTTCTTTTGAGTCTGGTTGCTGGCAGATATATCCACGTCCATAAATACAGCGTAGGCATGTTTGTACACATATAGAAAGGCCTGACTTCCACAATTTATGGGGCCTGGCCTTCAGAAGGTTGCTAGAATTGGTGGCTCTGGGTTGACACAGCGAGGAAGGTGAGCCTAATTTGGATTTGGATTTTTAGATAGATGAGAGAAAGAGATGATAGATAGATAGATAGATAGATAGATAGATAGATAGATAGATAGATAGATAGATAGATAGATAGATAGATAGATAGATAGACAGACAGACAGACAGACAGACAGACAGACAGACAGACAGACAGACAGACAGACATCATAGATAGATGATAGATAGATAGATGCAAACTAGATAGACAGACAGAGACAGACAAACAGATAGATAGACAGACAGACAGAGATCGTAGGTAGGTAGGTAGGTAGGTAGGTAGATAGGTAGATAGATAGATAGATAGATAGATAGATAGATAGATAGATAGATAGATAGATAGATAGATAGACAGATAGACAGACAGACAGACAGACAGACAGACAGACAGACAGACATCATAGATAGATGATAGATAGATGCAAACTAGATAGATAGATAGACAGACAGACAGACAGACAGACAGACAGACAGATAGATAGACAGATATAGATAGATAAAGATAGATAGACAGACAGATAGATAGACAGACAGACAGAGATCGTAAGTAGGTAGGTAGGTAGATAGATAGATGATAGATAGATAGATAGATAGATAGATAGATAGATAGATAGATAGATAGATAGATAGATAGATAGATAGACAGATAGATAGACAGATAGACAGACAGACAGACATCATAGATAGATGATAGATAGATAGATGCAAACTAGATAGATAGATAGACAGATAGACAGACAGACAGACAGACAGATACGTACGTAGGTACGTAAGCAGACAGACAGACAACGGACAGATGGACGGATGGATAGACAGACAGACAAACAGATAGATAGACAGACAGACAGAGATCATAGGTAGGTAGGCAGGCAGACAGACAGACAGACACGGACAGACGGGATGGATGGATGGATAGACAGACGGACGGACGGACAGACAGAGACAGACAAACAGATAGATAGACAGACAGACAGAGATCATAGGTAGATAGATAGACAGACAGACAAATACGTAGGTATGTAAGCAGACAGACAGACAACGGACGGATGGACGGATGGATAGACAGACAGACAAACAGATAGACAGACAGACAGAGATCATAGGTAGGTAGGCAGGCAGACAGACAGACTGACACGGACGGGATGGATGGATAGACAAACGGACGGACAGACAGAGACAAACAGATAGATAGACAGACAGACTGAGATCATAGGTAGGTAGGTAGATAGATAGATAGAGATAGATAGAGATAGGTAGGTAGGTATAGATGATGGATGGAGCGGGAGAGAGAGAGAGAGAGAGAGAGAGAGAGAGAGAGAGAGAGAGAGAGAGAGAGATCAACAGAACAGAATATTTGTAGTCATGTGGTGTCCTTGGTGCCTTTGAGCTTGCTTGTGTTCTTGCAGACCTTTCAACTTATCCAATTAGGAAATGTATTTTTAGCATTCATGATGTTACCTAATTGGATAATGAAACGTCTGCAAGAAAACAACTAAGCTCAAAGAACACTAAGGACAAGAGAGAGAAAGAAAACAGAAAGAGGAGAGAGAGAGAGAAGATAGGTAGGTAGGTAGGTAGGTAGGTAGGTAGGTAAGCAGGTAGAGAGAGAGAGAGAGAGACAGACAGACAGACAGACAGTAGATAGACGTATTGACATACATACATACATTTTCTGCTTACTTTATGTAGTTGATCATCAGTTCAGAGTCATCTTTTTGGTCCTCCTTTCTTGTTCTTCTCAGGTTCAAGACAAATTCCGTCTGGATCTGTCTGATGAGGAAGCTGTACACTACATGCAGAGCCTGATTGACGAAAGTGTCCATGCTCTCTTTGCAGCGATGGTGGAACAGATCCATAAGTTTGCTCAGGTAAGAACTTCATCAAGATTCTCCTAGACCAGGGGTAGGCAACCTGGGCTCTTTTATGACTTGTGGACTTCAACTCCCAGAATTCCTGAGCCAGCCTGGCTCAGCTTGGAAACCTCTCCCTTTCCCCTCAGCATGGCTGGCTCTGGAATTCTGGGAGTTGAAGTCCACCAGTCATGAAGGGGCCAAAGTTTCCCCCATGCTGGCTCGGGAATTCTGGGAGTTGAAGTCCACCAGTCATGAAGGGGCCAAAGTTTTCCCCATGCTGGCTCGGGAATTCTGGGAGTTGAAGTCCACGAGTCATGAAGGGGCCAAAGTTTCCCTCATGCTGGCTCGGGAATTCTGGGAGTTGAAGTCCACGAGTCATGAAGGGGCCAAAGTTTCCCTCATGCTGGCTCAGGAATTCTGGGAGTTGAAGTCCATGAATCATGAAGGGGCCATAGTTTCCCCCATGCTGGCTCGGGAATTCTGGGAGTTGAAGTCCATGAATCATGAAGGGGCCATAGTTTCCCCCATGCTGGCTCGGGAATTCTGGGAGTTGAAGTCCATGAATCATGAAGGGGCCATAGTTTCCCCCATGCTGGCTCGGGAATTCTGGGAGTTGAAGTCCACGAGTCATGAAGGGGCCAAAGTTTCCCTCATGCTGGCTCAGGAATTCTGGGAGTTGAAGTCCACCAGTCATGAAGGGGCCATAGTTTCCCCCATGCTGGCTCAGGAATTCTGGGAGTTGAAGTCCACGAGTCGTAAAAGAGCCCAGGTTGCCTACCCCTGTCCTAGACCAAACCAGGAAGCTTTGGGTCCCTCGTTCCTCATCTAACAGAATTAAGGATTGCCAGCTCAGGAAGGCAACAATTTTCTCTCATTTTTCTCCTGAGAACAGTGATGGCTAATCCCCAGATCAAACGTAAAGCCCCAGCATTTGATATGCAGTCCCAGTGAGATGACGCGGCTGGAATTCAGCATCAAAATAGTTAATACTCCTTGGGGCTCTTCCTTCCCCTCAAAATTAGAAGTGAATAGGAATGAGAAGGGGAGTTCTTCATATGTTTTAGTCTCCAGGCCTTTATTTATTTCTTTATTTCTTTATTTGGGTTTGTATGCCGCTCCTCTCCGGGGACTCGGAGCGGCTAACAACATATATAGTTGCTCTTAGTTGCTCTTCTCTACACTTTTTCCAAAGCCTGAGCATTTTTTTTTTGTAATGTGACCAAAACGGAAGGAAGGAAATAATAGCAATAACAATAGCACTTAGACTTATATACTACTCCACAGTGCTTTACAGCCCCTCTCTAAGCAGTTTACAGAGTCAGCCTGTTGCCCCCCAACAATCTGGGTCCTCATTTTACCGACCTCAGAAGGATGGAGAGCTGAGTCAACCTTGAGCCCGTCAGGATCGAACTGCTGGCAGTGGATAGAGTTTGCTTGCAATACTGCATTCTAACCTCTGTGCCACCATGGCTCTTGGAAGGAAGGAAGGAAGGAAGGAAGGAAGGAAGGAAGGAAGGAAGGAAGGAAGGAAGGAAGGAAGGAAGGAAGGAAGGAGGGAGGGAGGGAGGAAGGAAGGAAGGAAAGGAAGGAAGGAAGGGGGAGGGAGGAAGGAAGGAAAGGAAGGAAGGAAGGGCAATAGCACTTAGACCTATATACAGCTCCATATTACTTTACCACTCTCTAAATGGTTTACAGAGTCAGCATATTGACCCCAGCAATCTGGGTCCTCATTTTACCAATCTCAGAAGGATGGAACGCTGAGTCAACCTTGAGCTGGTCAGGATCGAACTTCAGGATGTGGGCAGAGGAAGGAAGGAAGGAAGGAAGGAAGGAAGGAAGGAAGGAAGGAAGGAAGGAAGGAAGGAAGGAAGGAAGGAAGGAAGGACTAACAATAGTGCTTAGACTTATATACCGCTTCATAGTGCTTTACAACCCTCTCTAAGCGGTTTACAGAGTCAGCATATTTACCCCCAACCATCTGGGTCCTCATTTTACCGACCTCAGAAGGATGGAAGGCTGAGTCAACCTTGAGCCAGTGAGAATCGAACTGCCGAACTGCTGGCATTTGGCAGTCAGCAGAAATACCCTGCAATGCTGCCTTCTAACCACTGGTGCCGCCACCACTAGCTGTACTTCAGCCTGTCTCTGAGCACGTAAGACTGTTCTTCCATTCCTTTGGGAATTTCCCTATGAAGCACTAGACTTCTTGAATGTCTGCGGACAAATTATCCTCTTGGGCCCATTAAAGCAGGAGAAATCTGACCACAGCGTTAACGCATTGCTGGCATCCCCTGATGTCCTCCCTTTAATGTTGCTGGTGGTTATTTTCAGAGAACGAACACGACTCTCTCCAAGTTCTCTTGTGTCCCAAATGGCTGGAGCCCAGATTGGCTTAACCTCCCATTTACAGATAGTCCTTCTTAAAAAACCTCCAGCGATGGAGCGCCCACAATTTCTGGAGGCAACTTCTGTTCCATTGGTTAATTGTCCTCTCTGTTGGGAAGTTTCTCCTTAATTCCAGGTTGCTTCTCTCTTTGATCAGTTTCCATCCGTTGTTTCTTGTCCTGCCCTCTGGTGCTTTGGAAAATAGGTTGATGCCCTCTTCTTGGTGGCAGCCCCTCAAATACTGAAATACTGCTATTATGTCTCCCCAGTAATAAATTCTTTGCTGCTTTGAACTCAACAAATGCTCCTGGTTCTTTGCACCTGACATTAATCCTAAATTAGTGCTAGATAAAGCTCAACAGAATTTATTGGGGAGGGGATGTTACGTGGGTCTCTTGTGACTACGCAAAGATTCCAAACTGCTGACCTGTTTAACTCCACCTTCCAGCTCAGCCTGCTGATCTATAAGCCTGTTCTGAATGTCTCAGGGAACTCAATCATCGTAGCATCAAAACTGTAAAAAAAAAAATCATTTACCATTCCAACAGAATAAATTACCAATAAATATTTGAAAAACTATCCCTAGGCTCCATAAATTATGAGTAAGCATCTTGATATGGGAAAGGCACAAAAACCGCAGCGCAAGTCTTAAACATTGCTTACCACAACTTTGGAAAGCAAAGCAAAATTCAATCTTGTGCCTCTTTCCTCAAATTTGGGGGTGGGGTGGACGGATAGAGAGAGAGAGACGATCCTTTTATTGCACTTCAGAAAGTTAAATATTCCCCCAGACCATCAAAAGGTTGCCCGGCCTTTTATGCTGGCTTGTAAAAATTCTTCCAAGATAATTTCATGTAAAGCACTCTCAAAACAGCTATTTTAGCTGTTAAGTATTATGCCTCAGTATCCCTTTGAGCACACTTAGATTCTGTTTTTTTTTTTCCACCCTCTCCGTTCTTGGTTCTTTGCCAGGTATAAATTTTAACTCTTCCCTTCCTTCTGTTCCCTACCTTGTCGGGCCAATAAAGTGTGCTAAATATATTAAAGGAAAAGAAACCAAACGTAGTCTCCTAGGGCTTGAAGGAGCACAGGCTGACTTACTCGATAATGTCATACCTTCTCATAGAGGACAGATATAACTCCGAAGCAGTGGTGGGATTCAAATATGTGAACAACCGGTTCTCTGTGGTGGATGCCACTTCCGGAAGTCCATTCTGGGCCTGGGCAACAAAAAAATTAGCTAACGGTTCTGCCGAAGTGGTGCAAACTGACTGAATCCCACTACTGTATCTGTCTGTCTGTCTATCTGTCTGTCTGTCCATCCATCCATCCATCCATCCATCTCTATTATCTATCTATCTATCTATCTATCTATCTATCTATCTATCTATCTATCTATCTATCTATCTATCTATCTATCTATCTATCTATCTATCTATCCAGTGTGGGATTCAAATATGTGGAACAACCAGTTCTCTGTGTGGATGCCGCTTCCAGAAGTCCATTCTGGGCCTGGGCAACAAAAAATTAGCTTACCAGTTCTGCCGAAGTGGTGCGAATTGGCTGAATCCCACCACTCTGTGTGTGTGTGTGTGTGTGTGTGTGTGTGTGTGTGTCTGTCTATCTATCTATCTATCTATCTATCTATCTATCTATCTATCTATCTATCTATCTATCTATCTATCTATCTATCTATCTATCTATCTATCTATCCAGTGGTGGGATTCAAATATGTGAACAACCGGTTCTCTGTGTGGGTGCCGCTTCCGGAAGTCCATTCTGGGCCTGGGCAACAAAAAATTAGCTACCGGTTCTGCCAAAGTGGTGTGAACCGGTTGAATCCCACCACTCTCTCTTTCTTTCTTTCTTTCTTTCTTTCTTTCTTTCTTTCTTTCTTTCTTTCTTTCTTTCTTTCTTTCTTTCTTTCTTTCTTTCTTCTTTCCTTCCTTCCTTCCTTCTCTCCTTCCTTTCTTTCTTAAAATTTCTCCTTACTTCTAGGTTACTTCTCTCCTTGATCAGTTTCCATCTATGGATTCTTGTCTTGCCTTCAGGTCAGTGGTGGGATTCAAATATGTGAACAACCGGTTCTCTGCGTGCATGCCCCTTCCGGAAGTCCATTCGGGGCCTGGGCAACAAAAAAGTAGCTTACCAGTTCTGCCAAAGTGGTGCGAACCAGTTGAATCCCACCACTCTTTCTTTCTTCCTTCCTTCCTTCCTTCCTTCCTTCCTTCCTTCCTTCCTTCCTTCCTTCCTTCCTTCCTTCCTTCCTTCCTTCCTTTCTTTCTTTCTTAAAATTTCTCCTTAGTTCTAGGTTACTTCTCTCCTTGATCAGTTTCCATCTGTGGATTCTTGTCTTGCCTTCAGGTCAGTGGTGGGATTCAAATATGTGAACAACCGGTTCTCTGCGTGGATGCCCCTTCCGGAAGTCCATTCGGGGCCTGGGCAACAAAAAAGTAGCTACAGGTTTTGCCAAAGTGGTGCGAACCAGCTGAATCTCACCACTGCTCCCAAGCTAAGAGAAATGGTTAGAAAAGCTCCATTCTCAACTGCCATGTGCTGGGTATCAATGGAAGAGAATATTCGGGATTCAGGGAGAAACGCTTGGGTCCTAGGCGTTGTCTGAGTTTGGCTGCTTTCCTGCAGACGTTTCATGGCCCAACTAGGTAACCTCATCAGTGCTAGAAGGGAGTGGGGTTTGCTCTCTGTTTATATATGAGTAGAGGGGTTCCCAACCAGGGGTGCAAGATGATATTCCAGGGGGTGCGAAAACTTGGGCTTTCAAAATTATACCGTACTGTATATGCATAATTCATTTGAACTTTTGTAAGGGGTGCGAGAATATATCAGAAGTGTTCTAGGGGCGCGGGGTATAGAAAAGATTGCCAATTAGAGCAGTGTTTCTCAACCTTGACCATTTTAAGGCATGTGGACTTCAACTCCCAGAATTCCACAGCCAGCATCGCTGGCTGTGGAATTTTGGGAGTTGAAGTCCACATGCCTTAAAATGGTCAAGGTTGAGAAACACTGAATTAGAGGGTTAAAGGGAGATGTTGAGAGAAGGGGAATTTTGGTTATTAGATTTATAATATTTGGAAACTAGATGAAAATAAGGATTTCATCGCTTAATATTTAAAAATTAGACTTAAAAAAGAAAGTTAAATATTATGAATATGTTTGATTTATTGATTAACCCAGGCAATATATATATATATATATAATGATTTTGATTTATTAAAGGGGATATTGTGTTATTAAGTCGATGATTTAATATGATGGGAACTGGATAACTCTTATATTCAAGTAGATAAAATATGTATTTTGGATATTATAGTTTGTTACGAAGTGAGATAAGGGAAATTTGGGTTACCCAGAGTCTGAAAACTATAAATACCAAAGGTTAAATTGGAGTATTGATAAGAAAGTAAAAAATGAGTAAAAATGAATAACAGCATATGGATTGTTTATGGAGATGAAATGTAATTAAGATATGTATAAGCCCAAAATTTATTGATAAATGTAACAATGATGTTCTGATTGAGTTGATATAATTAGAAATATACTAACCTGAATACGAGACAGTAAATGTTAAAGGAAAAAGAGAACACAGTGCTAGGCTGCATTAATAGAGGGATAGAATCAAGATCACGTGAAGTGTTAGTACTGCTTTATAAGGCCTTTATAAGGCCACACTTGGAATCCTGCATCCAGTTTTGGTCACCACGATGTAAAAAAGATGTTGAGACTCTAGAAAGAGTGCAGAGAAGAGCAACAAAGACGATCACAGGAATGGAGGCTAAAACATACAAGGAACGGTTGCTGGAATTGGGTATGTCTAGTTTAATGAAGAGAAGGACGAGGGGGGACATGATGGTAGTATTCCAGTATCTTAGGGGCTGCCCCAAAGAAGAGGGAGTCAAGCTATTTTCCAAAGCGCCTGAAGGCAGGACAAGAAGCAACGGATGGAAACTAATCAAGGAGAGAAGCAACCTGGAACTAAGGAGAAACTTCCTGACAGTGAGAACAATTAACCAGTGGAACCACCTGCCTCCAGAAGTGGTGAATGCTCCAACACTGGATGTTTTTAAGAAGAGACTGGATAGCCATTTGTCTGAAATGGTATAGGGTTTCCTCCCTGAGCAGGGGGTATGACTAGATGACCCCCAAGGTCCCTTCCAACTTTATTATTATTATTATTCATTAGACATGAACCTCAGTCAACTGAACATTCAAATTGACTGGCACTGATGGTTGACACAGGTTGCGGTCAGCATCCTAGGTGTCAACCAGGTACCTCCTTAAAATATACGATGTTCCGAGTAGCGCAGTTTTTTGTAACATTGCTGGAGTTATTTGCAGGAAGCTGCAGTTTCTTGGTGTATTTTGCAAAGTTTTTGGACATAGTTCCCAGTGCCCTGATGACAATGGGTATTATTATTATTATTATTGATCATCGCACAGTCAGCCAGATGTTCAGACTGGATTTTTGGCATTTTGTCTACCTATCGAGTCCTTCCCAAGGACCTGGGATAGGCAGATGTGGGTGTTTGATGGTGGTTCACCTCCTACCTCTCTGGCCGGTCGCAGTCGGTGTTTGCAGGAGGTCAGAGATCGGCTCCGAGGTCTCTTCCATGTGGAGTCCCTCGGGGGTCTGTTCTCTCACCTCTGCTTTTTAACATATACATGAAACCGTTGGGTGAGATCATCCGTCGACACGGGGTGAGTTTTCATCAATATGCTGATGACACTCAGCTTTACATCTCTACCCCGCGTCATTACAGCGGAGCAGTGGAAGTGATGAACCGGTGCCTGGAGACTGTTGGGGTCTGGATGGGTGCCAACAGGCTCAGACTCAATCCCGACAAGACGGAGTGGCTATGGGTTCTGCCTCCCAAGAACAATTCCATCTGTCCATCCATCACTTTGGGTGGGGAAGTTTTATCCCTGTCGGAGAGGGTTCGCAACTTGGGTGTTCTCGATCCACAGCTAAGTTTAGAATACCATCTTTCGGCTGTGGCGAGGGGGACATTAGCCCAGGTTCGCCTGGTGCGTCAGTTGCGGCCCTATTTGGACTGGGAGTCACTCCTCATAGTCACCCATGCCCTTGTCACCTCGAGATTTGACTACTGTAATGCTCTCTACATGGGGCAACCTTTGAAGAATGTCCGGAGACTGCAGGTGGTTCAGAATGCGGCCGCGCGAGCTGTCTTGGGTCTCCCAAGACATGCTCATGTCACTCCAGCTCTCCGTGAGCTGCAATGGCTACCAATTGGTCTCCGAACACAATTCAAAGTGTTGGTTATGACCTATAAAGCCCTTTATGGCAATGGGCCAGGATACTTGCGGGACCGTCTTCTGCCCCATGAATCCCAGCGACCGGTTAGTGCACACAGGGTTGGCCTCCTATGAGTCCCGTCTGTTAGACAGTGCCGTTTGGCGGGACCTAGGGTTAGGGCCTTCTCTGTTGCTGCCCCAGCCCTCTGGAACCAGCTTCCCTCAGAGGTTCGTACTGCCTCCTCCCTCCTAGCTTTCCGAAAACTATTAAAAACACATCTATGCAGACAGGCTTGGGGCGTGTGAGTGGCGCTCTGCCCCTGGGCCTTTGATTGGGTTTGTATGTTGTATGAGTGGGTATAGTTTATAGTTTTATACTGTATTACTATTTTAAATGATTTATATATTTTTGTACTTGTATTTCTGCTGTGAGCCGCCCTGAGTCTGGGTAGAAGGGCGGCATATAAGTCAAAAAATAAATAAATAAATTATTATTATTATTATTATTATTATTATTATTATTATTATTATTATTATTATTATTATTATTACTTGTAGTAGGGTAATCAAATAAAGCACTGCCTTCCTTAATGTTTTCTTTCTCTCACTCAGTACTGGAGAAAATGATACTACCTCCCTTTTGAAGACAAGAATTCACACACAGCTGTTGGGTGGAACTGCTGAAGATAACATCAAACCAGGATGTAACTTTTCTTCCTTGGATAATCCATTTATCAAGAATTGCCATTCCGAATTAGGTCAATCAAGGGTGTTGTATGTTCTTCACTCTTGGTTATCATTCATAGTTTGGAAAAACCACCCTAACAAGAAGAAAATCAACGTCTTACGGTTTTTACTCTTGGTTATCATTCATAGTTTGGAAAAACCACCCTAACAAGAAGAAAATCAACGTCTTACGGTTTTTGAAGGACATCTGGGCACCTATTATTGTGGTTTGTTGGGACAAAAAGCCTGAAATGTCTCCTTGCACTTAACCTGGACTTGATGGTCCCTGTAGAAGAACACAACTATGGAAAGAGACCTGCGGCCAAAGCTTATGAACTCGGGACTGAAGTTTGTGGTCCAAACTAAGTTGGACCTTCTTTTTAAGAGTACGTTAATTCCTACAGTTTAGAAAATGGGATCCTAACGAGGTCTCAGCAGATCTGGACTTTAGAACAAAGCAAAGTCCTCAAAGACATAAGTGATGCACTTCAAATGCTTGACAGGGAGAGAGCAAAGGTTTTCGCTTTCCATAGAAAAACATAATGTGTGTTGACTCTATCTGCCAAATCTAATAAAGTGGCTTTGGTGCAATCTTAAGTTCTCTTTATTAAAGCTTCTTCAGTTTTCTTCTTCTGCTATCCGCACCCTTACGTACAAAATCTTTTTATTATTATTATTATTTCTGGCACTTTCTGTTCCAGATTGACCCACTTCAGCTTGATTTGACTATCTGTAAAACTAGGATCTTTTAACTTCTTAGGCCAGGGGTAGGCAACCTTGGCTCTTTTATGACTCGTGGACTTCAACTCCCAGAAATCCTGAGCCAGCCACGCTGAGGGGAAAGGGAGAGGTTTCCAAGCTAATGTCAGCTGTCCCCTGCTAGCTGCTGATAAACTCCAGACACAGAACAGCACTGGGAGTGAATTGCTCCCAGTGCTTTACATAGACGTGCTCCACCCACCAACCCCATCCCACTTAGCAAGCCAGCATCCGGTTCGTATGGATAATTGGCATAGCTCACTATCCAGATTCCCCCCCTCCAGACACCCACATAGCCTCAGCCGTCCCAGCCATTTGTTCTGACAACCAAGCTGTGTTCCGCCTCCTCCCTCCTACTCCTGGAGGAAGGGAGAAGCAGCCAAGGTAAGGTACAATCCCCCCTCGTCCTGCTTGTCTAGCCCCAATGTCCAGTTGGGACAGGAGGAGTGTCTTCATGGCGTCTGGTGGCCATGCCGGCTCCCTGCTGCCGGCAAAGAGCCGAGCTGCTTCCCAGCTGATTCTGGGAGCTGGGCCGACGTTCGGGGCCTGCCGCTTCCACCGACTCCCAGCTGACAGGCGCACGCCGACCCGACTCCCAGCTGACTGTCGGGAACCAGGCTGTTCTTCGCGGCCTTGCCAGTCCTCTGCCGACCTTCAGACGCCACCCCGACTCCCAGCTGACTGTCGGGAGCCAGGCAGCACTCAGGACTCACGGACGGGCGTCAGACGGCTGCTGACTGCGTGCTCCCCATCTCTTGGCCCATGGCAAGCCCAGGGGCTTGACAGCTAAGCCATGCTGGCTCAGGAATTCTGGGAGTTGAAGTCCACAAGTCATAAAAGAGCCAAGGTTGCCTACCCCTGTCTTAGGCTAATTTAAGAGACTGGACAGCCATTTGTCTGGAATGGTATATGCCAGGGGTAGGCAACCTTGGCTCTTTTATGACTCATGTTCTTCAACTCCCAGAATTCCCGAGCCAGCCATTCTGAGGGGAAAAGGAGAAGTTTCCAAGCTGAGCCATGCTGGCTCAGGAATTCTGGAAGATGAAGTCCACGAGTCATAAAAGAGCCAAGGTTGCCTACCCCTGGTCTAGGGTCTCCTGCTTGAGCAGGGGGTTGGGTTAGAAGACAAGAAACAATGGATTGAAACTAACGAAGGAGAGAAGCAAACTGCAATTAAGGAGAAACTTCCTGACAGTGAGAACAATTAACCAGTGGAATGACTTGCCTTCAGAAGTTGTAGGTGTTCCATCACTGGAGGTTTTTAAGAAGAGACTGGGCAGCCACCTATCTGAAAGGGTTTACGGCAGTGGTGACGAACCTATGGCATGCGTGCCAGGGTGGGCACTCGGAGCCCTCTCTGTGGGCACGCGCGCCTCGCTCTTTGTCTAAGTTTTCCACAGGAAAAAGCCATTTCTCAAGCCCCTTCCTAGCCAAAACAAGCCTCCGGAGCGAGCGCGCTGTTTCCAGCTTTGAATTATACAGACTAACCGATGACCTGAGTGCTGCATGTGTTGCTCTCAAACTTACAAAGTATGAGCCAAGGTTAGACAAATTATCAGCAGGCATACAACAGCGAAAATCACATGAATTGTTCAAAAGCATGTCAAATGCAGACTTTTACCTTTCAGTATAAAGTTTTTTGCATCATTGAAAGCTTTGTCATTGTGTTTTTCTTTTAAGACAAAAGATGTTAATGTACGAGTTGTTGTTTTTTTCTAAACTGAAACCTCAGTATTCAGATTAAATTGCCACATTGTCACTTTGAGATAAATAAGTGGGTTTTGGGTTGCAGTTTGGGCATTCGGTCTCTAAAAGGTTCGCCATCACTGCTATAGGGTCTCCTGCTTGAGCAGGTCCCTTTCAACTGTATTCTGTAATCTAAACCTGGGGTCCCCAACCCCCAGGTCGTGGACCAGTACTGGGCCGCGGCATGCCAGCAACCGGTCCGCACAAACAAGCAAAGCCCATCTGCGAGATGCAGGCAGCACACAAAACCACACACCCTCCGGCGGTGCCCAAAAGCTTGGGGATTTCTGTTGTAGCACATAATAATAATAACACTAATGGAAAAAAATGTCCTTTAATTGGGTTGGCATATTTTATCCGTTAATAACCAGGTTCCATGTACTGAGCATTCTCTCCGTCCACTTTTATTGTGTTAGTTAACTGGTGCAGAGGGACGTTTTATTGTAACGACACCACAAGATGATAAAATAAGTAGGGGCTTCCCAATGTATCTTGCGCACTGGGGGAGGAAATGTCGCCTCTCGGATCTTCTTCCTTATAATTATTGGCTCCTGTTTGCCTTTTGACATACCTCCTCCTTCTCCTTCCTTTTAATTTTTTTTTAAAGTTTTTTATTTATAAGACAGTTAAAACAAAGATGGACATAACGTAACATTCCAGTGTATATATTCCTAACAATTTGTTCCTCATCATACATATAATTCTTAATCTGTTTTCTGAGGTTTTCACAGGTGTTTGTATGCAGGTCTTTGGTTATTCGGGTTTTCTTCCGCGTAAAATTGGAAGTGTCTTGGCGATGTTTCGACGAAGTCCCATTCATCATCTTTAGGCTGGTGTTTTCGGCTTCGTGCTTCTAGGAGCACGTGCTTCTAGAAGCACGAAGCCGAAAACACCAGCCTGAAGATGACGAATGGGACTTTGTCGAAATGTCACCAAGACACTTCCAATTTTACGCGGGAGAAAACCTGAATAACCAAAGACCTACCATTCTTAATCTCTCTATATACATATTTTTCTATACAATACAGTCTCTAATTTGTTTCTCTAAATACTAGCATACAGTTTTGTATAACTCTATCTTAACACTAACTTAAAACCCGAACAGTTCTCCTTGATTCACACCAACAATAGAATTTGTCCCAGATTTCAAAGTAATCTGACTCTGCCTTGTCCTTCATTTCCATGGTGAGCCTATCCATATCGGCACACGTTAGGATTTTATATAAAATCTCTTCTTCTGTTGGAATTTCTTTATTCCTCCAGTTTTGTGCACACGCCAATCTAGCAGCCGTGAGAATATGTAGCATCAAGTAAAGTATCCCTTTCTCATGTTTCTGCGTAGTTATACCTAGTAGGAAGAGTTCTGGTTTTAGCTCTACCTCTATCATTAGTATTTCTTCCAGCCATTTTTTAACCTTGTTCTGAAATTGCTCTCAAATCCATTTTCCCCTCCTTTTTTTTTCTAGAATGCCATTTAATTTAGAGATATTCCTTTGACATGATTTGTTTTATGACCGCTTGTTATGTCTCTCTCTCTTTTTTTAAAAATTCTTTTATTAAAACAATCAGCATTGAACATAAAATCATAGTATGCATCAATCATCATAGCACCTGATATACATCACTAAGTATTAATCTTTATAACCGTCTGGTTTGGTAAACATTTTTCATTCCTCACATCAAGCCTCAACTAAATGCCTGTTACAATTTATTTGATTGGTGTTTCTCTTTTCTATAGTCTATCCACAGTTTCTAGTCTATCACATATTATTCATCTCAGTATTAGTACAATCTTTTATGATCCCTAACCAAAAATCCTGAGGTAAAAGTTGAATAACCTGAGGAAAATCTTGTATATGGTTTATCTACTATATCTAGTCTATCACATATTGTTCATTCACGCTTCTGAGTTAACTTCGTCTCAGTAATAGTGCAATCTTTTATAGTCCCTGACCAAAGATCCTGCTCTTTAAATGCTATGTTCTCCTCTGTGCTGTTCGTATTTTCCCGAGCACTAAAAATGTTTGTTCTTCTGTAGAAGGTGAGATCCATAAAGTCAAAGCATTCCCCTTGGCTGTGGCATCGCCACGGTGTTGCTTTCAGCTACACAATCTCGTCTCCTGGCTTGGGACTTGGGAAAGATGATAACGGTGGGGTAAATTCTCTTTTTTTTTTTCCATCCAGGCTCCTTTGGGGCAAAGATAAAAACTTGAAATCTCAGTCAAGGGCTGTGTGGTTTTCCAGATGCCCAGTTCACCAGTTTTATAAAACTTTCCAGTTTGGTATTCAATTGCTTTGAAACTTATTAAATTTGGTACTCAACACATTTTGGCAAAAAATAATAATAAATGGCCCGGTATTTAACATTTTAAATCAAGTATATCTTATCTAAGATAAAATAAGGGGTCAACATGTTTTCCAAAACACCAGAAGGCAAGACAAGAAACTGGTTGGAATCTGATCAAGGAGAGAAGCAATCTGGAATTAAGGAGAAACTCCTGCTGAATCAGGAGAGCCTATACCATCTCAGACAAGTGACTGTCCAGTCTCTTCTTAAAAATCTCCATGATGGAGCGCCCACAATTCCTGGAGGCAAGCTGTTCCACTGGTTGATTGTCCTCCCTGCTAGGAACTTTCTCCTTAATTCCAGGTTGCTTCTCTCTTTGGTCAGTTTCCATCCATTGTTGGAATAGAATAGAACAGAATAGAATAAAGCTGGAAGGGACCTTGGAGTTCTTCTAGTCCAGCCCACTGCTCAAGCAGGAGAACCTATACCATTTCAGACCAGTGACTGTCTAGTCTCTTCTTAAAAACCTCCAGTGATGGAGTGCCCACGATTTCTGGAGGCAAGCTGTTCCACTGGTTAATTGTTCCAACAGTCAGGAAGTTTCTCTTTAATTCCAGGTTGCTTCTCTCTTTGATCAGTTTCCAACCATTGTTTCTCGTCCTGTCCTTTGGTGCTTTGGAGACTAGTTTGACCCTCTCTTCCTTGTGGCAGCCCCTCAGATACTGGAACACTGCTATTGTGTCTCCCCTGTTTCTTCTTTTCTTTAGACTGGCAAAATCCAAGTCCTGCAGCCGTTCTTCGTATGTTTTAGTCTCCAGGCCTTGGATCATCTTAGTTGTTATTCTCTGATATTTTTTTTCCAAACTCTCAACATCTGTGATTTGGATTGTTTTCTTGCAGATATTTCATTACCCAGCGAGATAAGGTCATCAGCTCTGTTCAGTCTAACCCACATCTTAGGGGTTCTTTGCTGATATAGCCAACAAACCATGATAGACTCCCATTTTGGAAATTGCCCAAGATCAACCAGGTAGTTGCCAAACAACTGTCAGGGTATTCTTCTCATGTGGAAATCTACTACTAATATTAACCCTGAGTCAGTACGATGGCCCAAACTTTAATAGTGATTACTTTAAGGTAGAAGCAATGTATATGCTTTAGGTTTATTTATTTATTTATTTATTAAAAGATGCATTTATAAGATACATTTATAAGCATTCCAGCGTGCTTTTCAATTAAAAAACAACAACAACGATAAAACAAATTCAACTTTAATGTCCTATACCTAATCCACTTTCCTGCCTACTGAACCAAGTCGGATATTTTGCCTCTGGGTTGACATTTCTGTTAATGAGAGTGATTGATCTTCATTAATGTACTTTATTAGCACAACTGATTGATCGTGCTAATCAACAATTTTTTTACACGAGTCGGTGTACAATTTTTTTTTTCGGAGCGAGGGATGCACAGTAAACCTTTTCGGTGCTTGAAAAGGTTCAAAGATAGGCTGGTAAACAAGCAAGCAAACAAACAAACAAATAAACAAATAAATAAATAAATTTGAAAGTCTTGAGCTGGAAGGGAACATAAAACTGAAAAACATCACACACCAATTTACCAAAGTGACTTTTGCCATCTGGTGTAAACATCTCCAGAGAAATCCTTTTAAGAGACCTATTGTTACCTTGGTAAGGCCACACCAGGAATATTGCATCCAGTTATGGTCAGCACGGTACAAACAAGATGTTGAGGCTTGGGGGGAAAAGTGCAAAGAAGAGCAACTGAGATGATTAAGGACCTGGAGACAAAAACATATGAAGAAGGGTTGCAGGAATTGGGTTTGGCTAGTCTAAAGAAAAGAAGAAACAGGGGTGACATGACAGCAGTCTTCCAGTATCTGAAGGGCTGCCCCAAAGAAGAGGGGATCAAGCTATTCTCCAAAGCACCAGAGGGCAGGACGAGAAACAATGGTTGGAAACTGACCAAAGAGAGAAGCAACCTGGAATTAAGGAGAAAGTTCCTAACAGCGAGGACAATCAACCAGTGGAACAGCTTGCCACCAGAAGTTGTGGGTGCTCCATCCCTGGAGGTTTTAAGAAGGGATTCAGACTGTCACTTGTCTGAAATGGTACAGGGTCTCCTGCTTGAGCAGGGGGCTGGACTAGAAGACCTCCAAGGTCCCTTCCAGCTCAATTCTTATTGATTGAAGTTATGATTGTCCCAAGGGTGATGTTCCAAAAGGCAACTGGACTTTTTTTTTTAATAAAAAATTCCTTTATTAAAACAATCAGCATTGTACACAAAATCTTGAGAAGCGATCATCGTAGAACATAACATACAACAATAGGGATACATTCTTCACTCCTCATTTCAAGCCTCTACTATACACCTGCTACATTTTTTGACCTGTGTGGTCCCTAATACTAGATCCTGAGGTAGTAATTCAATAACCTGAGGTAGATATTCAGTCTGCTTTTTCAATATTAAAAATGTTCAACATTAGCCATAAGATCTGATTAATAAACAATCACCACTTATAACACTAAGTATTAATCTTTGTAAATGTCTGGTTTGGTAAATATTAGAGCATATACATTCAACATTAAATGTTAGTTTTTTGTAAACATTTGATTTGTTATGCTTTCTTCCCTCATCACGTCGAGCCTTAGCTAAACGCCAGATGCATTTTGTTTGATTGGTGTTTCTCTTGGATATAGTCTATCCATTGTTTCCAGTCTGTCAAATATTGTTCATTGGAACGACCCTTCAAGTATGCTGATATTTTCGCCATCTCCGCCAGGTTTGATACTTTCACAGTCCATTCTTCCATAGGCGGTATTTCTGGGTTCTTCCAGTATTGTCCCACCAACAATCTCGCTGCTGAAATCAAGTTTTTGTTTGTTTTTTCCTTGAAAACATTTCACTTCTCATCCAAGAAATGTCTTCTGTCTCTTGCTCATGTCGAGCCAGACCTAATCTACCTGCATAAGAATGTCAACTTACAAACTGGAATAGAATAGAATAGAATAGAATAGAATGGAATGGAATGGAATGGAATGGAATGGAATGGAATGGAATGGAATGGAATGGAATGGAATGGAATGGAATGGAATGGAACGGAACGGAACGGAACAGAACAGAACAGAACAGAATAGAATAGAATAGAAAATATGGAATAGAACAGAACAGAACGGAACGGAACGGAACAGAACAGAACAGAACAGAATAAAATAGAACAGAACAGAACAGAATAGAACAGAATAGAATAGAATAGAAAATATGGAATAGAACAGAACAGAACGGAACGGAACGGAACAGAACAGAACAGAACAGAATAAAATAGAACAGAACAGAACAGAATAGAACAGAACAGAACAGAACAGAAAATATGGAATAGAACAGAACAGAACAGAATAGAATAGAACAGAACAGAACAGAAAATATGGAATAGAATGGAACAGAACAGGACAGGACAGGACAGGACAGGACAGAACAGAACAGAAAATATGGAATAGAATAGAATAGAACAGAACAGAACAGAATAGAATAGCTGGAAGGGACCTTGGAGGTCTTCTAGTCCAGCCCCCTGCTCAGGCAGGAGAAGCTTTTTGTGACCTTTCTTACCACAATTGTTAAGTTAAGCATTGCAGTTATCAAGTTAGTAACATGGTTAAGTGGCCTCCTCATTGACTTTGCTAGTCAAAAGATTATCACATGACCCCAGAACACTGCAACCGTAAATATGAATCAGTCGCCAAGCAGTTGAATTTTCATCATGTGACCACAGGGATGCTGCAATGGTCATAAGTGTGAAAAATGGCCATAAATCATTATCAATGCTGTTATAACGTCGAACAGTCACTACATGAACTATTGTAAGCCGAGGACTACCTGTAATTTTAAAGGGCGAGTAGCTTTTAAAGTTTGCCCACCCCTTACCATTCCCCTATTCCACAAACCAGTCTTTTACATCCAAAACGATCATACCCCAAATATTTATCATTTTTCTACACACACTAGTCTTCATACAAGTTACAATTATCTCTTTGGAAGTAGGTGAAACAGTAAAGCAGAATAAATAATCCATTGGCAAGGGATGGAACTTTTTGTACCCCGAGAGCACATTTTATTTATTTATTTATTTAATTAGATGTTTATGCCGCTCCTCTCCAAAGGACTCGGAGCGGCTAACAACATAAACAAAACAAACATCTCAGCATTTAAAAAGGAAAAAAAAACCTAAAATCTACAAAACATTTAAAAAGACCCCCCCCAAACACATTCATCATTCACACGCAATCACAGTCATCCCCAGGCCTGCCGGCATAGATAAGTTTTTAGATTCTTCCGGAAGGCCGGGAGAGTCGGAGAAACGCGGACTTCAGGAGGCAGTTGGTTCCAGAGGGTGGGCGCCACAACGGAGAAGGCCCTCCCCCTAGGACCCGCCAGACGGCATTGTTTCGCTGACGGGACCCGGAGGAGGCCGACCCTGTGCACTCTCACCGGTCGAAGGGAAGTATGTGGCAGAAGACGGTCCCATAAGTATCCTGGTCCAATGCCATGAAGGTAATGACCAGCACCTTGAATTGCGCTCGGAGACCGATAGGCAACCAATGCAGCATGCGGAGGGTTGGCGAAATGTGGGCACAATTTTATCTTTAAGGGGTGGTATTTCCAAAATATTGTTAACACTGTTATAAAAGCTTTTCTTGGGTGACTTCTCTAGTTTGCCTATTCTGTATAGGTATTAGGTTAGAAACTGGAAGACTTAGTCCTATCTTGAGGACAAAGCCAGCTTGGTGATCTTGGGCCTGTCATGTCAGCTGTAGAAAGGAATCAACGGCAAACCACTTCTAAAAAAAATGCCAAGCTATACCATCTCAGACAAGTGACTGTCTAGTAGTCTCGTCTTAAAAACCTCCAGTTTGAAAATTTGCTTGAAAAGGTTTGGAAAAGCTAGGCCAGGAGTTGTCCATAAAACCAGATTATCGCTTGGCCTTCACAAATGAAGTAAAAAATGTTGCCCCCTGTCCCAATCAGCTATTACAATAGAGTATTTTCAACTGACAATACAATAAAGGCTAGTTATATATCCATATATGAGGTCCTATCAGTAGAAAGATCTGAACGTGTTTTCTCACCATCTTCTCTAGGGTATATTTTCCATCTGCTTTTCCCTAGCTGAGAGATCAAAATCATTTTGCTGCATTTATCATGTAATAGCTTCCATTGAAATCCACAGTCAAATATTATAATATTGTTTTATGGTGATATTAATTATTTCAGCAAGTGGAAGAAAGACAGTAAATAATATGTGTAATTTGTAACTGCCAGTAAAAGCAGGGCAAATAATAATAATAATAAAAAAATCCTTGCCTGTTTGGATTTTTTCTCTTTTTCTCTTTCTTTCTTTCTTTCTTTCTTTCTTTCTTTCTTTCTTTCTTTCTTTCTTTCTTTCTTTCTTTCTTTCTTTCTTTCTTTCTTTCTTTCTTTCTTTCTTTAAAACATAAGAACATAAGAAGAGCCATGCTGAATCAGGCCAAAGCCCATCGAGTCCAGCATTCTGTGTCACACAGTGGCCCACCAATTGTATTCTTTCTTTCTTTCTTTCTTTCTTTCTTTCTTTCTTTCTTTCTTTCTTTCTTTCTTTCTTTCTTTCTTTCTTTCTTTCTTTCTTCCTTCCTTTCTTCCTTTCTTCCTTTCTTTCTTTCTTTCTTTCTCTTGTGCATTGTGAAAAAGCTTTGGTTTACATAAAGTATTTGGATTGTCTCTTTGAAGCCAGGAGAAAATTGTTTATCTGAACTGTCAGTATAATAGATGGGGGTCTGCATAAATATTTGCATAACTTTTATCAAACTGATGCATTTCGCTGAACGAATGCTTCACTTTTTTACATTTTAGGAGGAAAGGCAATAATTTAGAAATATATGAAAAATGTGTCACCTTTAGGCAATTTTCAGCTAGCCATCAGGCTTTGCCTTGATTTGCATTGAATGGAACTGAGATTTCACTCTAAATGTTTGTCCAGGTTTTAAAGGTACATTTCATAGCCAAGTCATCTATCTATCTATCTATCTATCTATCTATCTATCATCTATACCCCCTCCCTTTCACTTTCCCCTCTCTTTCTTTCTTTCTTTCTTTCTTTCTTTCTTTCTTTCTTTCTTTCTTCCTTCCTTCCTTCCTTCCTTCCTTCCTTTCTTCCTTCCTCAGCCATGCTGAGGGGAAAGGGAAAGGTTTCCAAGCTGAGCCATGCTGGCTCAGGAATTCTGGGAGTTGAAGTCCACGAGTCATAAAAGAGCCAAGGTTGCCTACCCCTGAACTAGATGACCTCCAAGGTACCTTCCAATTTTATTATTATTATTATTATTGATCATCGCACAGTCAGCCAGATGTTCAGACTGGATTTGACGTTTCTGTCTACCTATCGAGTCCTTACCAAGGACCTGAGATGATATTATTATTATTATTGTTGTTGTTTTATTTTATTTATTTTATTTGGGTTTGTATGCCGCTCCTCTCCAGGGGACTCGGAGCGGCTAACAACATATACATAACAAAAAATACAATATAAAAAACCCAAACAGAATATCTAAAAACCAATAAACACACATTCAATGCAACAATCAACTACAATCATCCCCAGGCCTGCCGGCAAAGATGAGTCTTTAGGTTTTTCCGGAAGGCCGGGAGAGTTGGAGAAACGCGGACTTCAGGAGGCAGTTGGTTCCAGAGGGTGGGCGCCACAACAGAGAAGGCCCTCCCCCTAGGGCCCGCCAGACGACATTGTTTCGCTGACGGGACCCGGAGGAGGCCGACCCTGTGCGCTCTCACCGGTCGTAGAGAAGTATGTGGCAGAAGGCGGTCCCGTAAGTATCCAGGTCCCATGCCATGAAGGGCTGTTGTTCTTGTTCTTGTTCTTGTTCTTGTTATTTGGGACTTATGTGATTAAAATTCAGACGCCCGGCAACCGACTCATATTTACAACCGTCGCTGTGTCCCAAGCTCATGCGGTCCCATTTTGCGACCTTTTGACAACCAAAGTCAACCGGGAGGCCATATTCATTTAACCAGCCATGTTACTAATTGAAGAACTGCAAGGATTCCCTTCACCACTGCAGCACGAGAGGTGGTGAAATGGGGTGAAACTCGCTTAACCAACGTCTCGCTTAACCACATAAATTTTGGGCTCTGTTGCGGTCGTACGTTGAGGACCACCTGAAGATCTCCGCCCAGCCTTTGTCAGTTCTCAGAATAAAAGTTTTGTAATTGAAAATTAATTCATATCGCAAAGTGCAGTCAATAGGCAATTACTAAGATCCAGTAGCATGTTTGTTTGCTTGACAGAATTTGGCGGACGATTTATAAAGGGGAAGGCAATTATCTTCCTGGGCAAAGCTGGAACTTAATTACTGTGCAACCTCTCTTCATGACTTTTTTATGGCATGTAATAAGCTTCAAATGAATACCCATAAACATTACAATCCCGCTTTGAATTACCTAAAATTGTCATGACCATCAAAATTACTAAGATGAAACCAGATTGGGACTAGACTAGACTAGGAGAATAGAATAGAATAGAATAGAATAGAATAGAATAGAATAGAATAGAATAGAATAGAATAGAATAGAATAGAATAGAATAGAATAGAATAGAATAGAAAGTTTGGGATGGGATGGAATGGAATGGAAGGGAAGGGAAGGGAAGGGAAGGGAAGAGAAGAGAAGAGAAGAGAAGAGAAGAGAAGAGAAGAGAAGAGAAGAGAAGAGAAGAGAAGAGAAGAGAAGAGAAGAGAAGAGAAGAGAGAAGAGAAAAAAGAAAATATGGAATGAATAGAATAGAATAGAATAGAATAGAATAGAATAGAATAGAATAGAATAGAATAGAATAGAATAGAATAGAATAGAATAGAATAGAATAGAATAGAATAGAATAGAATAGAAAGTTTGGGATGGGATGGGATGGGATGAGATGGAAGGGAAGGGAAGGGAAGGGAAGGGAAGGGAAGGGAAGGGAAGGGAAGGGAAGGGAAGAGAAGAGAAGAGAAGAGAAGAGAAGAGAAGAGAAGAGAAGAGAAGAGAAGAGAAGAGAAGAGAAGAGAAGAGAAGAGAAGAGAAGAGAAGAGAAGAGAAGAGAAGAGAGAAGAGAAAAAGAAAATATGGAATGAATAGAATAGAATAGAATAGAATAGAATAGAATAGAATAGAATAGAATAGAATAGAATAGAATAGAATAGAATAGAATAGAATAGAATAGAAAATGTGGCATGGAACAGAACATAACAGAATAGAATAGAATAGAAAATATGGAATAGAATAGAATAGAATAGAATAGAATAGAATAGAATAGAATAGAATAGAATAGAATAGAATAGAATAGAATAGAATAGAATAGAATAGAATAGAATAGAATAGAATAGAATAGAATAGAATAGAATAGAATAGAATAGAATAGAATAGAATAGAAAGTTTGGGATGGGATGGGATGGGATGAGATGGAAGGGAAGGGAAGGGAAGGGAAGGGAAGGGAAGGGAAGGGAAGGGAAGGGAAGGGAAGAGAAGAGAAGAGAAGAGAAGAGAAGAGAAGAGAAGAGAAGAGAAGAGAAGAGAAGAGAAGAGAAGAGAAGAGAAGAGAAGAGAAGAGAAGAGAAGAGAAGAGAAGAGAAGAGAAAAAAGAAAATATAGAATAGAATAGAATAGAAAAGAAAAGAAAATATGGGATGGGATGGGATGGGATGGGATGGGATGGGATGGGATGGGATGAAAGGGAAGGGAAGGGAAGGGAAGAGAAGAGAAGAGAAGAGAAGAGAAGAGAAGAGAAGAGAAGAGAAGAGAAGAGAAGAGAAGAGAAGAGAAGAGAAGAGAAGAGAAGAGAAGAGAAGAGAAGAGAAGAGAAGAGAAAAAGAAAATATGGAATGAATAGAATATAGAATAGAATAGAATAGAATAGAATAGAATAGAATAGAATAGAATAGAATAGAATAGAATAGAATAGAATAGAATAGAATAGAATAGAATAGAGCTGGAAGGGAACTTGGAGGTCTTCTAGTCCAGCCCACTGCTCAAGCAGGAGAACCTATACCATTTCAGACAAGTGACTGTCTAGCCTCTTCTTAAAAACCTCCAGTGATGGAGTGCCCACGATTTCTGGAGGCAACTTCTGTTCCACTAGTTGATTGTCCTCACTGTCAGGAAGTTTCTCTTTAATTCCAGGTTGCTTCTCTCTCTGATCAACTTCCAACCCTTGTTTCTCGTCCTGTCCTTTGGTGCTTTGGTGAATAATGTGACCGCCTCTTCTTTGTGGCAGCCCCTCAGATACTGGAGCACTGCTATCATGTCTCCCCTGTTTATTCTTTTCTTTAGACTAGCCAATCCCAAGTCCCGTAGCAGTTCTTGGTATGTTTTATTCTCCAGGCCTTGGATCATCTTAGTTGCTCTTCTCTGAACTTTTTCCAGACTCTCAACATCTTTTTTGTGATATGGTGACCAAAATTGGCTGCAGTATTCCAGGCGTGGCCTCACTAGGGTTTTATAAAGCGGTACTAATACTTCACGTGATCTTGATTCTATGCCTCTATTTAGGCAACCCAGGATTGTATTAGCTTTTTTGGCTGCTGCTGCACACGGCTGGCTCATAGTCAAGTGATCGTCCACTAGGACTCCAAGGTCCCTCTCACAGCTGCTGTTTTTGAGCCAGGTCTCGCCCAATCTGTACTTGTACCTTTGATTTGTCCTGCCTAAATGTAAAACTTTGCTTTTCTCCCCATTAAAGTTCATTTTGTTGGATAGGGCCCATTGTTCAAACTTGTCAAGATCTTTTTGGATCCTGAGTTTGTCTTGGTCAGCGTCTTATTTCTTCTGGTGTAAGCTTCACAACGCTGCTTATGGAGCTCAAGTAACTGAAGCAGTTCCCCTGTGCAGGTGAGTCCTAGAATTGCAACAATTCACTTAGTGACCTTTGGAAGTTACAACGGCACTGAAAGAAAGGTAACTTCTGACCGTTTTTTCACACTTAGAACCAGTGCAGCATTCCCCCATGGTCACGTGATCAGAATTCAGATGCTTGGCCACTGATTCATATTTATGAAGATGGCATTGCAAATAAAAGTTATAAAAAAGAATAAAAAAGACAAAATGATATTGTTGAAACCTCAAGAGCCCAAAAAGGTATAAAAGCCCACCACGCCCTGCTCCATGTGGTCACTTTTTCCTAGAGCCCCATTTCTCTCTGGCTCTCCTCTTCAATAAAATGCAACCTTCTTTTTAAAGCAGTCTCCATGTTGTTTATTCCCGGCTTGGACTGAACCACGATGAAGATTTTTTCTTTCAACAGTTGTTAAGTGAAACACTGCAAGGTTTGCCTTAGTCACACGGTTGTTCGGTCAATCAGGCTCCTCCGTTGACTTTGTTTCTCAGAAGGTTGCAGGACCATGCAACCGTCATAAGTACATGCCAGTTGCCAAGCGTCTGGATTTTGATCACGTGATTACAGGGGGGGGATACTGCAATGGTCGTTAAGCGTGGAAAAAAGGTCAGGAGTCACTTTTTTTTCAGTGCCGCTGCAATTGTGAGTGGTCACTAAATAAATCAAGGTCTATCACAGTATACCATGACATATTTACATTCATGCAATTATAAGAGCGGAAGCCTATTGACCATCTAACTTAGCTAATAAGATTTCTGGTTTTTTGACAAATCTGGATTTGTCTTTCCAATTCTGGCTCTTTTCCTTTTCTTTTTTTTAATATGCACATCTCCAATAGTTGGAAAGCTGGTTTGCTTGCATCCTTTCCCCCACCGGTGCTTTTTGTAGGCTGCATTTTTTCCCCCAGAAGTTGAATCTATTGTAATCTATAGGATTGTTGTTGCATCAATCTCCTTTTTATTTTTTTTTCCAACATCTGTCTAGAAAATAAGCACCACAGCCTGGAGAATGAGAGCAACGTTCTGATGGTAACAATTGTAATCAAATTGTGTGTCTCTTTTCATTTCCCTTAAAAAATAACAAAGAGATTTCTTTCTCTTTCTTTCTTTCTTTCTTTCTTTCTTTCTTTCTTTCTTTCTTTCTTTCTTTCTTTCTTCCTTCCTTCCTTCCTTCCTTCCTTCTTTCTTTTCTTTTCTTTCCTTCCTTCCTTTCTTTCTGTCTCTCTTTCTTTCTTTTTCTTTCTTTCTTTCTTTCTTTCTTTCTTTCTTTCTTTCTTTCTTTCTTCCTTTCTTCCTTCCTTCCTTCCTTCCTTCCTTCCTTCTTTCTTTTCTTTTCTTTCTTTCTTTCCTTCCTTCCTTCCTTCCTTTCTTTCTTTCTTTCTTTCTTTCTTTCTTTCTTTCTTTCTTCCTTCCTTCCTTCTTTCTTTTCTTTTCTTTTCCTTTCTTTTTTTTCAAAAAAAGGATGTGGGTGAAGATAAAGAGTCTATTCTTGCGGGTTTTAAATTCTTTCCCCCATGAAACCGTCTTGATATTTGTCCTTTTCATAAAGATCCCTTTTCCAGGTGGAATAAAAGCCCAGCACTCAGTGAAGAGAGTAGCGGAAAATATATTGATGAAGGAGCTTGGAAATTTTAATTGGTTCAAATAAAGAATGGATTTTACATCCCACGTTTCTTTTGGGTTTTGGGGTTTTGTTTTTTTTTACTTTTGCACGCTTCTAAAAATGAGTGTTCCTTAATCTCTTCCTTTCACCAAAAAAAAAAAAACAAACAACAAAAACCCCCGACATAAAACTAAACAGAGACTGAAGGAAAAGATTTCTGACTAACGAGCCTTTGGCTGAAGTTTATTTACAGCTTTTAATCAAGCTGCCTTCCTTTTAGTATCTGCAAACATTTTGTCTGGCTTTCCCCCAGTGTGGTGAAATGCAGTAGCGTCAGAGTTATATGAGGAAGGAAGAAATGAAAGAAAGAAACAAGCAACTAACATTATAAAAACTATGATGATCGATGCATACTATGATTTTATGTTCAATGCTGACTGTTTTAATAAAGGAATTTTTTTTATAAAAACAAAACTTGTGTTTCTTTTTTTTCTTCTGTTAAACTGATGGAGCCAAATGCCTCTAGAGTTTTTTTTTTTCCAATACTCTTCCATGTAAAGAGTGTACCGCTTCAAGAGGGCTCTTCAATCACCAGGGCATAAAACTCAGAGCTATTAAAACTTAGCAGTATCCAGACAAATCCACTGTGGGTTTTGCTTCAGCAGCCATTTGGGTTTTTCAGGAAATTTCTCCCCCGTTTGGTGGGCCACTCGTCCCTTCTTCTAGCAGGGAATTGAATTTCCTTTCCTAAATTTGGTCCTTGGGAAAAATGGTGAATTTGCAACTTGTCAGAAGTAAGTCTTCATCCTGGTTCATCCAAGCCGGGATAAATAAGCAACATGGCGACTGCTTTGGGAAGAAGGTTACAGTTTATTGAAGAAGCAGAAACATGGTCCTTGCAAGGAAGAGCAGAGACGAAAGAGGAGTTGAGCACATGGGCAGTAGGTTTTTGATTTTGATTTGATTTGATTTGATTAGACTTATATGCCGCCCTTCTCCCAAGACTCAGGGCGGCTCACAACAAAAATACAAGTATAACACAAAATCAATTAAAACTACCAATTCACAGTGTAAAAACCAGGCAATCAATTTCACTCATACAACATACAGTCACAATCAAAGGCCCAGGGGCAGAGCGCAGCTCACATGCCCCAAACCTGCCTGCATAAATGTGTTTTCAAGAGTTTTCGGAAAGCTAGGAGGGAGGGAGCAGTACGAACCTCTGTGGGAAGCTGGTTCCAGAGGGCTGGGGCAGCAACAGAGAAGTCCCTTGCCCTAGGCCCCGCCAGACGACACTGTCTCACAGACGGGACCCGTAGGAGGCCAACCCTATGTGCCCTAACCGGTCGCTGGGATTCATGAGGCAGAAGACGGTCCCGCAAGTATCCTGGCCCATTGCCATAAAGGGCTTTATAGGTCATAACCAACACTTTGAATTGTGTTCTGAGACCAATTGGTAGCCAGTGCAGCTCACGGAGGGCTGGAGTGATATGAGCATGTCTTGGGAGACCCAAGACGGCTCGCGCGGCCGCATTCTGGACTACTTGCAGTCTCCGGACATTCTTCAGAGGTTGCCCCATGTAGAGAGCATTACAGTAGTCGAATCTCGAGGTGACGAGGGCATGGGTGACTGTGAGGAGTGACTCTCGGTCCAAATAGGGGCGCAACTGACGCACCAGGCGAACCTGGGTGAATGCCCCCCTCGCTACAGCCGAAAGATGGTGTTCTAGACTTAGCTGTGGATCGAGGAGGACACCCAAATTGCGAACCCTCTCCGAGGGGGACAAAATGTCTCCCCCCAGGGTGGTGGACAGACAGTTGGAATTGTCCTTGGGAGGCAGAACCCATAGCCACTCCGTCTTGTCAGGATTGTCCTTTCCTAAATTTGGTCCTTGGGAAAAATTGTGAGTTTGCACTTGTCAGAAGTAAGTCTTCATCCTGGTTCATCCAAGCCAGGATAAATAAGGAACATGGCGACTGTTTTGGGAAGAAGGTTACAGTTTATTGAAGAAGCAGAAACATGGTCCTTGCAAGGAAAAGCAGAGGAGAAGAAAGAGGACTTGAGCACATGGGCAGTAGGTTTTTATAACCCCTCTGGTCTTGTTTTGGAATAGTTTCCTGTTCCTGTGGCATGAACCTTGAGCCTATTTCTGAGTGTCTTCCTAGGCCTTGATATCTGTGGTTTAATCCCATTATCATATCCTGCTTGCCAGGTGATGGGACTTATGACTCCTAGAGTTTGGGTGGGGCATGCAGATCTTCTCTTTGTCTTCTTGAGTGCTCTGGGTTCAGCTTCCTGATGGTTCTACATCTGCATTCGTATGGGGCTAGCTCTTGCTTGGGGCAGAGAGATAGATTTGGGGCCAGGTTTGGTTTTAAAAAAATCCTTTTGAAATATATTTTTCTGCCTTTTTAATATTTCCATCTCTGGGCTAACTTCCTTCACACTTACCGTAATAGATTTGCTGTTTGTCTTTCCTAGTGGATAACACGGATTTGGCGTTGGATTGTGTGTGCATGCAAGTCAGCTGAATGTAGTTTCACACTTCAGGGTATAAAAGCATCTGTCATCCTGCAAGGAAGATTGGGTAACTGCTGCTAGCTGTAGGGCAGGTGGAAATAAACAACTGGTGGTTTTTGATATTTCAGCCCAAATCAAAACAATCTGGAGCTTGCCAGCAAACCTGAACTCAGAACTGAAACCACACGGAGAGAAATAAGCATTGGGGTATCACAAGGCTCCGTCTAAGGCCCAGCACTCTTCAATATCTTCACTGATGACTTAGAAGAGGGAATAGAAAAGGAACTCATCACATTTGCAGATGACACCAAACTGGCAGGAGTGGCCAACATCCCAGAAGACAAACTCAGGATCCAAAAAGATCTTGACCAACTTGAGCAATGGGCCCTATCTCACAAAATGAGTTTCAGTGTGGAGAAAAGCAAAGTCTTACATTTAGGCAGGGAAAATCAAAGGGACAAATACAGATTGGGCGAGACCTGGCTTCAAAACAGCGACTGGGAGAGGGACCTCGGAGTCCTAGTGGACGGTTGCTTGACCAGGAGCCAGCCGTGTGCAGCAGCAACCAAAAAGCTAATGCAGTCCTGGGTTGCATAAACAGAGGCATAGAATCAAGATCACGCAAAGTATTAGTACTGCTTTATAAAGCCCTAGTAAGAAAGGCCACACCTAGAATACTGCAGCCAACTTTGGTCACCATATCACAAAAAAAGATGTTGAGACCTTGGAAAAAGTTCAGAGAAGAGCAACTAAGATGATCCAAGGCCTGGAGATTAAAACATATGAAGAACGGCTGCGGGACTTGGGATTGGCTAGTCCACTGATGGCGAACCTTTTAGAGACCGAGTGCCCAAACTGAAACCCAAAACCCACTTATGTATTGTCGGGGCCGGCTGGGCGTGGCCCATTGGGTGGGTGTGGCTATGGTGGTAACGGCAGACTGGGTGGGACTAAAAAGTTCAATCAATCAATTCCAACTTTGCGAGATCTTTTCCTCGCGAGAAGTTGAAATTGATTGATTGATTGAACCTTTTTTTCCACATGGCGATGGAGGACTAAAGCGAAAAGGTTTTATAAAAACCCAGCTGAAGGCCTAGGACTGGGGCGCCGATGCGCGTGCCCACATAAAGAGTTCTGTGTGCCACCTGTGGCCCCCGTGCCATAGGTTTGCCACCACAGGGCTAGTCTAAAGAAAACAAGAAATAGGGGGGGACATGATAGCAGTATTCCAGTATTTGAGGGGCTGCCACCAAGAAGAGGGGGTCACATTATTCTCCAAAGCACCAGAGGGCAGGACGAGAAACAACAGTTGGAAACTGATCAATGAGAGAAGCAACCTGGAATTGAGGAGAAACTTCCTGACAGTGAGGACTGTTAACCAGTGGCCCAAAGTCACTTAGCCAGCTTTCACACCTAAGGCTGAACTAGAACTTTCTGTCTCCTGGTTTCTAGTCTGGGGCCTTAACCACAGACCAAACTGGCAATCCTAGAGTTTGTCGCTTCATATGCAAGTCATATTGAAAGAGTTGCAATGAAATATTAATATGCAATGTTACACATTAGTTTACTACAAGGTAAAGCCCGGTTGCAGAGATAAGAGATTAACCCTTAGTTACACATTAGTTGGATTCAGGATTACAGAGTTGGAAGGGTCCTTGGAAGTCATCTAGTCTAACCCTCTACTCAAGCAGGAGATGCTACACCATTTCAGACAAATGGCTGTCCAGTCTCTTCTTAAAAACTTCCAGTGTTGGAGCATTCACCGCTTCTGGAGGCAGGTTGTTCCCCTGGTTAATTGTTCTCACCCTCAGGAAATTTCTCCTTAGTTCCAGGTTGCTTCTCTCCTTGATTAGTTTCTCCATCCGTTGCTTCTTGTCCTGCCTTCAGGCCCTTTGGAGAATAGCTTGACTCCCTCTTTTTGGGGGCAATGCCTGAGATACTGGAACACTGCTATCCTGTTCCCCCTCGTCCTTCTCTTCATTAAACTAGAC
Organism: Bothrops alternatus; assembly: GCA_034064705.1. Taxonomy (NCBI): domain Eukaryota; kingdom Metazoa; phylum Chordata; class Lepidosauria; order Squamata; family Viperidae; genus Bothrops; species Bothrops alternatus. The sequence goes on from JARGCV010000311.1 coordinate 296,054, forward strand.
ACACCAATTCCTGCAACCCTTCCTTATATGTTTTGGCCTCCAGACCCTGATCATCTTTTGTTGTTCTTCTCTGCACTCTTTCCAGAGTCTCAAACACCCTTCGTTTATATTGTGGCGAACAAAACTGGATGCCGTATTCCAAGCGTGGCCTTACCAAGGCCTTGTAAGGTGGTATTAACGCCTCATGTGATCTGGATTCTGCCTCTTTCAATTCTATCTCTTCACTGAAGGAACCAAGAGTAAAACCCCTTAGAAAGGAAGGCCACCCCTCAGTTAAGGGAGATCTTCTCCTTAACACTTGCCAACTCATCCAGACTTAATTTAAAACCTTGTTCTTTTCTCCTTGCAGATGATTGATGGATACTGCCCACGGTTAGCCCAACGGATAACAAAACTGTCTGGAGATCCTCGAAGGAAACATATTACTTGCTGCTGTAGAAACACACTGAAATATCAGGCTGTCTCGCTTATCTCCGTGGAAGTATACCTACTGTCTTTTTATTGAGGTGTGTGCCATATTTTTCATTCCAGCATGACTGGCAGCTATATTGCATACTTATTTATGAGACTTTCATCGGGGCAACAGCTGCGTTGGTCTCCTAATCGTCAAGGCATTTCAAATACCACGACATTCAGAGAAATTAAATGCACTAAGCAAGATATGCTGATATTTGGGTAGAGAGAAAGGATAGAACATTTAGCACAAGAAAAGCCCATAATGGGGTGGAGGGGAGAAACGTGGCTATTTAGACTGAGATTCCAGCTAAACACTTTATGGGAAGAATGGAAGCATTATCGCCTTTCTGGGATTTTTTTTTTCATAGTCATAGAGTATTGGGGGGTGGAATGGAAGCATGAATTTGGGTGGGGGAAATAAATGAGCCTGTTCTACCCCCTGCCCTGTTTCTGCAACATTGCGAAACTTGGAATGGAAGGAAAAAATGGTGGTTTCCCCACTTAAAAAATTGCAGGGAGGGAGAGAAGGAAGGAAGCAAGGAAGGAAGGAAGGAAGGAAGGAAGCAAGCAAGCAAGCAAGCAAGCAAGCAAACAGAGGGAAAGAGAGGAAGGAAGGAAGGAAGGAAGGAAGGAAGGAAGGAAGGAAGGAAGGAAGGAAGGAAGGAAGGAAGAAGAATAGCAGGAAGGAGGGGAGGGAGGAAGGAAGAGGAGGAGAAAGAAAATGGAAAAAAGAAAAAAGGGAGGGGGAGGAAAGAGAGGGAGGGAGGGAGGGAGGGAGGAAAGAAAGAAAACAGGAGGAAAGGGAGGGAGGAAGGAAGGAAGGAGAAAGAAAACGGAAGGAAAGAAAGAAAGAAAGGGAGGGGAGGGAGGGAAAGAGAGGGAGGGAGGAAGGGAGGAAGAAGGAAGGGGAGAGAAACAGAAAGAAAGAAACGGGAGGAAGGGAAAGAGAGGGAGGAAAGAGGGAGGGAGGGAGGAAGGAAGGAAGGAAGGAAAGAATGACTAGAAAAACCCCAGACTGCTGAAAGCTTTTGATTGATTGTTTGAGTCCTTTGTAAGATTTACAACATGCCCATCTGAACAATATTTAAGAGACAAGTTACATGCAAATACTGGTAGTTTTTGTTGGAATAAGAATATTTACGCTGGCAAATTTGCATTTTAAAACTGTATATGAAAAGTGAAAGTTCAAAGAACGAAAGAAGGAAGATGAGTTGCTATTTATTTTTTATTTTATTTTTTTTTAAAAAAAGATACCTAAATTGGGAAAGGTATGTAGAAGTTTCAACTTGCTGTTTGATATTGCAAATGTAGAATGTTCTGAAAAGTTTTATGAACAGCTTAGACTGTAAAATGTGAACCGCTATGTGTACTGAATATTTAATCTTTTTAATGTGTTTTACCATCTGAAGCAATTATGTCTCCTGCGTAAATCTAAATCAGATGTATGTGGGTTCCCTTTTTCCTGCAACTTGGATTGTTTTCATGCAACCAATGTATCTTATTATATTGTATTCTTATTTTAATGTCTGCAATTCCTTCCTCCCTTCCTTCCTCCTCCCTCCCCTCCCTCCCTCCTTTCCTCCCTCCTGTCTCTCCTTCCTTCCTTCCTCCCTCCCTCCCTCCTTCCCTCCCTCCCTCCTTTCCTCCTCTCTCCTCCCTCCCTCCCTCCCTCCTTCCCTCCCTCCTTCCCTCCTCTCTCCTTCCTTCCTTCCCTCATCTCCTTCCTTCCCTCCTCCCTCCCTTGCTCCCTCCTTTCCTCCTCTCTCTTCCTTCCTCCTCCCTCCTCCCTCCCGCCTCTCCTTTCCATCCTTCCTTCTCTCTTCCTTCCTTTCTTCCTTTCTTCCTTCTTTCCTTCCTTCCTCCCTCCCGCCTCTCTTCCATCCTTCCTCCTCCCTCCCTTTCTTCTTCTTTCTTTCTTTCTTTCTTTCTTTCCTTCCTTCCTTCCTTCCTTTCTTCCTTCCTTTATTCCTTCCTTCCTTCCTTCTCTTTCTTTCTTTCTTTCCTTCTTTCTTCTTTCTTTCTTTCCTTTCCTTTCTTTCTTCCTTCCTTCCTTTCTTCCTTCTTCTTCCTTCTTCATCTTTCTTCTCTTTCTTTCTTTCTTTCTTCTTCTCTTTCTTCTTTCTTCTTTCTTTCTTTCTTTCTTTCTTTCAAGTTGGACAGGAGAACAAAGTAAGACACACGATATATATTTGCAGGAGATAATCCCAGGCAAATTCATGTTCAACAAGGATGGCGCTGAGTGATCAGCTCCCACCAAGGGCAACCATATATCTTACATTCCCAAAGCCAAATCAGACTTGACATTTCATTGCAAGACCAAGACAGCTTGATTCAGAAGGAAAGTTAAGGGGTATCAGGGAGAGGGGCATCTCAAAGACAGGAACATCCAATTTAGCAGAAAGGATGTCTCCCCGAAAATATCCTTGTCCTTGTAATAAACAAATCATCATTGAATGTTTTCCTTGCTGTGTTTTTTTTTTAATTCATTTAGACAAAAATAACCCAGCTTCTTAGGACATAGTTACTTCATGAAAGAGGAGCATTCAATTTCTATGTGTGAATCTTAAATCAAGGTCTACTCAGTTCCACTCTTTACGATAAGCCAAGCCATTGTTATTGAGATGCTCAAAAGAAGAATGCGCTTTTCTTGACTCCAGTTCTCCGTCGTTGTTCTTCTTCGTCCCTCCATCATCATCATCATCATCATCATCATCATCATCATCATCATCATCATCAACCATTTTACAAGGCCTTGGTAAAGCCACACTTGGAATACTGCATCCAGTTCTGGTCGCCACGTAATAAAAAAGATGTTGAGACTCTAGAAAGAGTGCAGAGAAGAGCAACAAAGATGATCAGGGGACTGGAGGCTCAAACATATAAGGAACAGTTGCTGGAATTGGGGATGTCCAGTTTAATGAAGAGAAGGACGAGGGGGGACATGATAGCAATCTTCCAATATATCAGGGGCTGCACCAAAAGAAGAAGGAGTCAAGCTATTCTCCAAAGCAACGGAAGGCAGGACAAGAAGCATCGGATGGAAACTCATCAAGGAGAGAAGCAACCTGGAACTAAGGAGAAACTTCCTGACAGTGAGAACAATTAACCAGTGGAACAACCTGCCTCCAGAAGCGGTGAATGCTCCAACACTGGAAGTTTTTAAGAAGAGACTGGACAGCCATTTGTCTGAAATGGTATAGGGTTTCCTGCCTGAGCAGAGGGTTGGACTTGATGACCTCCAAGGTCCCTTATTATTATTATTATTATTGTTGTTGTTGCTGTTGCTGTTGCTGTTGCTGTTGTTATTATTATTATTACCTCCAAGGTCCCTTATAGTTCTATTCTATTCTAAACAAAATGAGTTTTAATGTGGAGAAAAGCAAAGTTTTACATTTAGGCAGGAAAAAATCAAAGGTACAAGTACAGATTTGGTGAGACCTGGCTCAAAAACAGCAATTGTGGATAGGGATCTTGAAGTCCTAGTGGATGATCACTTGACTATGAGCTAATACTTGTCAGAGCAAGACATCCAATCGTAGCAGCATTGACACCTGGGTTGTATAAACAGAGGCATAGAATCAAGATCACGCAAAGTATTAGTACCTCTTTATAAAACCCTAGTGAGGCCACACCTGGAATACTGCAGCCAATTTTGGTCACCATGTCACAAAAAAGATGTTGAGAGTTTGAAAAAAAAATTCAGAGAAGAGCAACTAAGATGATCCAAGGCCTGGAGACTAAAACATATGAAGAACGGCTGCAGGACTTGGGTTTGGCCAGTCTAAAGAAAAGAAGAAATAGGGGAGACATGATAGCAGTGTTCCAGTATTTGAGGGGCTGCCACAAAGAAGAGGGGGTCAAACTATTCTCCAAAGCACCAGAGGCAGGACAAGAAACAATGGTTGGAAACTGATCAAAGAGAGAAGCAACCTGGAATTAACGAGAAACTTCCTGACAGGGAGGACAATCAACCAGTGGAACAGCTTGCCACCAGAAATCGTGGGTGCTCCACCCCTGGAGGCTTTTAAGAAGAGACTGGTCAGTCACTTGTGTGAGATGGTATAGGTTCCATATATATACTCTATATATATTCTAAGAGCTGTCCCTATGTATTAGTTTTCTATTAGAGCAGAAGAGAAAAATTACAGAGTATTGAGGAGGAATCACGCAAACAACGTGCAATTAATGGAGCTGCCTTTCGATTTTAAATAATCCGGTTTAAATAGACTTGGGCAATCAATTCCACTGTATTACATTTAAATCCAACCCACTTTGAGCTGCTCTCCTAGAGCCATCCACTTCTTGACTCTAACCCCAGCCAAGACGGGCTGGACAATGAAATGGGCGGCATATAAGTTTAACATATTTAATTTAACTTCATTTAATTGTAATTGTATGGTAGAGGAAGAAAACTGGAGGAGAATGAACAGATGAGCCCTCTTCGGGCCTAGGACAATTTCTCTGCCCTCCCCCCCCAATACTTTAATTTGAAAAAATAAAACAGAAGCTTGGCCTACGGCAAAAGGAAGCCATACAAGGATCACTTTGAACGTTATGTGTTGCAAGTGTTTTTGGAAAGCAACAGTTTTATGACCTTCTGGGAGGGGGCATTTTTCTCTGCCGCATGAGAAAAACACATCTTCCTTCCCCTTCCCCTGTATAGTTAAATTTTTTTATTAGGATTTATATAATAATTTTGTTTAACCTAGTGGGTTTTCTTTGTTTTACCTTGTATTCACTTTGGGAAATCGGGGAGGGGGTGGCTGGGGGGGTGTAATGATGTACTCAACTATAATACTCGCAATATATAAGAATGATATATTTATTGATATAAAAGGGGTTGCTCGGGCAGTACCTCTGGACCACATCTGGAGGGGGTGGAGAGTGAGGAGTGAAGGACTGGAGGGAAGTAGGAAGATTGTAGGAGAGGAGGGTGGAGAGTGAGGGAGGGAGAGGGGGGAGGGGAAGGGAAGTAGGAGAATAGGGAGGAAGGAAGAGGGGGATGTGGTGGAGGGGGTGCTGCCGAACAACACCTATAGTTATTTTATTTTACGTAACTTTTAAAAAAATGTATGTTTTGTTTTGTGTGGGAGAAAGCTCAAAAAGATTGTATTAAGTTGAGTTGTATTTTATTTGATTCATTGTTTATAATTACAAAACTAATAAAATATTATAAAAAAAGAAAAAAAAAGAGAAAAGCACATCTTTCTTCCCCTGTCCTGACCACTTTCTACAGAGGGAGATGATCGAGAGCATCCTATCATACAGCATCATAGTCTGGTTGTGGGAGCATCCCTGCTTTGGACAGGAAGGCGGTGCAGAGAGTGGTGAGGACGGCAGAAAAGATCATTGGCAGCTCCCTCCCTCCCATCCAGGACATAGCACAGAAGCATTGCTTGAGTAGGGTCCGCAAGATTATCTGGGACACTACACATCCTCTTCATGATCTGCTTTCCTTGTTACCATCTGGGAGGGGGGACCTCTGTGATATCCGTAGCAGAACATCCAGATTCAGCCATACGGTAGTTTCATTCCATACAACATTAACCTTGTGAACTCTCCAGCTTCCTCCTTCCGTTATATATTCAACATGGACAGTATTTAACATTTATTTGTTATGTATATGTAGGGGTGTGGGTCTATACATGTGTTGTTCATAGTATGTTTAGGTGTGGGTCATGTATGTTTCACTTTGAGAGCGGCCAACTCAATTTCCTTTTGATGTGTGGCATTGTGCCCATAGTAAAAAAAACCAATGACCCTAAAGGTTATCTTATCTCTATCTTATCTTACCTTACATTTGTTCAAGGAGTTTTGCCTCATTTTATGACTTTTCTTGCCACACTTATTAAGTAAATCACCACAGTTGCTAAGTTAGTAACGTGGTTCTTAAGTGAATTCGTTTTCCCCATTGACTTTGCTGGTCAGAAAGCCGGGAAAGGGGATCCCCTGACCCGGGACACCAAAACCGTCGTAAATACAAGTCAGTTGCCAAGCATCCAAATCTTGATCATGTGATCCTAAGGATGCTGCAAGGGTTGTAAGTGTGAAAAAACAGTCGTCAGTTACTTTTTCAGCGCTGTTGCAATTTCGGTCACTAAGTGGACTGTTCTAAGTTCAGGTCTATCTATGTATGGGAGCCATCTAAAGATGGACAGTATTTAATATTTATTTGCTACGTATATGTAGGAGTGTGGGGTCTATACATATGCTGTTCATAGTATGTTTAGGTGTGTGTCATGTATGTATTTCACTTTGAGAGCGGGCAACTAAATTTCATTTTTGATGTGTGCCGTTGTGCCCACAGTAAAAATATGACAATAAAGGTTATCTTATCTTTGCGGAGATGTGGGCTCGTCATTCTGAAAGACCCAGATGGGAGGGAGCCTTGATAGGAAGGAGGGAAAATGAGGAAAGAGGTCTATGCATATTCTCAATTATCGTCATGGTTTGTCCCAAAGAATGGGTGTTTCAACCAGGGAGGGAGGAAGGAAGGGAGGAAACAGGGAAGGAAGGAAGGAAGGAAGGAGAGATTGAAAGGAAGGAAGGAAGGAGGGAAGGATAAGAAATGGAAGGAAGGAAGGAAGGAGGAGGGAGGGAGGGAGGGAAGGAGAACAAAGGTAAGGAAGGAAACAGGGAAGGAAAGAAGGAAGGAAGGAGAGCTGGAAGGAAGGAAGAAAGAAAGGAAGGAAGGAAGGAAGGAAGATTGTCCCTTTTTTCACAAGGCAACTGGACTTTCGTGTTTGTGTTTTCCTTTGAAAACATTTCACTTGTCATCCAAGAAGCTTCTTCAGTTCTAACTACTTGTTCATTAACTATTCATTCATGATCCATTCCCCATTCAGTTAGATAGAACTGAAGAAGCTTCTTGGATGAGAAGCAAAATGTTTTCAAAGGAAAAAGATCAAGAAAGTCAGTTGCCTTTGGGACATGCAACAGTAGTTCTTCCTTCCTTCTTTCCCTCTGTTTCCTCCTCCTCCCTCCCTCCCTCCCTCCCTCCTTCTCTCCCTCCCTCCCTCTCTCCCTGCCTCCCTCCCTCCCTCTCCCCCTCTCTCCCTGCCTCCCTCCCTCCCTTCCTTCCTTCCTTCCTTCCCTCCCTCCCTCCCTGTTTCCCTCTTCCCACCCTCCTAGAACTGTTCGTGCGTTCTGTGCCAGCTGTAGCTTCTGAACAATCTTCAAGGGTAAGCCCCACGCAGATCACATTGCAGCAGTCAACATGCAAGACGACCAAGGCTCGAGAGACTGGCTGCTTTCAACCTCCTTATAGCGTTCCGTCAGCTCTTTTCGCCTTTTCTTTTCTTTTTTACTTTCATTTCTCTAGCAAAGAGACCGCATTTTAATATATATATATATTATATATTACATATATATATATATGTTTTTAAAATTGTTGACAAAGAAATAAGGGATTTCTGAGATAGCTATTTCGAGTTATTTAACTCTCTTCAGTCAGAACTCACCTTCCGGGATTCGAACCTGGGCAGTCTGCACACTAGGCAGATGCTTAAACCTCTAAGCCACAG
>JARGCV010000312.1:0-52500 GCA_034064705.1 Bothrops alternatus
GAGTTGAAGTCCACCCGTCCTCAAAGAGCCAGGGTTGCCTACCCCTGCCTGGCTTAGCCCAGTGCTTTATTCTTTGGAATACCGTATGTAAACTGCCCAGCACCTTCTGAGCCCTCATTGGCCGGCGGCTGCAAAGACTGAAAAGGCTGCAAAGGAGGCAGGGGCGGGCTGAAGTGGGCAAGGACGAAGGTGTTGCTAAGGTGAGTGAAGAGCCGGACTGGGGAGGGGAGCTAAGCGGACCCAAAGTCTCAAAACGCCAACTGATTCCTCGGAAAAGCGTGCCAAGAAGAAAAAAAAGGCAAAACACAACATGAATTCTCTGAACTGTCACTACACAGAATCACTCAGTGACAGTTTAACACATTCATGTATATGGGGTATGTCAAAGAAGAGAAGGCTAAGCTATAAAATCCCATTTAAACTGGAGGTAGTAAAATACGCCAAAAAACATGGAAACAGGGCAGCTGAAAGACATTTTGGGCCACCTCCAACTGAAAAAATGATACGGGGATGGAGGAGACAGGAGGAAGCACTGCAAAAAGCAGATAAAAGCAAACACAGTTTTCGTGGGCATGCTGCAAAATGGCCACAGATAGATGTGAAAATGAAAGAGTGGATCAAACATCACAGGAACAATGGATTATCAGTCTCCACGAAAATGATAAGATATGAAGCCAAGCGTTTTGCTGCAGAGAAAGGCATTGACGACTTTACTGGATCAGCATCATGGTGCTACAGGTTCATGAGAAGATCTGGCCTTGCTATGCGCACCAAAACTAGAATTGCGCAAAAAATGCCTAAAGAATATGAATCCAAGATTCTGTCTTTCCATAAGTTTGTTATTGATGCAAGAAAGAAAAATGGCTTTGAAGTAGGGCAGATTGGAAATATGGATGAAGTCCCATTAACCTTTGATGTTCCATCAAACAGGACTGTTGATGACAAAGGTGCAAAAACCATAACTGTGAAGACCTCAGGACATGAGAAAACCCATTATACTGTTGTGTTGTCCTGCTGCGCGGATGGCACCAAGTTGCCTCCAATGATAATTTTGAAAAGAAAAACCATGCCGAAAGAGGTGATCCCACGTGGAGTTATTGTCCATGTTCATGAGAAAGGATGGATGGATGAAGGTGGAATGAAAATATGGATAGAAAAAGTGTGGTCCAAACGCCCTGGAGGTCTTCTGAAGAAACCTGCCCTACTAGTACTTGACCAGTTTAGGGCACATATCAGTGACAACACAAAAAAAAACTTTAAAATAGCAAAGACCCATCTAGCTGTCATTCCTGGGGGGCTTACTAGCCAGTTGCAACCTCTGGATGTTTCACTTAACAAGCCATTTAAAGTGTTCATGCGAGAGGAGTGGAACAAGTGGATGGCTGCTGGGAATCATGACCTGACACCCACTGGAAGAATGAAAAGGCCCACCATCACTCAAGTTTGTGAGTGGGTGAAAACGTCATGGCAAGCCGTGAAGGATGAAACAGTTGTAAGTTCCTTCAAGAAATGTGGCATCAGTAATGCCTTGGATGGTTCAGAGGATGGTGCCCTTTATGAAGACCCTGACACCAGTGATAGTGAGCCAGAGCCACTGGACTTCGCAAGTTCGGACAGTTGTGAGGAATTTTTTGGATTTACCAATGACTAGAGACCTTATCTTTTACAGTAATGATGGTTCTTAATGCTGCTGTTGGCTATTGTTCATGTTAAGATATCCTGTTATTGTAATAAATATTTTAGCCCACTTTTTGGCTCAAAACATTTTTTCCGATTTTCCTCCTCTAAAAATTAGGTGCGCCCTATCAGCAGGCGCGCCCTATAGGGCGCGAAATACGGTACTTATCGAGAAGGCGCACTGCCTAATATGGAGGGTGGAAGTTATGCACACATTGGTGAGTCAACAGGAAAACTAAATTGTAATAGTCAAGCAGAAGGACATGGTAGACCATCTACAAATTCTACAGTCAAAATCCACAGTCAAAATCCAGTCAAAGTTGAAAGTGCAGCAGAAAATTACATATAAAGGTCTGTACACAAATGCTAGAAGCATTCGAGCAAAAATAGGGGAATTGGAATGCTTGGTGAAGGAAAATAATATTGATATCTGCATAACAGAAACCTGGTGGACAGATGAAAACCAATGGGACACAAGGATTCCAGGTTACAAATTGTATAGGATGGACAGGAGAGGGAGAAATGGTGGTGGCGTGGCCTTGTACATAAATGAGGAGTTAGAATCTCATGAACTCGAAATTCAAGAAAATTCAAACTCACCCACAGAAACATTGTGGATAAAAATCCCAGGACAGGAAACTAATCTGACGTTAGGGATCTGCTATCGCCCTCCCAACCAAACTCCAGAGGCAGATTGCTATTTGGAAAATGAATTTAAGGAGGCCTCAAAAAGAAATAGGGTAGTCATAATGGGGGACTTCAACTATCCCCAAATAGATTGGGTAAATTCTTGTTCTACACATGAAAGAGAGACAAGGTTCCTCGACATGTTAGCCGATTATTCCCTTGAGCAGATGGTCATGGAACCTACCAGGGGAAAGGGGATCCTGGACTTGGTTCTAACTAACGCACAGGATTTGGTTCATGATGTCCTTGTAACCGAGCCCATAGGAACCAGCGATCACAACACAATAACCTTCAACTTAACCATGGATAGCAAATTGTCAGTGAAAACTAACACAGAGACCTTAAACTTTCACAGAGGGAATTTTGACAAAATGAGGAAAATAGTAAAGAAGAAACTAAAAGGAACAGTAAAAAAAGTCAAATCCCTCCAAAATGCTTGGAAACTGTTTAAAAATACGTTACAGCAGGCTCAAATAAAATGCATTCCTAAAAGAAGAAAGAGGATTGGAAAGTCCAAGAGGATACCAGTATGGCTTACGAATGAGGTAAAGGAGGTTATTGGAAAGAAGAAAAACTCATTTAAGAAATGGAAGGCTCTTCCTACCGAGGAGAACAGGAGGGATCACAAACTCTGGCAGACCAAATGCAAGGCGATAGTCATGAAAGCCAAGAGAGACTTTGAGGAGCATATAGCCAAGAATATTAAAAATAATAACAAAACCTTTTTTAAGTACATCAGAAGCAGGAACCCAACCAGAAAATCAGTTGGGCCACTTGATAACAATGGTCAGAAGGGGATAATCAGAGAAGACAAGGAGATTGCTGAGAGGCTAAATGACTTCTTTGCCTCCGTTTTCACCGAGGAGGATAGAGAACATTTGCCTGCCACTGAATTAGTTTTCCCAGGGAGGGAAATAGAAGAATTAAACCTGATAGAGATAAACAAGGAAGATGTTCTTGCATGCCTTTCTAAACTAAACGTCAACAAATCGCCGGGTCCAGATGGCATCCACCCTAGAATTCTCAAGGAACAATCTTTCTCTAAGATCAGGCACTGTACCGGAGGATTGGAGGGAAGCAAATATAACCCCGATCTTCAAGAAAGGATCCAGAGGTGATCCAGGAAACTATAGACCAGTCAGTCTAACCTCAGTTCCAGGCAAACTGATGGAAACCATTATTAAAGATAAAATTACAGGGCACATAGAAAAACAGGCATTGCTGAAAGAAAATCAACATGGTTTCTGCAAAGGTAAATCATGTCTTACTAACTTGTTAGAATTCTTTGAGGGTGTAAATAAATACGTAGATAAAGGGGCCCCAGTTGATATTGTATATCTTGAATTTCAAAAGGCTTTTGACAAGTCCCTCGCCAAAGGCTCCTAAAAAAGCTCTCCAGCCACGGAATTAGAGGACCGGTCTTGTCCTGGATTGGTAACTGGCTAAATTGTAGGAAGCAAAGGGTGGCAATAAATGGACAATTCTCCGGATGGAAAGAAGTGAGAAGTGGTGTACCCCAAGGTTCAGTTTTGGGGCCTTTACTTTTTAATTTATTCATCAATGATCTGGATGTAGAAGTTAATAGTGAGGTAGCCAAGTTTGCTGATGACACTAAATTGTTCCGGGTTGTGAAAAGTGAAACTGATTGTCGGGAGCTCCAGAAGGATCTCTCGAAATTGTGTGAGTGGGCAACAAAGTGGCAAATGCATTTTAACCTAAACAAGTGCAAAGTTATGCACATTGGGCCAAAGAACCCCAATTATACTTACCAACTGATGGGGACCAAACTTTCTGAGACAACCCAAGAAAGGGATCTTGGGGTTTTGGTGGACAGCTCGATGAAGATGTCAACCCAATGCGCAGCAGCAGTAAAAAAAGCAAATTCCATGCTTGGCATGATTAGGAAGGGAATCGAAAATAAGTCAGCAAGTGTTGTATTGCCTCTGTACAAATCGATGGTGAGACCACACTTGGAGTACTGTGTACAGTTCTGGTCACCGCACCTCAAGAAGGATATAATGGAACTGGAAAAGGTGCAAAAAAGGGCAACAAGAATGATCGAGGAAATGGAGCGCCTCCCTTATGAAACCAGATTGCAACGCCTTGGTCTCTTCAGCCTTGAAAGACGGCGTTTAAGGGGTGACTTGATCGAAGTGTATAAAATCATGCATGGGATAGAAAAGGTGGATAGAGAAAAATTCTTTTCTCTATCACACAATACCAGGACAAGGGGGCACTCCCTAAAGCTCATAGCTAAGAAAGTGAGGACAAATAAAGGGAAATATTTCTTCACCCAGAGGGTCGTTGGTTTATGGAATTCACTTCCAGAAGGGGTCGTGACAGCTGTCAGCCTTGACAGCTTCAAGGCAGGGCTAGATAGATTCATGGATGCAAAGTGTATCGGTGGCTATTAAAACGGATGTCCATGTGCCGCCTCTATGTTGGTTGAGGCAGGCAGGATTCCCTTGAGTCCCATTTGTTGGGGGTCAAGGGAAAGGGAGGGTTTTGCCTTCTCTTTCTGCTCAAGATCTCCATGTACAATTGGTGGGCCACTGTGTGACACAGAATGCTGGACTCGATGGGCTTTGGCCTGATTCAGCATGGCTCTTCTTAGGTTCTTATGTTCTTATCATAGACAATATGTTAATTCATCGCTCAATAGCCGCCTTCTTGCTAATATATATTCAAAATGACAGGTAGTCCAGAATGCGGCCGCGCGAGCTGTCTTGGGTCTCCCAAGAATTGCTCATATCACTCCAGCTCTCCGCGAGCTGCACTGGCTACCAATTGGTCTCCGAACACAATTCAAAGTGTTGGTTATGACCTATAAAGCCCTTTATGGCAATGGACCAAGATACTTGCGGGACCGTCTTCTGCCTCATGAATCCCAGCGACCGGTTAGGGCGCACAGGGTTGGCCTCCTACGGGTCCCGTCTGTTAGACAATGTCATCTGGCGGGGCCTAGGGCAAGGGCCTTCTCCGTTGCTGCCCCAGCCCTCTGGAACCCGGTTCCCTCGGAGGTTCGTACTGCTCCCTCCCTCCTAGCCTTCCGGAAAGGATTGAAGACACATCTATGCCAACAGGCTTGGGGCATGTGAGCTGCGCTCGGCCCTAATAGTGTCCCACCATCAGTGCATGTGAATTGATTGTGTTTGTGTGTGGTATGAATGTGTTAATTTTTAAAATTATTGTAGTATTTTTTGTTGTGAGCCGCCCCGGGTCTTTGGAGAGGGGCGGCATATAAATGTGATTTAAATAAATAAATAAATCTCCTTTCTCGCTGACTCGTTTTTCTAGCCATTGATCAAAATTATCCCACGGTCTAAAGTACACCGAGTCTTCTTTCTCTTTAACCTTTTCAAGTCAATCTATCCATTTCTGCACACTCTAGAATTTTCTTGATTGGTACTTCTTCAGTTGGTAAGTGTTCATTTTTCCAATATTGGGCAAATACAATTCGTGCCGCCGTTCATACGTGTAGTATTAGATATCTGCAATCTTTCTCATAATTAGCTCCTATTATTCCTAACTAGAAATAATTCAGGTTTAAAGTCTTGTTTGATTTGTAGTCCAACCAGAAATGTAATTTAAGCCAAAATCTTTTTGCCTTCGGGCATGTCCACCAGATACGATAATAAGTGCCTGGTCTTTCCTTACATATATAAGGCATATGACCAGCTGTCTGCAAGGAGTATAAATCCTTCCATTTGCCCACCATCCAGTCAGAGCTGAAGAAGCTTCTGGGATGAGGAGCGAGAGGTCTTCAAAGGAAAAAAAAAACAGGAAAAGCATCTTTGGGACCGTTACGACCTGGGATGACTGAGAATCTCCATCGACAAGAATTGAAAAGCCACAAACGGTTCAGTGGTGGCTTTCCATGGGCTGTTTATTGTCTGTGTGTCATTTGTGTGCCGAGTGTTGGATTTAAAAGACAGGGATTGAAAACCTTCGCTGTGTGAGGAATCTACATCTAAAATTTCTTGACAGGTCCGTCTTCCTTTTAAAATACAAGTTTATATTTGAAGTGAAGAGTGAAGAATGTCTACCTATTGTTGTATGTTATGTTCTACGATGATTGCTTCTTAATATGACTGCTTCTTAATATGATCCTATGCTTAATGTTGATTACTTTAATAATGAAAAAGCAGACTGAATCTTTACCCCAGGTTATTGAATCTCTAGCTCAGGATCTTTTGCTAGGGATCATAAAAGATAAAATACAACAGACATATAGTTGAGACTGGAAGTGAGGAGTAAAGAATATGCACCAAACCAAGCGTTTACAAAGATCAATACCTAGTGTTATATGCTGTGTTCTCTGAGGATTGATTATTAATATGATCTTATAATTAATGTTTTAACTACTACCTCAAGACCTATTATCAGGGATCATAGAGAATAAAAAATGTAACGGGTGTATAATAGAGGATCGAAGTGAGGAGTGAAAAATGTTTACCAAACCAGACGTTTCCAAAGAATAATACGTAGTGTTGTATACCAGATGCTATGATGTTTGATGCATACAAAGATTTTATGTACAATGCTGAATGTTTTAATAAAGGAATTTTTTATATTAAAAAAAATACAAGTTTATATTAGTTTAAAAAATAAATAAATAAAAATAATAAATAAAACAGTTCCTTTAGTGACTGAAGTTAACAAAGTCGTGGGAAAAAGTGACCTATGCCCGTTTTCCACACTTGTGACAATGGCGGCCTCCCCGCAGCCACGTCATCAACATTCTGACACTTGGCATGCATTTACGACAGTCGCCGTATCGTGATCCTCTTTTGTGACCTCGTGACAAGCAAAATTCGGCAGGGGGAGCCCAATTCACTTAACTGTTTTGACTAATTTTATAACTGCAGTGATTCATTTAACAACTGGGGCTAGACAGGTCGTAAAATGGAGCAATACTCCCTGAACCAGCTGCCTTTCTTGGTAACAGAAATGTTGGGCGTATGGGGAAGTGGTCATAAGTCACTTTTTTCATCGCAACGGTCACTAAACGAAGGGTTGCTAAGTCAAAGGGGAAGTAAATTATTTTTCTCTAATTACAAAGCAAAAAACAACCTCCTGCCTGTTGCGTGTTTGTGACGTGTGTTGCTTTCTCTTGCAGCTCTATGCCGAGAAAGTGGCCACCCGAGGACTGTGTGCCATCGCCCAAGCAGAGTCCCTGCGGTACAAGCTTCTGGGGGGCCTGGCCGTGCGTAGGTAAGCCGGGGGGGGGCTGAAGCCGGACCCGAGCTTTCTTCTCCCTCCACTGGGTCTAGAAACTCTTTGATTTGGCACCACTTTCCTTCACACCTCCCAAATTAGGCAGAAACAGAACAGAACAAGATAGGGTTGGAAGGGATCTTGATGGTCATCCAATCCAGCCCCTGCTTAGGCAGGAAACCCCTATACCATTTCAGACCAATGGTTGTCCAGTCTGTTCTTAAAAGCTTCCCGGGTTGGAAGCAATGGACTATATTCTATCCTATTATTCTATTCTATTCCTATTCTATTCCTATTTCTATTCTCTTCCACTGTATTCTATTCTACTCTATTCTATTCTGTTCATTCCTATTTCTATTCTCTATTCTATTCTACATTTGTATTCTATTCTATTCTGTATTTCTATTCTATTCCATCCTATAATTCTATTCTATTCATTCCTATTTCTATTGTACTCTATTTTATTCTACATTTATATTCTATTCTACATTTATACTCTATTCCATATTTCTATTCTATTCCATCCTGTAATTCTATTCTATTCATTACTGTATTCTATTCTACTCTATTCCATTCTGTTCATTCCTATTTCTATTTTATTCTATTCTATTCTGTATTTCTATTCTGTATTTCTATTCTATTCCATCCTGTAATTCTATTCTATTCATTCCTATTTCTATTGTACTCTATTCTATTCTGTATTTCTATTCTATTCCATTCCATTCTGTAATTCTATTCTATTCATTACTGTATTCTATTCTACTCTATTCTATTCTGTTCATTCCTATTTCTATTCTATTCTATTCTATTCTACATTTCTATTCTATTCTGTATTTCTATTCTATTCCATCCTGTTATTCTATTCTATTCATTCCTACTTCTATTCTATATTCTATTCTACATTTCTATTCTGGATTTCTAGTCTATTCTGGATTTTTATTCTATTCCATCCTGTAATTCTATTATATTCATTACTGTATTCTATTCTATTCTACTCTATTCTATTGTATTCATTACTATTTCTATTCTATTCTACATTTCTGTTCTATTTCCATGTCCCTTCAGCTTTAGAGCATTACAACCATTCCTTCAGTAAGCATTCAGTTTCGGCCAGCTCTGAAAAAAGTGACTTACAGCAATTTTTCACACTTAACGACCATTGTATCCCTATGATCATGTGACCAAAATTCAGACACTTGGCCACCGGCCCGTATTGACCTATGACGGTCGCAGTGTCCCTGGGGTCACGTGATCCCCTTTTGCGATTTTCTGGCCAGCAAAGTCAACGGGAGAAGCCGGATTCACTAAACAACAGTTTGACTAATTTAACAACTGCCTTGATTCACTTAACAACTGGGGCAAGAAAAGTCGTAACGCGGGGCAAAGCTCACTTAACAGCTGTTTAGTGACAAGAAATTTGGGGCTCAGTTACGGTCGTCTGTCGGGGACTACCTGTAGCAGGAGCAAAATCATCTTTGGATTATGTTTGGCTTACGGATGTATGTTTGTTTCTAAACACACAAATACGTCCATTAAACGAATTTATAAAGCCGGCCAACAGAAAAATCACACAAGAAGGCCACAAGCCATTTTCCTCAATAAATCATGCATGGGATAGAAAAGGTGGATAGAGAAAAATTCTTTTCTCTATCACACAATACCAGGACAAGGGGGCACTCCCTAAAGCTCGTAGCTAAGAAAGTGAGGACAAACCAAGGGAAATATTTCTTCACCCAGAGGGTCGTTGATTTATGGAATTCACTTCCTGAAGGGGTCGTGACAGCTGTCAGCCTTGACAGCTTCAAGGCAGGGCTAGATAGATTCATGGAGGCCAAGTGTATCGGTGGCTATTAAAACGGATGTCCATGTGCTGCCTCTATGTTGGTTGAGGCAGGCAGGATTCCCTTGAGTCCCACTTGTTGGGGGTCAAGGGAAAGGGAGGGTTTTGCCTTCTCTTTCTGCTCAAGATCCCCATGTACAATTGGTGGGCCACTGTGTGACACAGAAGGCTGGACTCGATGGGCTTTGGCCTGATTCAGCATGGCTCTTCTTATGTTCTTAAATTAACTAAACAGGTATAATGTTTTTGAGCGAGCCAAAAGAATCCCTTCGGTGATGATAGGATGACGAGTCAGAAGAGACTCTCCTTCCGCCCAGGCTGAGCAATGCCGTGCCACGTTCTGTGGCTCTGTGTTGGTGGCTTTGGCAAGGGGGGGGTCCCGTTCATTGGATGAACTTGAGGCATTTGTCTGAGAAGGGAAGCTCTTGAAAAGGCTCTTGTCCTTAACGCTGAAATTTAACTCGTTGGTTTTTTATTCATATTGTTGGAAAGAACCACCTGGGAATAGAATCGAATAGAATGTATAGATGCAGAATTACTTATAGCAGTGATGGCGAACCTTTTAGAGACCGAGTGCCCAAACTGCAACCCAAAAGCCAATTATGCATCGACGGGTGCCAGGTGGGTGTGGCCAATTGGGTGGGCGTGGCTGCGGTGGTAACGGCAGACTGGGTGGGACTAAAAGGTTCAATCAATCAACTAGGCTGCATTAACAGAGGGATAGAATCAAGATCACGTGAAGTGTTGATACCACTTTGCAAGGCCTGGGTAAGGCCACACTTGGAATAACTGCATCCAGTTTTGGTCACCAGGATGTAAAAAAGATGTTGAGACTCTAAAAAAGAGTGCAGAGAAGAGCAACAAAGAGGATCAGGGGACTGGAGGCTAAAACATACAAGAAACGGCTGCTGGAATTGGGTAGGTCCAGTTTAACGAAGAGAAGGACGGGGGGGGGACATGATAGCAGTCTTCCAGTATCTCAGGGGTTGCCACAAAGAAGAGGCAGTCAAGCTATCTTCCAAAGCCCCTGAAGGCAGGAGAAGAAGCAACGGGTGGAAACTAACCAAGGAGAGAAGCAACCTGGAACTCAGGAGAAACTTCCTGACAGAACAATTAACCAGTGGAACCACCTGCCTCCAGAAGCGGTAAATGCTCCAATACTGAAAGTTTTTAAGAAGAGACTGGACAGCCATTTGTCCGAAATGGTATGGGTTTCCTGCCTGAGCAGGGGGTTGGACTAGGTGACCTCCAAGGTCCCTTCCAACTTTACTATAAAAAAATTTCCAACTTCGCGAGATCTTTTTTTTCCGCGAGAAGTTGAAATTGAACCTTTTTTTTTTTTTGCACACGGCGGCAGAGGCCTAAAGCAAAAAGGTTTTATAAAACCCAGCTGAAGGCCTAGGACTGGGGTGACGAAGTGCGTGCCCACAGAGAGGGCTCTGAGTGCCGCCTCTGGCACCCGTGCTGTAGGTTCGCCACCACTGACTTATAGAATAGAATAGAGTTTATAGATGCAGAATTACTTATAGAATCAAAGGATAGAATAGAATAGAACAGAACCTTGGAGGTCATCTAGTCCAGCCCCCTGCTCAAGCAGGTGAACCTATATACCATCTCAGAGAGGTGATTGGCCAGCCTCTTCTTAAAAACCTCCAGTGATGGAGTGCCCATGATTTCTGGAGGCAAGCTCTTCCACTGGTTAATTGTCCTCAGCCCTATGCGATTTAGATAACACTAAACTGAATTCTCACTGGTCATAGTAGATGCACAGACGCCCTCTGTTAAGTGGGTCAAAATGCCATCACCAAATTGTGACTGTGGGGCTGAAAAACAAACTATCCAACACCTAACGACAGTGTCAGAACAAAGCCTATTAATGGAGATTTGGCCGACTGCATAGTTGCGACCAATGAAGTAAGAATTCATATTTGCATCGTAGATGAACATTTGCAATCTTTCCATTAAGCTTTCAGATTTTATACTCTTGTTGTTTTTTTTACTGAAATTCGACGTGACCGTGCCGTACGTGGTTAATTTTAAATTTTATTTCGTGACATTCTACGTGGTTAATTTTAAATTTTATTTCGTGACATTCTCAGGGCTCCTGACCCGCGTGCTTATATTTAAATCGTCCCAAGATCTCACTCAGGTGTTCTCTCTGCGCAGGGCGTGTTACGGCGTCCTCCGCTTCATCATGGAGAGTGGAGCCAAGGGCTGCGAAGTGGTGGTGTCCGGCAAGCTCCGGGGACAGCGTGCCAAATCCATGAAGTTTGTGGATGGGTTGATGATCCACAGCGGGGACCCTGTCAACTACTACGTGGACACCGCCGTGCGCCACGTCCTCCTCAGACAGGGTAAGGCACGGGAGACCTCCATACAGCTCAGTTCAGATTTTGGAAGCCCCTGCCCCTTTCTTTCTTTGGGGGGGGTCTACCTTGAAGAGCCTCTGCTGTGCCACTCTCTGGTGCCAACACTCCAGAGCTTTGGTTGAGTTCAAATCAGAGAAGACGTTTACTATTGCTACCTATACAGGTAGTTTTTGACTTGACATCCAGATTTAGCAATAGCACTTGGACTTGTATACCGCTTCACAGTCCTTTATAGCCCTCTCTAAGCAGTTTTCAGAGTCAGCCTATTTGCCCCCAACAATCTGGGTCCTCATTTTACCCACCTTGGAAGGAAGGAGGGAGGGAGGGAGAGAGAGAGAGAGAGAGAGAAAGAAAGAATATTTGCCCCCAACAATCTGGGTCCTCATTTTACCCACCTAGGAAGGAAGGAAGGAGGGAGGGAGAGAGAGAAAGAAAGAAAGAAAGAAAGAAAGAAAGAGCAGAGTCAGCCTATTTGCCCCCAACAATCTGGGTCCTCATTTTACCCACCTAGGAAGGAAGGAAGGAAGGAGGGAGAGAGAGAGAGAAAGAAAGAAAGAAAGAAAGAAAGAAAGAAAGAAAGAAAGAAAGAAAGAAAGAAAGAAAGAAAGAAAGAAAGAAAAAGCAGAGTCAGCCTATTTTCCCCCAACAATCTGGGTCCTCATTTTACCGACCTCGGATGGACGGAAGGCTGAGTCCACCTTGAGCCAGTCAGGATCAAACTGCTGGCAGTGGGCAGTGAGTTAGCCTGCAATGCTTCATTCTGCCACTACCATGGCTCACCTTTGAGGCCAAAATTTCTGTCACTAAGCAAGACAGTTAACATTTTACTCGCCACGGTGGTTAAGCGGATCGCTGCAGTTGTTAAGTCAGTGACACGGTCGTTCTCTGGAGCCGAGCCTTGCCCCATTGGCTTCGCTTGTCAGGGGTCTGCCAAAGGGGATCACACATGACCCCGGGATAACGGCAACCGTCATGAATACTGGCCAGTTGCCAAGGCTCCCAATTTTGATCACTGCTATTTATTTATGTATTTATTTTATCAAATGTCTATGCTGCCCCTCTCCTAAGACTCGGGGCAGCTCACAACAACAATACAACTACATATAAAAATTTAATAATAATCAACATCCAAACAAAGATCCATACATACAACATGCAAACACAATCAAATACACAATCAACGATGGAAGCACAATCCTAGGCCCGGGGGCAGAACATAGTTCATACCCCCCCAAGCCTGTCGGCATAAATAGGTCTTCAACAGTTTTCGGAAAGCTAGGAGGGAGGAGGAAGTACGAATCTCCAAGGGGAGCTGGTTCCAGAGGGCTGGGGCAGCAACAGAGAAGGCCCTGGCCCTAGGCCCCGCCAGATGGCATTGTCTAACAGACGGGACCCGTAGGAGGCCAACCCTATGTGCCCTAACCGGTCGCTGGGATTCATGAGGCAGGAGACAGTCCCGCAAGTATCCTGGTCCATTGCCATAAAGGGCTTTATAGGTCATAACCAACACTTTGAATTGTGTTCGGAGACCAATTGGTAGCCAGTGCAGCTCACGGAGGGCTGGAGTGATATGAGCATGTCTTGGGAGACCCAAGACGGCTCGCGCGGCCGCATTCTGGACTACTTGCAGTCTCCGGACATTCTTCAAAGGCTGCCCCATGTAGAGAGCATTACAGTAGTCGAGTCTCGAGGTGACAAGGGCATGGGTGACTGTGAGGAGTGACTCCCGGTCCAAATAGGGCCGCAACTGATGCACCAGGCGAACCTGGGCGAATGCCCCCCTCACCACAGCCGACAAATGATGTTCTAGACTTAGCTGTGGATCGAGGAGGACACCCAAGTTGCGAACCCTCTCCGAGGGGGACATAACTTCTCCCCCCAGGGTGATGGACGGACAGTTGGAATTGTCCTTGGGAGGCAGAGCCCACAGCCACTCCGTTTTGTCGGGATTGAGCCTGTTGGCACCCATCCAGACCCCAACAGACTCCAGGCACCGGTTCATCACTTCCACTGCTTCGCTGTAGTGACACGGGGTAGAGATATAGAGCTGAGTATCATCAGCGTACTGATGACAACTCACCAGTGGGCTGCAAGTGTGAAAAACAGCCACAAGACCCTCTTTTGGGTGCCGTTTTAACTTTGAATGGTCACTAAGTGAATGGCTTAGTTTGAGTTAGTCTGCTCCTCTCCTCCTGGGCTTGCCGGCCCCACCGATCCCGCCTCAGCGGCTGGCCTTGTTTGTTTGCAGGGGTGCTGGGCATTAAGGTGAAGATCATGTTGCCCTGGGATCCCAGTGGGAAGATTGGGCCTAAGAAGCCCCTGCCGGACCACGTCAGCATCGTGGAGCCCAAAGAAGAGATTCTGCCCACCACCCCCATCTCGGAGCAGAAGGGCACCAAGCCGGAGCAGCCGCCGATGCCCCAGCCGGTGCCCACAGCTTAAGAGGTAAGGGTCTGGCTTGGTCTGCGGAGGATGAATGAGATAAGCCACCTTTGGGGAGGGGGGTCCATGTTGCTCTCTGAGCTTTGGTGGTTTCCTTGCAGACGTTTCATGACCCAACTAGGGAACCTCATCAGGGTTAAAAGGGAGTGGGGTTTGTGGAGTGGAGGAGGAAGAGAAGGAGAAGAAGGAAAGGGACAAGGTCGGGGGTCTTCCAACCCGGCCCTTTGATGACTTGTGGACGACAACTCCCAGAATTCCTCAGCCAGGCACGCGTGCAAGGGCCGGGTTGGGAGACCCCTGGAGTAGGTCCTTGCTGTTCTTTGAGCTGGGTGATTTCCTTGCAGACGTTTCATGACCCAACTAGGTAACGTCAGTGCTAAGAGGGAATGGAGTTTGCTCTCTACTTGTATATAAAAAAAGGGAAACCCCCCCCACTCCCTTCCAGCACTGATGATGATCCCTAGTTGGGTCATGAAACGTCTGCAAGGGAAGAACCCAACTCAGGGAGCACCTAAGGATCCCGCAGTCTCCTCATGAAACATCTGCAAGGAAACCACCAAGCTCAGAGAGCAGCAAGGACCTCATAGTCATCTCCTACCCCCTTGCAGCACTGATGATGATCCCTAGTTGGGTCATGAAAGGTCTGCAAGGAAACCACCCAAACCAGAGAGCGCTCCCACAGTTCAACCCTGAACGAAAAGAGTTTCTCTTCTATAGACATAAGTCCCCTTCTCCAAATATCAGTAGCACACAAAGACCTGCTTTAAATTGTTACAGGCATTTGCACCCTTGGTCTTCTTGCACTAGGCCAGGGGTAGGCAACCTTGCCTCTTTTATGACTCGTGGATTTCAACTCCCAGAATTCCTCAGCCAGCCTGGCTCAGCTTGGAAACCTCTCCCTTTCCCCTCAGCATGGCTGGCTCAGGAATTCGGGGAGTTGAAGTCCACGAGTCATAGAAGCGCCCAGGTTGCCTACCCCTGGCCTAGGCCTAGGCCGCTTTATGACTGGTGGATTTCAACTCCCAGAATTCCTGAGCCACCATGAGGGAAACTTTGGCCTCTTCATGACTGGTGGACTCCCAACTCCCAGAATTCCTGAGCCAGCCATGCTGAGGGGAAAGGGAGAGGTTTCCAAACTGAGCCATGCTGGTTCAGGAATTCTGAGAGTTGAAGTCCACCAGTCATGAAGGGGCCATAGTTCCCCCATGCTGGCTCAGGAATTCTGGGAGTTGAAGTCCACGAATCATGAAGGGGTCATAGTTTCCCCATGCTGGCTCAGGAATTCTGGGAGTTGAAGTCCACGAGTCAAGTAGGGGGCATAGTTTCCCCCATGCTGGCTGAGGAATTCTGGGAGTTGAAGTCCACGAGTAATAAAAGAGCCCAGGTTGCCTACGTCCTCCTGTTCTAAGCGGTGCGCCTCCTAGACCAGGGGTAGGCAACCTTGGCCCCTTCATGACTCCTGGACTTCAACACCCAGAATTCCTGAGCCAGCATGGGGGAAACTTTGGCCCCTTCATGACTCATGGATCTCAACTCCCAGAATTCCTGAGCCAGCCTGGCTCAGCTTGGAAACCTCTCCCTTTCCCCTCAGCATGGCTGGCTCAGGAATTCTGGGAGTTGAAGTCCACGAATCATAAAAGAGCCAAGGTTGCCTACCCCTGGCCTAGAATATTGCTTGAAAATAGTGTTGGTGATTTTAGCACTGATACACGACTGGCTTCTGAGCCCATTTTCCTGAACCGATTTGTAATTTGCAAACGGTAAATGTAGTATTCTTCTCCAGCTTGATAACCTTTTCCTCACGGTGGCTCCCATCAGCAACTATGCAAGGACATCCTCAAGGCACCAGTTTAGGGAAAACTTGCAAGTTACACGGGGGCTGCATGTAATTCCAAAAGGATTAAGACAGTTTGTATTTACGGAAGAATAAAAAACCGGTGTGTCCTCCAAGAGTATTTTTTAAACTAAAGACGGGGCTTAATGACTCCCTGATGTGTTCTTTTTTTTTTTTTTCCTTTTCCTTGCAGGTTTTTTATTTGAAACCTTGGAAGTTCTATCAAAAAAACATCTCTTAATAAAAAAAAATTTAAAAAACCATCAAGAAATGGTCTTTCCTTCTCTAGGACTAAGATCACATCCTTCGGGAACCTAGTTTAATCCTTCCCAGACCAAATTGTACTCAAATAATGATAGTTTAGCCCAGGGGTAGGCAACCTTTGCTCCTTCATGACTCGTGGCCCAGAATTCCTGAGCCAGCATAACTTCTCCCTTTCCCCTCAGCATAGCTGGCTGAGGAATTCTGGGAGTTGAAGTCCAAGAGTCATGAAGGGATCATAGTTCCCCCCCTGCTGGCTGAGGAATTCTGGGAGTTGAAGTCCGCAAGTCATGAAGGAGCCAAAGTTTCCCTCATGCTGGCTGAGGAATTCTGGGAGTTGAAGTCCGCAAGTCATGAAGGGGCCATAGTTCCCCCATGCTGGCTCAGGAATTCTGGGAGTTGAAGTCCACCAGTCGTGAAGGGGCCATAGTTCCCCCCTGCTGGCTGAGGAATTCTGGGAGTTGAAGTCCACGAGGCATAAACGAGCCAAGGTTGCCTACCCCTGATTTAGCCCAAGTAACGAATCAGCTTCTCAGAGACCAGAGCTCACGGGGGGGGGGAAACGAAAGGGTGGTCCCTGGGATGGGAGACCACCAGGAAATACCTGGACTGAAGAGCTACTGTGGGAAGTACAGGCAAAGTCAACGGGGAAGCCAGATTCCCCTTAACCACAGGCTTTACTCACTTAACAGCTGCGGTGATTCATTTAACAACAGTGGCCAGAAAGCTCACAAAACAGGACCAAATTCACTTGTTTTGCTTAGCCACGGAAATGTTGAGCTCAATTGCGGTCATAAGTCCAGGACTATCTCATTGTCTGCATTCTGGAAACGGGCAATCTGGGAGGCATAGGGGTGATGAAGGAGCCAGGTCTTTTTCAGCTCTTCCTGTCCACTCGGATGTCCAGCGGCTGGAGGTACATGTGCACACGCAGGCAGCAGGCCGGTGTTCCCTGTCCTGTTGAAAGGGGCAGTTTGGGGTGGGGGGCGTTCGAGGACCCCCAACCACAATGGCCCCAATGGCTCACAGCCACATCACTGCACAAACATCACCATAGCCTCACTTGGATTGCAACTTTTGTGTTCCACCTTAGAGGGGTCCCCAACCCCCCCCCAGGGCTGTGGGCCAGCAACTGGTCTGCACAAACAAGGAAAGCCCCATCCCTGGGATGCAGCAGCACTCGAACCCGTGCCCCCTCCGGGTCAGGGAATAACCTGTCTTGGCAGAACCGGCCCCTGGTGCCCAAAAGTTTTGGGGCTGCTGCTGTTCCCCATCCCCTTTGGGGGCTGTGTTCAGGACTCTTTCCTACCGTTTCCTGTCCACCCTGTAGGGCCGAGAAGGTGACTGGCCCAGATCCCTCCCCACCCGCTTGAAGTTCACACATGCTGGCTGGAGAGTTCTGGGAGTTGAAGTCTGCACATGCAACTAGGGGATTGTGGGAATTGTGCTGGCTGGGGAATTCTGGGAGTTGAAGTCCAGACCTACTGGAGAATTGAAGTCCACACGTGCTGGCTGGGGAATTCTGGGAGTTGAAGTCTACACACACAACTAGGGGATTCTGGGAATTGAAGTCCACACGTGCTGGCTGGAGAGTTCTGGGAGTTGAAGTCTACACATGCAACTAGGGGATTCTGGGAATTGAAGTCCACACGTGCTGGCTGGAGAGTTCTGGGAGTTGAAGTCTACACATGCAACTAGGGGATTGTGGCAATTGTGCTGGCTGGGGAATTCTGGGAATTGAAATCTACACATACAACTAGGGTATTGTGGGAATTGAAGTCCACCCATGCTGGCTGGGGAACTCTTTTGAGAATTGAAATCCATATGCTGGCTGAGGAATTATGGAAATTGAAGCCCACCTGTCTTAAAGGTGGCCGAAGTTAAGATATGCTGATCTAGAACATTCACTTATCCTAGCCGACTTCAGAATTATTCACAGCACAACCCAGCCTATCATTTGGCAACACTTTTCATTTTAATTCTTTTTCAGGGCTCTGGAAAGGGGTAGCGGGGATTTTCTATTCCACTTCATAAAAGGGCCGAGTTTGAAGAACCCCTTTTTTGACAGTTGCCCCCACCACCAGAATACAGTTCAAACAGCAGTTCACTGAAAAATATTTTATTGTAAAAATTGTACAACAAAGTTCTGTATGGTGAAGAAAATAGGGAGAGATCTCTTATCGCTAAAGCGGGGGTTCTCAACCTTGGCAGCTTTAAGACTTGTGGACTTCAATTCCCAGAATTCCTCAGCCAGCCAGGTTGAGAACCACCGCCTAAAGCATGGTTTAAGTCACCCACCCACCCCTTAACCCGTGACAGCACCTTTATCCCGTGGGGTCTGCAGTATTGTGTGTCGGATCTGGCTTGTGTCTCCCCAAAAAACCATCTTGAGGTACCCCCCTCCCCTCCCCCGGTGGTGAGGCTGATCACACATGCAACATGGGAAAGGCATGAAGTTAGAAAAGGGGACACAGAAGTTGTGTGGCTGTTTTTCTCCTTTACCTGAGTCTAGCCCTTTAAATTTAAATGACATACATGCTTCATCTTCAAAACGGGTCTACAAATTTGGCAACTTTTAAGACTTGTGGACTTTCAACTCCCAGAATTCCTCAGCCAGCCAGGGCTGTTATGGGGAATTCTGGGAGTGGAAGTCCATCCATGCTGGCTGAAGCATTCTGGGAGTTGAAGTCCACAAGTCATAAAAGGGCCGAGCTTGAAGACCCCCTGCTTTAAAACTTAAAAAAAAAACCTTTAGAATTTTACTCTTGTGTAGGATTCTACACTGCTGCACACGAGTCCACGTAGCTCGGACCAAGGGTTTAGCCTGCTCTGCAAATAATACCTGTTGGAATTGCTTACTAACCTGGTTAAGGCACATTCTGGGTACATCACCATCGGTAGAAAAAAAAAATCTACATTCAACTCTTTATTTCAACTGGGGATTTTCAGCTCAGCTCTGAAAAGTCTTTGCTCTTTTCACCTTTCGGGTGCCAAATTTAAACAAGGCCCCCAATTTCCTAACGCCTGCATGTTTACTACACCTGGTTTCCTTTAGCCACTGCTTCAATTAAGGACGAGAGGCCAGTTGGTGGGGGTCACTAAACAGGAGTGCCTGTAAAGAGGTGGGCCTTCCATGTGGCTCCTGCCCACTTAAAAGTATCTCTTATCATCTAGGTCAGGGGTCTTCAAACTTGGTTCCTTTTAGGACTTGTGGACTTCAACTCCCAGAATTCCTCAGCCAGAGGCACACGTGCCTGGCTGAGGAATTCTGGGAGTTGAAGTCCCCAAGTCCTAAAAGGACCAAGTTTGAAGACCCCTGATTAATGCAGAAAAAACAAAAACAAACCAGGAATCAGATGGAAGTGGAACACTTTTAATTAGCTGCTTCCTTCCCATACACTGCCCTGGAGCTCGGCTTGCAATTTCTGTAATTTTGACTGTGGGTCCTCGCACTTTTTTTTTGTCTTCTTGGAAATACACCCCCCCCCTTTCCCCCTTTTGAGTGGTTCCATTTCAGGCTAAACCGCCAGGACTTCCTGTTCTGTTTCATAAAACTGAAAATGCAATACTCTCACCCAGTAGGGACTTTAAATATTAAGTATATACGCGCCTGGATACCCACAATCAGTGCAGCCAAGTCAATGTTTTTAAAAGGGATGAAATAACTCACCCGTGCTTAAGTGGGATACCTGCTTAAGTAAGTTTTTTAAAAAAAACCCAATTCCTCTTAAGGTCTCTGTAAAAACACTCGTTGAGGTATCAATTCTCTCTTTGCAGAGTTTGTATCGCTTGCTAAATACCCTCAGGATCTCTGCTAGGTAGTCCCTGAATTTAGGACCATTTGTTTAGCGACGTCAAAGTTACGACAGCACTAAAACACGTGATTTGGGAACCGTCCTCACCCAACCCGCCACAGCTACCTGAACAAAATTTGAGCGCTTGCAACTGGCATGTACTTATGACACTTGCAGCGTCACGTGATCTCCTCTTTGCCACCTTCCCAGCTGGCTTTGGACAAAAATCAATGCAGGAAGCTGGATTGGCTTAATGCCGTATTAGTCGCTTCACGCCTGCTCTTAACCGTGGCCAAAGAGATTATTAAAACTCAGGCAGGTCTTGCTTAACACCCGGCTCGCTTAGCCAACCGTGGTCGTATGTTGAGGACTGCCGCCTTCTCCAAAATGCAAACTGGGTTTTGCAGCAGTGAGAACTGGGCAACGGCTGAGAAATAAGGAAATAAATAATTCTTCCCACGGTTACAATCTCACAACCCCGAACTTGATCAAACTGGCTATTTAACCTTCTTTGTTGCGGGTTAAAATCCTCGCAACATTACCTTTAGGAAAAAAGGCATCCCCAAAAGCTGAACAGATCACTTTTCCTGGGAAGAGCACATGGATCACACACACACCTTTCCTAAATCTTGGACTGCGTTAAGCTTCCAGGGCAGATAAAACTACAGATAATCCTTGACTTAACAATAGTTTGTTTAGTGACCGTTCAAAATTGGGGGGTGGGGGGGAAGTGACTTATGACCCCTTTTTCACGCTTAACGACCGCTGCCGCATTTCCCACGATCATGGGATCAAAATTTGGATGCTGGGCAACTGACTCGTATTTACGATGGTTGCCGTTTCCGAGTCACGTGATCCCGTTTGACAAGCCAAGTCAACGGGGGAAGCCAGATTCGCTTAACAACCGTGTCACAAATTCAGGGGTCGGCAACCTTGGCTCTTTTATGATTCGTGGACTTCAACTCCCAGAATTCCTGAGCCAGCCTGGCTCAGCTTGGAAACCTCTCCCTTTCCCCTCAGCGTGGCTGGCTCAGGAATTCTGGGATGGGGAACGATGGCCCCTTCATGACTCGTGGACTTCAACTCCCAGAATTCCTGAGCCAGCCGTGCTGAGGGGAAAGGGAAAGTTTCTAAGCTGAGCCATGCCGGCTCAGGAATTCTGGGAGTTGAAGTCCACAAGTCATAAAGGGACCATAGATCTTCCATGCTGGCTCAGGAATTCTGGGAGTTGAAGTCCAGGAGTCATGAAGGGGCCATAGTTCCCCCATGCTGGCTCAGGAATTCTGGAGTTGAAGTCGACGAGTCATAAAGGGACCATAGATCTTCCATGCTGGCTCAGGAATTCTGGGAGTTGAAGTCCAGGAGTCATGAAGGGGCCATAGTTCCCCCATGCTGGCTCAGGAATTCTGGGAGTTGAAGTCCACAAGTCATAAAGGGACCATAGATCTTCCATGCTGGCTCAGGAATTCTGGGAGTTGAAGTCCAGGAGTCATGAAGGGGCCACAGTTCCCCCATGCTGGCTCAGGAATTCTGGAGTTGAAGTCGACGAGTCATGAAGGGGCCATAGTTCCCCCATGCTGGCTGAGGAATTCTGGGAGTTGAAGTCCACCAGTCATGAAGGGACCATAGATCTTCCATGCTGGCTCAGGAATTCTGGAGTTGAAGTCCATGAGTCATAAAAGAGCCAAGGTTGCCTACCCCTGCACTAACTGGTGGCAATTTTCTTAACAACTGCAACAAGAAGAGTCGTAAAATGGGGCAAAAATCACTTCAGAGATTTCTCACTTTAACAACGGAAATTTGAGGCTCAGTTATGGCCGTAAATCAAGAACTACCGATAGCCGAAGAGAAGAAACATCCTAAATAAGGGGCAGAATTGGGTGCTGGGTGGGAGATCCTTGTCCTTCCCTACTTCCTTTGCATTCCCATCTCACCAGCTTGGATGCCACCCTCCCACCCCCCCTCCCCCCGCAATGTAATGTTGAAAGAAAGTGGAGCTACCAGTTTAAAAAAAAAAGCACCTATTTTGTCTCATTTCTTTAAAAAAAAATGTGTATCGACAGACATACATGAAACAGGGCCGACCACCTACAATTCGTCCCGCATTTTGTCTCCCTTGGGCTTCACCAGCCTGCCGATGAAGAGGACCGAGTTGGTCTTATTGTCCTTGATCAGGAAAATGAAGGGATGGTCGACGTAGAAGAGCTTGGGATTCCGGATTTCTTCGCGGCTGTACAGGTCCGAGTCGAAGGGGTTCCCCTCCGTGTCCAGCTCCAGGGCGGCCGCGTGGAAGACGTTGGCAAGATATAGATCCTTCTTGCCCGAGATCCTGGATAGGTCGGCTTTGTTTTTATCCACGGCTTCGGTTAAGCCGAGATCGGCTAAGTGTTTCTAAACAGGAAGAGAGAAAGAAGAGCGGAGAAGATTTGAATCGTTTTCCCTGCTCAACCATTGGCTGAACTTCTGTGACGTCACGGAGATGTCGACACTGCTAACCTGGGATGTTCTGCATTGACAACAGATGGAATCTCGGTTTTAGAGTTCGTTGATGCTAGCAGGAGGGAGGGATGTGAATGAGAGTCTAGCTCAGCGGTTCTCAACCTTTTTCAGGCCGAGACCCCGACCTGCGCCGCGTATGCACGGCGCGACCCCGACCTGCATCACGCATGCACGGCGCGACGGCCCGCATCACGCATGCACGGCGCGATGGCCTGCATCACGCATGGGCAGCGCGTGCAACGGCCCGAACCGTGCATGCGTGGCGCGGCGGCCCGAACTGCGCATGCGCGGCGGCCCGAACCACGCATGTGTGGCGCGCGCAACGGCCCGAACCGCGCATGCGTGGCGCGCGTGCGACAGCCGAGGGGAAATGGGGGAAAAAATGGCGGACTGGGGTGTTTGGCGACCCCCGTGAAACGGTCGTTCGACCCCAAATGGGGTCGCAACCCACAGGTTGAGAACCGTTGGTCTAGCTAGACATAACAACACTAAAGGGTAGGGTGAGAATCAAGGTTATTGTAACCAGAGCTGATAAGAATTTAGCCGGCTGGAGAAGAAGCCTGCAGAGGAAGCCGGGCTTCAAGCTAATTGGGGAATGTGATTTAGGACTGTTAATTGGAGGAGGAAATTGTGCATTGTGCTTTGATACTATGTGCCCAGGGGAGGGGAATCCAGTTTTTGGCTTCGATTATGTTAGTGCCGATATTATGCTACTCGAATAAAAGATTCTTTAAGGTAAACAATGCCTTGAAGTTCTTTTGAAGAGCTTCATCTGTTGGAACCACAACAAGACAGCTCAGATTAATTCTACAAGCTGGATTTTAACGACCACAACGGAGCCCAAACTCTCCAGTTAAGTGAGCTTTGCCCCGTTTTTACGACCTTCCTTGCCACCGTTGCAAAGTGAATCACTGCCCTTAAAGTGAGTCACACGGTTGCTGAGTGAGCCTGGCTTCCTCGCTTTGTGTGTTCGTCGGAAGGTCGCAAAAGGAGAATCAGGTGACATGGCAACCATCATATATACGATTCGGTCGCCAAGGATTTGAATCTTGATCACGTGGCCATGAAACTGGGTCACTCAACCAAACGGCCGCAGCTCTGACTGTTTTGCAGCCTCCGTCGGTCGCATTTACTGTGTTTTACCACAGCTTGCTGAAAACAGACAGCTATTTCCAGGTTTTGGTTCAACTGGTTGACCCGTAGTCAACCTTTGGTTGGTTCAACCACTGCCATGTTCATTTAACGTCTGTTGTAAAGAGAGCTCATCAGATCGGATGGGTCGTGGGACTGACCCATTTAAAAACCATAGTGGGCAAGCTCCATTATGGTTCTTTGTCAAGGACTACCTATGCCAGGGGTAGGCAACCTTGGCTTTTTTTATGACTCGTGGACTTCGACTCCCAAAATTCCTGAGCCAGCATGGAACTGTGGCCCCTTCATGACTGGTGGACTTCAACTCCCAGAATTCCTCAGCCAGCCTGGCTCAGCTTGGAAACCTCTCCCTTTCCCCTCAGCATGGCTGGCTCAGGAATTCTGGGAATTGAGGTCCACGAGTCATAAAAGAGCCAAGGTTGCCTACCCCTGACCTATACTATTAACCCTCCTCAACGTTACAATCCTTGCACATCCCTGCCGTCACATGGTTGCGACTACTTGGCAGCCGGCTCGCATTTACGACAATTTGCAACATCCTACCATCACGATAGGCAGCCTTCCCAGCCAAGCTTCTCACAAGCCAAGTCAATGCAGGAAGCTGGGTTCACTTTACGACCAGGGTTAAAAATGGTTGTAAAAACAGATCAGGTCAGGTTGATGATTCATTTAAGGAAGCCATCACTTGGCGACAGAAATGCTGGTTCCGTCTGCGGGGTCATAAATTGAGGACTACCTGTATTTTTGCCTTCAGAAGCTGTGAATGCTCCAGTGCTGGAGGTTTTTAAGAGGCTGGACAGTCACTTGTCTGAAATGGTATAGGGTCTCTTGCCTGAGCAGGGGGTTGGACTAGTTGACCTCCAAGGTCCCTTCTAACTGTTATTCTGCTGTCCTTCCTTCCTTCCTTCCTTCCCTCCCTCCCTCCTCCATCACTGGATAGCCACTAGTCTGAAATGGTATAGGGCAGCAGTTCTCAACCTTTTCCGGGGCTCGACCCCGGCCCGCGCCGCGCATGCGAGGCACGAAGGGGCGCATCGCGCATGCGCGGCGCGACAGCCCGCATCGCAAAGGGGAAAAAATGGCCCCGCATCGCGCATGCGCGGCGGCCCGCATCGCAAACGGGGAAAAAAATGGCGGACCAAAAAATAAAAAAAATGGCCAACCCCCCCAAAAAATGGCGGCCGCGCATGTGCGGCGCGACGGCCCGCATTGCAAAGGGGGAAAAAAATGGCGGACCAAAAAAATAAATAAATGGCAGACTACGGTGTTTGGCGACCCTCGTGAAATGGTCGTTCGACCCCAAATGGGGCCGCGACCCACAGGTTGAGAACCGCTGGTATAGGGCCTTCTGCTAGAGCAGGGGGTTAGACTAGAAGACTTGCAGGGTCCCTTCCAACCATTATCTCCACTGGACAGCTGAGGCTACTCACCTGAATGTCGTGGCTGACCTCTAGGCTGACCTTCGGCAAAGAGATGGCCACTGACCGCTCCTTCAACTTGCCCAACCAAATCTGCAGCTGTTCCCGGGTGAGCAGCTTCTCCAGTCGTTCCAAGGACTCAACGTGGTTCGGCATGATGATGATCAGGCTGGAGAGCTTGTGAGCCAACGGCATCTCCACGATCTGCAACTTCTCCGCCTCGTCCGCGTAGTACTTGTACAACCCTGCACAAATGCATAAAATTAGAATCGGTGGGCTGATCAGACTCTGGAAATAGAGGGCAGAGAAGAGCAACAAAGATGAGCAGAGGGGACTGGAGGCTGAAACACGTGAAGAATGGGGATGTCTAGTTTAATGAAGAGAAGGACGAGGGGTGACAGGAGAGCAGACTTCCAATATCTCAGGGGCTGCCCCAAAGAAGAGGGAGTCAAGCTGTTCTCCAAAGACCTGGAGGCAGGACAAGAAGCAACGGATGGAAACTAACCAAGGAGAGAAGCAACCTAGAACTAAGGAGAAACTTCCTGACAGTGAGGACAATTAACCAATGGAACAACCTGCCTCCAGAAGCTGTGAATGCTCCAACACTGGAAGTTTTTAAGAAGAGACTGGACAGCCATTTGTCCGAAATGGTATATATGGTTTCCTGTTTGAGCGGGGGGCTGGACTAGAAGACCCCTAAGTCCCTTCCAGCTTCTTCTGAACTGAATTGGATATATCTAGTCTGGTGAAAAAAAAGGACAAGGGGGGACATGATAGCAGTGTTCCAGTATCTCAGGGGCTGCCCCAAAGAAGAGGGAGTCAAGCTATTCTCCAAAGCACCTGAAGGCAGGACAAGAAGCAACGGATGATGGAAACTAATCAAGGAGAGAAGCAACCTGGAACTAAGGAGAAACTTCCTGACAGTGAGGACAATTAACCAGTGGAACAACCTGCCTCCAGATGTGGTGGGCGCGCCATAAGAAGAGACTGGACAGCCATCTGTTTGGAATAGTGTAGGAGCTCCTGCTTGAGCAGGGGGTTGGAATAGAAGACCTCCAAGATCCCTTCCGACTGTGTTATTCTGCTCTTTTGGGTGTATCTAGTTTAATAAAAAGAAGGACTAAGAAACACATGATAGCACTCTTCCAATATCTCAGGGGCTGCCCCAAAGAAGAGGGAGTCAAGCTCTTCTCCAAAGCGCCTGAAGGCCGGACAAGAAGCAACGGATGGGAACTAATCAAGGAGAGAAGCAACCTGGATGGAACTAAGGAGAAACTTCCTGACAGTGAGAACAATTAACCACTGGACCTGCTTGCCACTGGAAGCTGTGGGTGCTCCATCACTGGAAGTTTTTAAGACGAGACTGGACAACCATTTGTCCAGAATAGCATAGGCTCTCCTGCTTGAAGGTTGGAGTAGAAGACCAACTTCAAATGGTCACCAAAAGAACTGCTGTAAGTCAAGCACTATCTGTCGCCCTGTAGAGTCAGAAGTTTAATGTTCCTCCCTTCAGCCCAACATGCATTCATGGTTAACAATTTACAGCTAGCCTGGTGTTACTTGGCGGAAAAATGCAAAGATTTTATTCATCTCGTTTACTGCCTCAAAGACTTAACGGAAAAATCCGAGTGGAGACCCTGGGACAAAGGAAATGAGGAAAAATCATGCTTTTTTTTTTTAATCCAGGTTTCCTTACCTGTACGGTGCATCATGGGAATGCCGACTGTGTAGGAACGCGACACCATGAAGCCACGATTGTCCACCATCTTGTGATGGAACTTCTCATCCCAGTGCGCTAAACAAATCAAAAGGGATGCATTAATGCAAAATGGCAACAATGGAAAATGTTTGCAAAACCGAGGTTTAGATTAGGGCAGCGGTTCTCAACCTTTTCCGGGGCTCGACCCTGGCCCGCATCGCGCATGCGTGGCGGCCCGCATCGCAAAGGGGAAAAAAATGGCTGACCAAAAAGAAAAAAAATGGCGGACTGCCATGTTTGGCGACCCCTGTGAAATGGTCGTTCGACCCCAAATGGGGTCGCGACCCACAGGTTGAGAACCGCTGGATTAGGGTTTGGGCCACTTTTTAGACAAGCGAACTGCAAATCCCAGAATTCCCTGACACTAATTTATCCACAATTCCCATGGTGGCTTGCTTACTCTCTTATCATCCCTTTCTCTGTAGTCTCTCCTCTCTAGGAGGCAGGAGGAAAGTAATAGACATTGCTGGCTGAGGAATTCTGGGAGTTGAAATCCACCCAGGTTTGGAAAACTCTCTCCTAGATGCATTCCTAAGGAACAAATGAACTTTCTGAGTGGCCACCAAGTCGGGTCAACCCTCGGAGGGGTCAAAACAAGAGAAGACGGCAGCCGCCATCTCCATCTTCACTTCCTGACACCCCACCAACCAAGTCTCCACCCTTTTCCCCTCTCTGGCTCCAAGCTCTCCCTCCACCCGGACTCACGTTTGAAGAACATGGCGTTGACAATCAAGGCCCCATCGGTCTTCGCCACCTCTTTGGTGACCTCGGGCAGCTTGCCGTCCGTGGTCTGGGCAGCCCAATCGTTGATGGACTTGAGGGCGCTACGCTTGTCTCGGAAGTTGATCTTGGAATGCTCGCAGTTGTAGTGCTTCTTGCTGTTCTGCACAAAGTCCTCCGTGAAGCTGATGGAGCTGGGCCCGTAGAGGCAGCTGCCCAGTTTCCAGGTGACATTCCTGGCCGTGGCGTTGCTGACGTCGGTCAGCAGCTCCGAGAGTCCACTGTGGATGTACTCGTCGTTGAGCTTGCTGGCGCTAAGCAGAGCCTTGGCTTGCGACGCCGTGGCGTCCTTCCCGCCGAGAGACACCAACCCCAGAGAAGACGCCACCACCACGGGAGACACCAAGATGTTCTCCAGGTTCTTGTCCTTGGCCATCACGTTGTAGAGGTTGAAGGCCAGGATGGCGCTGCGGTCAGCCAAGGTGGTGGCCTTCTCGCTCAGCTTCTTCTCTTTCGAGGCCGGTTTTTTCTCCGCCGCCTTCTTGTCGGAGGGGACCGCCGTCGCGAGAGCGCAGAGTGCGAGGAGATGGATCAACCAGGTGGCATCCATGATAGCGGCGAGCAATCAAAACCTAGGAGAAATCAAAATGGCTGATACTGCAGGAACTACATTTCCCACAATGCCTCAGAGCCCCTCAGGTCATGATGGGAAAATTAACAGGCATTTATAGATTTACAGGTGGTCCTGGACTTACCACGGTTCTCTTAGTGACCGTTCCAAGTTACAACAGCACGGGGGGAAAAGTGATGTTGGACTGTTTTTCACACTTACGACCGTCGCAGCATTCCCCCGGGTCACGTGATCAAAATTCGGAAACTTGGCAACCGACTCACATTTATGACCATTGCAGGGTTGCAATATCCCCTTTTGCGACCTTCTGACATGCAAACTCAATAGGGAAGCTGGATTCACTTAACAACCGGGCTACTAGCTTATAAACTGCAGTGATTCACTTAACGACGGTAGTAAAAAGGGGCAAAATTCGCTGAACAAATGTCTCACTTACTTAACGACAGAAAGTTAACGACAGAAAGTTATTTTTAGTATTGTGCTAAAAAATACAAAATAGAGGGAGTCCTCAACTTACGACACATCGCTTAGGGATCACTGAAAGTTACAACATAACTGCCCCCCCAAAATGGCTACCCCTTCCCTAGGGTCACATGACTGCATTTTGAGCACCCACCACCTCGTCCACTTTTACAACTGTTTTTATAGCATTCCGGTTTCAACAACCACAATTTATGATTATTATTTTTTTTTTTGCTCAAAACTGCTGTTTACTTCTAGTTTCCAACAAAAATGTCCATTGCGGACAATCTGTTTGCTTAAAGATCCCCACAAAAAAAAAAAAAAAAAAAGCATGAAGCCAAAAACACCAGCCTGAAGATGACGAATGGGACTTCATCAAAATGTCGTCAAGACACTTCCAATTTTACGCGGGAGAAAACCCGAATAACCAAAGACCTACATACAAACACCCGCAAAAACCTCAGAAAACACACACACACACACATATAAAGGAGGTATCTGGTTGACACCTAGGATGCTGGTAGCAACCCATGTCAACCATCAGTGCCAGCCAATTTGAATGTTCAGTTGACTGAGGTTCATGTCTAATGAATAAAATAGTAATAATGATGATGATGTTGGAAAGGACCTTGGAGGTCGTCTAGTCCAACCCCCTGCTCAGGCAGGAAACCCTACACCATTTCAGACAAATGACTGTCCAGTCTCTTCTTAAAAACTTCCAGTGTTGGAGCATTCACAACTTCTGGAGGCAGGTTGTTCCACTGGTTAATTGTTCTCACTGTCAGGAAGTTTCTCCTTAGTTCTAGGTTGCTTCTCCCCTTGCTTAGTTTCCATCCGTGGCTTCTTCTCCTGCCTTCGGGTCCTTTGGAGAATAGGGGGACCCCCAACTCTCCCCTGATATATTGAAACACTGACTGCTATCCTGTCACCCCTAGATGTTTAATGAAGTTAATAAATTGCATTTTGCAAAAGACCGTATTCCCCCCAATAATAATAATAATTCCCGGTGATATGTAATACAGGTTTTTCCCCAAGCGCCTAGGCCTTCCAATCAGAACTTCCTGGCTGTGAAGCATGGATGCTGTAGTCCCCAAACAACTGGAAGTGCCTGGCTATATAAAAAGCCAGGGAGACCAAATCACAGATGCGCTTCCCTGAAAATCCACTAGAGGGCATCCAGGATTAAACAACAGTTTGGAATTTCCCCAAATTGAAGAATTAGATTAAAGATTTAGCTAGAATCACAGTGCAGCTAGTCCTCAGTTTACGACCACAATTAAGCCCAAAATTTCTGTCGCTGAGAAATTAGTTAAGTGAGTTTTGCCCCCATGTTTACGGCTTTTCTGGGCACCGTTGTTAAGTGGATCACTGCAGTTGGACACGGCCATTAAGCGAATCTGGTTTCCCCACTTCAGATGGGGATCACGTGGCTCCGGGACACTGCAACCCCGTCATAAATGTGAGTCCATTGTCAAGCATCTGAATCTAAATCACATGATGCAAAGGTCGTTAAGTGCGAAAAAAGTCCCTTTTTTCAAGGCCGTTGTAACGGTCACTAAACAAATTGTTGTTAAGTGGAGGACTACCTATATTTCTCCCCCTCCCCTGCCACACTCCACTTGGTTTACAAGCGAGTGTAACTTTGGAGCAGCAACTCAAGGAAGCAACAGGTAGATGCCTCTCAAAAAAACAGCAGCAACAAAACGCTGGAAACAGCAGAGAAGGCCACACGCCAGTGGCAAAGTACATGCCAGTTTCAATGCTTTGTATTTCCACTAGAAAAGGATTAAGAAAGGGGCACATATCTCACCCCCAACTTTTTTTATATAGATTTTATTAGTTTTATAAGGTTAGGGCAGGGGTAGGCAACCTTGGCTCTTTTATGACTCGTGGACTTCAACTCCCAGAATTCCTGAGCCAGCATGGGGGAACTGTGGCCCCTTCATGACTCATGGACTTCAACTCCCAGAATTTCTGAGCCAGCATGGGGGAACTGTGGCCCCTTCATGACTCGCGGACTTCAACTCCCAGAATTCCTGAGCCAGCATGGAGACTAAAACATACAAAGAACGGCTGCAGAAACTTGGGTTTGGGTAGTCTAAAAAAAAACAGAAGAAATAGGGGTGACATGATAGCAGCTTTCCAGTATCTGAGGCAGGACGAGAAACAATGGTTGGAAACTGATCCAGGAGAGAAGCAACCTGGAATTAAGGAGAAACTTCCTAACAGGGAGGACAATTAACCAGTGGAACAGCTGGCCTCCAGAATTTGTGGGTTGCTCCTTCACTGGAGATTTTTAAGAAGAGACTGGACAACTACCTGTCTGAGATGGTATAGGTCAGGGTGTCAAACTGCCTACACGTCACCAAGAAACCGTGCCCACCCCATGGCTGGCAATGGGGAAAAAGCTGCGAGACGTGTCTAGACTGAATAATGGATTGGCTTAAGGACTGCCACAGTTGTAAAAATGGTCCAGTTACAGTGGTGACTGGCTTTACTGACTGTATGATTTATGACTGTAATGGGCAGGCTCCATTATCACCGTAAATCAAGGACTAGTTGAAGCTGAACAAGCGGGGAAAGCATCCATAGCATGCCGTTATCTGCTCCAGGAAAGCTGTTGAAATTCTTTCACTGGGTGTGATGGGTGTTAAGCTATAGGAATTAACAGAACAACAGAGTCTTTGTTGTCCAACCAACCCCTTGTGCAAGCAGAAGACCCTCCTATACCATTTCAGACAAAAAGTTGGCTAATCTCTTCTTAAGAAGAGGCTGGACAGTCACTTCTCCGAGATGGTATAGGTTCTCCTGCTTGAGCAGGGGGCTGGACTAGAAGACCTCCAAGGTCCCTTCCAGCTTCTATTCTATTCTATTCTATTTCCTTATTCTATTCTATTCTATTTTTTTCCTTATTCTATTCTATTCTATTCTATTTTTTTTCCTTATTCTATTCTATTTTTTTTCCTTATTCTATTCTATTTTTTTCCTTACTCTATTCTATTCTTATTCTGTTCTATTTTTATTCTATTCTATTCTATTCTGTTCTAATCTATTCTGTAATTCTATTCTAATCTCTATTTCCTATTCTATTCTATTCTATTTCCTTATTCTATTCTATTTTTTCCTTATTCTATTCTATTCTATTCTATTTTTTCCTTATTCTATTCTATTTTTTTCCTTATTCTATTCTATTTTTTTCCTTATTCTATTCTATTTTTTTCCTTATTCTATTCTATTCTATTTTTTTCCTTATTCTATCCTATTCTTATTCTGTTCTATTCTTATTCTATTCTCCTATTCTATATTTCTATTCTATTTTTTATTCTTTTCTATTCGTTCCAGTATCTCAGGGGCTGCCCCAAAGAAGAGGGAGTCAAGCTATGCTGCAAAGCGCCTGAAGGCAGGACAAGGAGCAACAGATGGAAACTCATCAAGGAGAGAAGCAACCTAGAACTAAGGAGAAACTTCCTGACAGCCAGAACAATTAACCAGTGGAACCACCTGCCTCCAGAAGCGGTGGATGCTCCAACACTGGAAGTTATTAAGAAGAGACTGGACAGCCATTTGTCTGAAATGGAATAGGATTTCTTATCTGAGCAGGGGGTTGGACTAGATGACCTCCAAGGTCACTTCCAACTTTATTTATTATTATTCTATTCTACTTTATTCACCACCTTGTCCTTTTTTGGAGAAACCTGGTGCATTCATATGCAAAAAAAAAAAGAGTGCCTCATTGCAGATCAGCCTCTTTGATCGATCGGTAGATAACCCAATCCTTGATCATTGTGGTAGATCCTGGCTTCGGCAAGGGGTTGGACTAGAAGACCTCCAAGGTCCCTTCCATCTTGGTTAGTCTGCAGTTCAAGGTTTGTGCCTTTTTCCAACAAGGGCTTTCATTTTTAACTTCAAAGTCATCGGGACTTTGTTTAGGGCACATTTTCAAGGCCTCCTTATGGTGGGTGGCTGGGGAATTCTGGGAGTTGAAGTCCGCCAGTCATGAAGGGGCCATAGTTTCCCCCATGCTGGCTGAGGAATTCTGGGAGTTGAAGTCCCCGAGTCATGAAGGGGCCATAATTCCCCCATGCTGGCTCAGGAATTCTGGGAGTTGAAGTCCCCGAGTCATGAAGGGGCCATAGTTCCCCCATGCTGGCTGAGGAATTCTGGGAGTTGAAGTCCACAAGTCATGAAGGGGCCACAGTTTCATGCTGGCTCAGGAATTCTGGGAGGATCAACCAGGTGAATGGAGAGACTTAGCAAAGAGATTTGCCACAATATCCTCATTTTTTTGGAGGAAATTTGCTCTGGTACTTGGCTTTTTTCAACTACCGCGATGAAAATCTAGATTAACATTTGAGTGGTTTTACCTTCCACCCAAGCACAATTTCAACCCCCAGGATGGGATTAGCCTGCCGCTAATTAAACCCCCACCAGGTGAGAAAATATCCCTTTTTGGAAATATTTCTGCACCAGGTTTCCCGGCCCTCACCAAAAAAGGACAGGGTGGGGTGTTTGGAAAATTACAGGCAGTCCTCAACTTTTACCAAAATTAGTTTAGTGAGAGTTTGAAGTTTTACAACTGCTCCATCAGTGCTGAAGCATCGCTTTGCAGCCACACACAGTCACAAAAAAAAAAGAAAAAAGAAACCTCAGGCTGCACAACGCTGCTGCAGATGTTTCCAGAAGCTCAATCCTCCCGCCGCCCCCCTTATACTTCCATCACCACCACCCCCGCCACGCCGTGCCACGTAGGCAGGCAGGCCCAGGCTGGGAAAGCTTTGGGACAAAGCCCACAATTATCCCAACAGCAGCCTGGTAGAATGAGGATGTTGAAGAGGAATCAAGGCCAAGCCCAACCGGCTTAAAACTCCAAATTTAATTTTATTCCCCCCTTTGTGTTATTTCTGCACACGCCCCCGTCCATTGCAAATTGTTGAGTCTTGTTGCAGCAAAATGCAACCAGCTAGTTAGAGCGTTATCTCCGAAAGAATTTCGGGTAAATAGTCTTTGTTTCTAATTCTGCAGAGGCTGAAGGCTTTTCCTGTGTTTCTCTTCCCTTTTGAGGGCTAGAAACTTGCTTTAAGATCAAACATAATATCCACGTGCTTCTGATTTGCAGAGTTTATCCGTTCTTCCCTTCCTTATTTTTCTTTTTTCCTTCCTTCACATTGTCTCTCCCATTCTCCCTCCCCTTCCTTCCTTCCTTCCTTCCTTCCTTCTTTCTTTCCTTCCTTCTATTTTATTGGCCACCCATCTTACCATAGGATAACTGGGCGGCTTACAGTTACATCTAAGTTAAAACAAAAAAGTTAAAAAGTTAGAACAATTAACCAGTGGAACTACCTGCCTCCAGAAGCAGTGAATGCTCCAACACTGGAAGTTTTCAAGAAGAGACTGGACAGCCATTGGTCTGAAATGGGATACGGTTTCCTGCCTGAGCAGGGGGTTGGACTAGATGACCTCCAAGGTCCCTTCCAACTCTATCCTATTCTAAGAGACTGGACTGCCATTTGTCTGAAATGGTATAGGGTTTCCTGCCTGAGTAGGGGGTTGGACCAGATGACCTCCAAGGTCCCTTCCAACTTTATTATTACTATTACTATTACTATTAAACATTCAAACCAAAGACACTTGGGGAGGGAGGGGTGGGTATGTTTAATTAACTCAATCAACCACCTCCATCTTGGATGAAAAACAAGATTCTGGTTTAGCAAAGTGGGTTTACATGCAGGCAGTATTAAGAGTGGCTTTTTTTTTTAATTATTGGTTAACCGGTTTAAATTGTCCTTATTTCTCCTAAACTGACCTCTCATCTTCCTTTCTACCCTTTTCTCTGTCCAAAGCAAAAAAAGGGACATCCCATTGGCTTTTTTAAACAGCCTGCAGGGTTTTAAACTCACCCGGTCCACTTTTTAAAGACATCCTGGTAAAATGGTAGTTATATTTTCCCACCCAGCAAATGAGAAGCTACCAGCTAAAATGGGAATAAGCCCAACATCCGCTTGATAGGCTTAGCAAGAGACCCCCCCCCAAACCAAAGACTCAACTAACCGCAAACTTTTCTTTTGTTTTCTAATTTTATTTCCTGCCTAAAATTCCATCTTCCACCGATCCTGAGCCATAGGCATCCTAACCATTATTTTGCATCTAGGGCAGGACCTGACAAAGCGTCACTTTCTGGATGCTTGATTGTCAGGACAGTCTTCTCTGCCCCTTTTGCAGAGGGCAAAATTAAAAATAAAACTGAAGGGCAGCCCCAGGAGCTAAATTTAAGCTTAGCCAGGCCAAGTCAGCCACGGGGGCAAAAACGTTTATTAAATCCAAGCAACCAACGCTGGGTTTATATACTCAGAAATATACTTTATTCAGGGACAGGCCCTGCCTAGCTTTGCTTCTTCTGCCAAATATGTTCCATTTGGAATCAGCCAGGGTCACAAGCCTGAATTCAGAATCAGGGTTTCCAAACCCAGCGCCTAGCCATGATGGAACAAGCAGACTTCTTTAAAGGGAAAAACAAATCAGGGTTTATTACAGAGACCAGCCCTCCTCCAGCTGCATTAAAGACTTAACCAATGTCATTTTTTTTTTTAGAATGAGAACAAGAAGAGTTGGAAGGGACCTTGTAGGTCATCTAGTCCAACACACACACACACACACAAGCAGGAGACCCTACACCTACACCATTTCTGACAGATGGCAGTCCATTTGTGCATGAGGGCTGATGCAACAGTTTTCTGCTCCTTTTGCTCTCAGTCTTAATATGTCGTGTGAATGCAGTCCACTTGTCTAGTTTTTTTTTCTACATCGCCCCCCCTCCGCAGCATCTGCTTGAGACAAAAGACCCCCCCAAAAAAAATCCGGGACCTGAATGCAAAGGCTCAGCGCATCTCGACCGTCTGGATGCACTTTCTCTTGCGTGCACGGAGAAAGGGGGGGCATTTTCGCCCAGGCAACTGCGCGCGCACACACACACACACACACACACGCCATAAGCAAGACCCGCC
Source organism: Bothrops alternatus (assembly GCA_034064705.1). Classification (NCBI taxonomy): domain Eukaryota; kingdom Metazoa; phylum Chordata; class Lepidosauria; order Squamata; family Viperidae; genus Bothrops; species Bothrops alternatus. The sequence continues at coordinate 35,764 of JARGCV010000312.1, forward strand.
CAGCAAAGCCCAGGTTAACCCACCCGCCGGATCTCCAGCTGCTCCCGGGAATCCTCCGGGTCAGATTCCCGTGCTCGCTCCCAGTTTGCAAGCCAAGCGCTTTGGGGGTGCCAGGCGCCGCACCCCCCTCCCGGGCTGATCTGGGGGTCTCGCCCCCCCTCCCCTGGTGAACTCCTATCCTTTCCTCCGGCTGGAAACCCAGGCAGGGGCTCTCGAGTCCACGCGTCGTGTGAACGCAGCCCGCAAACCGAAAGCGGGTCAAGAGCCCTGATCTTTGCGCCGGGGACCTGGGAAGGGAGGGGGGAAGAGCCCCCCCACCCCACAAAGCCTATGCAGGAAGGAGAGTCCGCTGTCCCCTTGCACGGCTTAGAAGGGGATGATGGGGCAGAGCATGCCAGGGTGAGGAGGGGACAATGGGACATACGATGCGCGGGTGGGGAGGGGATGATGGGACTTCCCACGCGCGGGTCGGGAAGGGATGCCGGGAGAGAAGCCTGCACGGGCTGGGAGGGGATGATGGGGCATGCCCTGCACGGGCTGGGAGGGGATGATGGGGCATGCCCTGCACGGGCTGGGAGGGGATGATGGGTCTCCCCACGCGCGGTTCGAGAAGGAATGCCGGGAGAGAAGCCTGCACGGGCTGGGAGGGGACGATGGGGCATGCCACGCACGGGTCGGGGATGATGGGACTTCCCACGCACGGTTCGAGAAGGAATGCCGGGCGAGAAGCCTGCCCGGGCTGGGAGGGGATGATGGGGCATGCCCTGCACAGGTCGGGAGGGGAGAATGGGCCATGCCACGCGCGGGTCGGGGAGGGGAGGATGGGACTTCCCACGCACGGTTCGAGAAGGAATGCCGGGCGAGAAGCCTGCCCGGGCTGGGAGGGGATGATGGGGCATGCCCTGCACAGGTTGGGAGGGGAGAATGGGCCATGCCACGCGCGGGTCAGGGAGGGGATGATGGGACATGTCCGCCCCGCGGGGGGGCAGAAACGCGATGGGGCCCCGAGCACGGGCCATGTAGTCGGGGGGTGAGACCCCAGCGCTGGAGCTTGCAATCCGGCTCCCCTCCGCTTCAGCCGCTCCAGTCCTCTTGTCTGCAAAACTTGCAAAAGCTCCGCCGCTCCCCGGCCGAGCGGCTTGCAAAGGCTTGCAAAGGCCGGCCGTGGCCCGGGACCCGCCCGCTCCCTCCCTCCTTCCTTCCTTCCTTCCCTCCTTCCTTCCTTCCTCACCTCGGGGCTTGCAGCTTGCAAAGGCCGTGGGGACCCTCCGCGCTCCGGACTGGCTTTCTCGGGCCGAGGCGCCGCCGGTCCAGGGGGCTATATAAGGGGGCCGGAGAAACTTCTGGAAAGGGGCGGCGGGAGGGGAAGGGGAGGGAGGGGAACTTCGCCAAACTCCTCTTGCAAGAGGCGCCCTCCCCCTCCCCCTCCCCGCCGTTGCAGGGTCCTAACGCCGCTCGGGTTGCAGCAGGAGCAGCGGCGGCGGCGCTGCTCCGCTTTGCGACCGTCTCCCTTTTGCAAAGGCCAGGTGAGCTGGCGCGGATTTGCCCGGGCGAGGAACTTCCGAAAGCCCCTCCCGGGCGATGGGCAGCGGGGTTCAGGCAGACTTACCCGTGGGGAAGCGGTTTGTGTCTGTCTGTGTGTGTGTGTGTGTGTGTGTCTCTCTCGAACTCGGCAGCCTTGCGCACGACTCCCCGACTCGTAAACGAACACGGGTTTGGAACCGGGTTCAAAGAAAGGCGGGTTAGTAGTTTGTACAGCGGTGGAGGGTGGGGAGGAACCTGGATGTGGGTTGCTGGAGGGGGCACACAGATGGACATGGAATAACTTAAGAGTTGGGAGGGACCTTGGAGGTCGTCTAGTCCAGCCCCCCCACCCCCCACCCCTCCACTGCCCGAGCAGGAGGCCCTACTACACCGTTTCTGACCAAGGGTAGTCCAGTCTCTTCCAGTGATGAAGCTCCCACAACTTCTGTTTCACTGGTTGATGGTTCTCACTGTCAAATTTATATTAAAAATAAAAATCACATATAAAGCTCTCCATCACCCACTCTTGGGCCCAGGCCAACCTGCAGGGTTGTTGTTTGCAGAGGGGGGCGGGGAAGGGTCTGGAATGGAGAAGAAGGCACAGCCCGTCAGGGATGTTGGCCTTTGCGAGGAACAGCACCCTGGAACTGCAGTAGTAATGCCGGAGCGCGCACACACACACACACACACACACACACCTGTCAGTCAATGGCAAAAGGAACACGGAGACCTTAACTACCATCCGACATCCAGGACAGGTGGATCAAAAGGCCAGATGCGGCCTGAACATCTGGCGGACTGCGAGATGAAACTGTAATAAGTCCTGAATTGACAGGTTTGTCCTCTGGAGAATTGGGGGGTGGGGGGAAACTCACATGCGAATGCCAAACCACGGCTTCGTGCAACGTGGGTTGCAACCATTGGACCACATCTCCCGCTTCATCTGGGAGGGTTTTTTGGGGTGGGGGGCCAGTTTGCCAAAAGAACGAAAAGACTTTTGCCGAAAGAACGAAAAGACTTTTGCCGAAAGAACGAAAAGAATGCTCGGAAGTCTTTAAGAAGAGACTGGACAGCCATTTGTCCTAAGCGGTATAGGGTTTCCTGCCTGAGCAGGGGGTTGGACTAGATTATTATTATTATTATTATTATTATTATTATTATTATTATTATTATTATTATTATTATTATTATTATTATTTATTCGATTTCTATGCCGCCCTATTCCGAAGAACTCAGGGCGGCTCACAACACAGTAGAAATCAACATATAAAAATACATGTAAATATAAAACCTCTTAATTTTTTAAAAAAACCAATCATTCAGCATACACACAGACATACACTGGCTAGGGGCAAGATGTTAACTACCCCAGGCCTGCCGGCAGAGGTGTGTTTTGAGTAATTTGCGAAAGGCGGAGAGGGTGGGGGCGACACGGATCTCCGGGGGAAGTTGGTTCCAGAGGGCCGGGGCCGCAACAGAGAAGGCCCTTCCCCTAGGCCCCGCCAGGCGACACTGTCTGGCTGACGGGACCTGGAGAAGGCCGACTCTGTGGGCCCTAACTGGCCGCTGGGATTCATGGGGCAGCAGACGGTCCCATAAGTAACCTGGTCCGATGCCATGTAGGGCTTTATAGGTGATAACCAACACTTTGAATTGGGTTCGGAGACCAATTGGCAGCCAATGCAGCTCGCGGAGTGATGCCGAAATGTGGGCATTTCTGGGCAGGCCCAACACTGCTCGCGCGGCTGCATTCTGCATTACCTGAAGTCTCCGAACGTTTTTCAAAAGTAGCCCCATGTAGAGAGCATTGCAGTAGTCGAGCCTCGAGGTGATAAGGGCATGAGTGACTGTGAGAAGAGACTCCCGGTCCAAATAGGCCACTGCGACCGACCAGTGAGGTAGGAGGTGAACCACTGCAAAACAGTGCCTCCAACCCCCAACCCCTCCAGTCGATGCAGAAGGATACCATGGTCAATGGTATCGAAAGCCGCTGAGAGGTCAAGTAGCACCAGGATAGTGGAAAATCCCTTATCCCGGGCCCGCCAGAGATCATCCGTCAGCGCGACCAAAGCAGTTTCCGTGGAGTAGCCGAGCCTGAATCCTGACTGTTGAGGGCCCAGATAATCAGCCTCATCCAAGGACCGTTGGAGCTGGAGTGACACCACCTTCTCAACAACCTTCCAACTTTATTATTATTATTATGGATCATCGCACAGTCAGCCAGATGTTCAGACTGGATCTGGCATTTTTGTCTACCTATCGAGTCCTTCCCAAGGACCTGGGATAGGCAGATGTGGATGTTTGATGGTATCACAGATCTCGTCGCAGGATGGAAGCAGTTCCTAGTAAGGCCGCCTTTCTAGGAATCATAATAACAACAATAATAATAATCCTTTACATTTTCCTAAATAATAATAAAGTTGGAAGGGACCTTGGAGGTCATCTAGCCCAACCCCCTGCTCAGGCAGGAAACCCTGTACCATTTCGGACACATGGCTGTCCAGTCTCTTCTTAAAGACTTCCAGTGTTGGAGCATTCACCGCTTCTGGAGGCAGGTGGTTCCACTGGTTAATTGTCCTCCCTGTCAGGAAGTTTCTCCTTGGCTCTGTTCTCTTGCTTATTCTCTTCCAGATTTCTCTGCTCAGATCCCTCTGGGCTTTCCTAAATTTTTGGAAGAGCAGGAGTTAAGGGAAATAGTATCCAGATGTATACAGTCTCCTGGGAACCGGGCACTATCTGAGCTGGAAAACCCACATTGGTCGTTGGGTTTTTTTTTCTCCTCTTGACTCAAGCCAATCCCGTCCCAGCAGCATCGAACACACACACACACACACACACACACAGGCATCACAGAGTGGAAGTCCACGAAATAGGGTTTTTTCTGGGAAGCATCAGATCGAAAATCCCTTTCGTTTTTTACAGAACCAAAAAAAATACCTGTGAAAAATGAAGGAGGGCACCAGGGATTGATGAGACGGTTTTCGGGGTCACTGAGGACTAGTGTGGTGGAAAGGCTTCCTGGGTTTCAGGGTTGGGTTCAAAGCCCTTCTGTGGGGTTTTTCTGAATTTCCCAGAATTCCTCACCTAGCACGAATATAGGATTCATCATGTCGATTACTTTAAGCTGGGTGGACTTCAAATCCCAGAATTCCCCAGCCACCCACCATAAGGAGGCCGAGGTTGAGAAACGTTGCTCTAGCACAGGGGTCTTCAAGGTTGGCCCTTTTATGACTTGTGGACTTCAACTCCCAGAATTCCTCAGCCAGGCACGCTGAGTCCACAAGTCATGAAGGGGCCTTAGTTCCCCCATGCTGGCTGAGGAATTCTGGGAGTTGAAGTCCGCCAGTCATGAAGGGGCCATAATTCCCCCATGCTGGCTCAGGAATTCTGGGAGGATCAACCAGGTGAATGGAGAGACTTAGCAAAGAGATTTGCCACAATATCCTCATTTTTTTGGAGGAAATTTGCTGTGGTACTTGGCTTTTTTCAACTTTCTTCCAAACCCCCAAGAGATTCTCTTTCCTTTTTTTTTTTAATTAACAAAGTCAAAAGTTCCTTTTTTATAACAGTTCATTTAGTGACCGAAGTAACAATGGCACCGAAAAAAGCCACTTAGGACCGTTTTTCACACTTCTTGACTGTTGCAAGCTTCCCCGTTGGCCACCGGCTCCTATTTATGACGGCCGCAGAGTCTCCGGGTCACGTGATCCCCCCTTTTGTGACCAGCGAAGTCACTAAGAGAACCAGATTCACGTCACAACCGTGGTGCAAATTTAACCACTGCACGGATTCCCCTAACAAATAGCAGCTAGAAAGGTGGTAAAACGAGGCGAGTGTCTCGCTTAGCAACGGAAATGTTGGGGGCCCAATACTGCCTGTATTTTCAGAGATCGCAAGTTTGGATAGATAGTTTTGGTTTACAGAGAAAGCGGTCCAGCCAAAAATAATAAGAACAATTGAAATCTATATATGAGTTCTTGTCGTGTGTGTGTGTGTGTGTGTGTGTGTGTGTGTGTGTGTTCCAATATGTTATTTTATTTTTCAATCGGAAGAGAGCTAGAAGGGACCTTGGAGGTCATCTAGTCCAACCCCCTGCACAGGCAGGAAACCCTATACTATTTCGGACAAATGGCTGTCCAGTCTCTTCTTAAAAACCTCCAGTGTTGGAGCATCCGCTGCTTCTGGAGGCAATCTTTTTAATTAAGACGGTTCTCCTTAATTCCAGGTTGCTTCTCTCCTTCTTCTCCGACTTCCCTTCATGTGAGATGGGTGATTATAGGATACATAAATAAAGTAAACCTTTATCTTTAAAAAAAAAAAGAAAAGAACAGAAAAGGCATCAGCCTTGCCTCTTTAAGATGCCTGCAGCCACATTCTTTCTCTGCAAATTCCTGGTGCAATTCCTTGAAATCTGAGCCAGGACAGGCGTGGCTCTGTGTCTTCCGCCTTCCTCTTGCCACGCTGGAAAGTTTGCAGCCTGCCAAAAAGGCCTGGAAGGAAATGGGGAGAGTGGACTAGAAACTTCTCCTGCTAATGACAGGGCTGGGATGCTGAGCGATTCTTTTTTTAAGCATCCACAGATGGGGCAGGATCCCATCAGTGGGAGGAACAGAACAGAACAGAACAGAACAGAATAGAATAGAATAGAATAGAATAGAATAGAATAGAATTACAGGATGGAATAGAATGGAATGGAATAGAATAGAATAGAATAGAATAGAATATAGAATAGAATAGAATAGAAAATATGGAATAGAATAGAATTAGGAATGAAGAGAAGAGAAGAGAACAATATGAATGGAATGGAATGGAATAGAATAGAATAGAATAGAATAGAATATAGAACAGAATAGAATAGTATAGAATAGAATAGAACAGAATATAGAATAGAACAGAATAGAATATAGAGTAGAACAGAATAGACCGCAACAGAATAGAATAGAAATCTGAATTTCTGAATTACTGCAGAATCCTATTACAAAATAGAGCCACCCCTGTTTTATTTGTGTTTATTTTGTCCTTCATAACCTTAACAGAATATAGGTTATAGATGCAGAATCAATTATGGAATGGAATGGGAATGGAATAGAATAGAATAGAATAGAATAGAATAGAATAGAATAGAATAGAATAGAACAGAGTAGAGTAGAAATATAGAATAGAATAGAAATACAGAACAGAATAGAATAGAATAGAGCTGGAAGGGACCCTGGAGGTCTTCTAGTCTAGCCCCCTGCTCAAGCAGGAGGACCTATACCATCTCAGACAGGTGACTGTCCAGTCTCTTCTTAAAAACCTCCAGTGATGGAGCGCCCATGATTTCTGGTGGCGAGCTGTTCCACTGGTTAATTGTCCTCACTGTCAGGAAGTTTCTCCTTAATTCCAGGTAATGTTTCTCTCTCTGTTCAGTTTTCATCCATTGTTTCTTGTCCTGCGCTCTGCTGCTTTGCAAAATAAGTTGACACCCCCCCCCCTTCAACTGGGCCGTGGAAACAAGCGAAGCCCCCTCCGTGGGATGCAGGCAGCCTGAGAGGCCACACACCCTCCGGTCCACGGAAAAACGTCTCTCCAAGGAACTGGTCCCTGGTGCCCAAAAGGTCAGGGGCCGCTGCTCTAGTGTATCCTGGAGTAAGCAAAGGGGATGACTAGATAGCCTCTATGGACCCCTCCAACTTCCCAATTCTGTAATTCCGCAATGTGAAAAGGATAAACACATGCAGCCATCTTGCCAGAGTACTGTGGCTTCCAAATTCTTATAATAGGAGGAGGAAATAAAACACGGGGAAGGCCTGGAAAATTATACCGGTATTATCAAAAATATTCCTCACCTTGACACGTTCCCGCTATCCAGGGCCTTCCCACAGTGACCCTCACTTGCCCACCCCACCCCCAAATAATTCATTAGGGACGAAATCTGAATGTGCCCAGTCCCAGAATCTGCACAGGTGCCTTGTAAATTTATGTTTGAGACAGCAGTGAAAGCATCAAGCTTATTTCTTTTAAGAAATGCACACGTGTGATTTGATTGAATTGAATGGGCTGCTTGATTCCAAGAAAAATCCAGAAAAAAATTGCTTCTTTCTTCTTACTGTACAAACTTAAAAAGCATTCCAAGTCTCTCTTTCTCTCTCTCTCTTTCCCTCTCCCTCTCTTTCTCTCTCTTTCTCTTTCTCACTCTCTCACTCTTTTTCTCTCCCTCTTTCTCTTTCTCTTTCTCCCTCTTTCCCTCTCTCTTTCTCTCTCTTTCTCACTCTCTCCCTCTTTTTCTCTCTCTTTCCCCCCCTCTCTCTCCCTCTCTTTCTCTCTTTCTCCCTCTCTCTTTCCCTCTCCCTCTCTTTCTCTCTTTCTCTTTCTCCCTCTCCCTCTTTTTCTCTCTTTCTCTCCCTCTCTTTCTCTTTCTCTCTTTCTCCATCTCTCTTTCCCTCTCTTTCTCCCTCTTTTTCTCTCTCTTTCCCCCCCCTCCCTCTCTTTCTCTTTCTCCCTCTCTCTTTCTCTTTCTCACTCTCTTTCTCTCTCTGTTTTTCTCTCCCTTTCTTTCTCTCTCTCCCTCTCTTTCTCTTTCTCAGTCTCTTTCTCTTTTTCTCTCTTTCTCTTTCCCTCTCTCTCCCTCTTTCTCTCTTTCCCTCTCCCTCTTTCTCTCTATTTCTCTTTCTCACTCTCCCTCTTTTTCTCTTTCCCTCTCTCTCTCTCTTTCTCTTTCTCCCTCTCTCTTTCTCTTTCTCACTCTCTTTTTCTCTCTGTTTCTCTTTCTCTCCCTTTCTCCCTCTCCCTCTCTTTCTCTTTCTCAGTCTCTTTCTCTTTTTCTCTCTCTCTCTTTCCCTCTCCCTCTCTTTCTCTCTCTTTCTCTTTTTTTCTCTCTCTCACTCTCTTTTTCTCTTTCTTTCTCTCCCTCTCCCTCTCTTTCTCTTTCTCTCTTTTTCTTTCTCTTTTTCTCTTTCTCTTTCTCTCTCTCCCTCTCTTTTTCTCTCTCTTTCTCTCTTTCTCCCTCCCTCTCTCTCTCTCTCTTTCTGTCTGTGTATATATAAGTGTGTAATTTACATTTTGGGCATCTCCCAAACAAAATGTAGAGATTTCCAGAACCTTCAAGAAATCGGTATGATGCAACTCTAGAAAAAAGTTTCAGTATGGCTCTTTGCTAGAGAAAACCCAGATGTTCTCCATCCAGGCCAGCTGTTAAGGACCCCTCCCTGAAATTTGCCTCTCCCCTTTACAATTTGGGTTTGAAAGCTGGGAAGGTTGCCAGCCTCGGCTTGGATTCAGCTCTTTCAAAGTTAGGATTAAAACTTGCACTGAGAATCAGAAGTTAAAAGATAGAGCAGAAAATTCCAAATGATTTACCCCCCCTTGAGCTCTGGCTTCCTTCCTTCCTTCCTTCCTTCCTTCCTTCCTTCCTTCCTTCCTTCCTTCCTTCCTTCCTTCCTTCCTTCCTTCCTTCTTTCTTTCCTTCCTTCCTTTTTTCTTTCCTTCTTTCCTTCCTTCTTTCTTTCTTTCTTTATACACACACAAACACACAAATTTTAGTAGCTGCAGAAAAATAAAAACGACCAAGAGGAAATGCAGTATAAATGAGAAAAAAATTTATTCATTTGAGTTTATTCATTTTATTTTATTTATTTATTAAGAAGATTGACACGCCCCCACCAACTCACTCATGGTGACGCTTGAGTGGCTTACAAAAATAAAATCTCAGTACACAATCCAGTAACACCCCCAGCCCAGCCCTCTTGGGGACAACAATCAAACCAACCACTGAATAGGAATAACGAATAACAAGAGTTAGAAGGGACCTCGGGGGGTCATCTAATCCAACCCCCTTCTTGAGCATGAGACCCTACATCATTTCAGACATGTGGCTGTCTGAAGCCCAGACATACCGTAGAATTAAGCCACTAATGCACTAATGAAGCCACTAAGTCTCTCCCAATGTTGCTGTTAAGAGGTTTTTGTGCCCCAAATTCTGATTTTGTAAGTTACAGACATAGCTCCCCCTGGTGGACTATTGGTGCACGATCACCACGGTGGAAACCTTACTGAAAATGCACATTAAGCCCTTCGTTTTAGCAGATCATAAAATAGCTTTTCCCAACCCAGAAAGGGGTAGCTTTAACATGCCTGCAGGAGCCAGGAAGCATTTCAACTGCAGAGGCTATGCTGAACTGCCAACTATCTAACAAAATGAAATTCAAGGGTGAAAAAAGTAAAGGTTCTACATTTAGGCAAGAAAAACCAAATGCACAGGAACAGTATAGGTAGTACCTTGCTCAACAGTAGTAATTGTGAGAGGGACCTCGGAGTCCTAGTGGACAATCACTTAAATAGGAGCCAGCCTTGTGCTGCAGGTACCCAAAAGGCCAACACAGTGCTGGGCTGCATTAACAGAGGGACAGAATCAAGATCACGTGAAGTATTAATACCACTTTACAAGGCCTTGGTAAGGCCACACTTGGAATCCTGCATCCAGTTTTGGTCACCACGATGTAAAAAAGATGCTGAGACTTTAGAAAGAGTGCAGAGAAGAGCAACAAAGATGATTAGGGGACTGGAGGCTAAAACATACAAGGAACGGTTGCTGGAATTGGGAATGTCTAGTTTAATGAAGAGAAGGACGAGGGGGGACAGGATAGCAGTCTTCCAATATCTCAGGGGTTGCCCCAAAGAAGAGGGAGTCAAGCTCTTCTCCAAAGTGCCTGAAGGCAGGACAAGAAGCAACGGATGGAAACTAATCAAGGAGAGAAGCAACCTGGAACTAAGGAGAAACTTCCTGACAGTCAGAACAATTAACCCGTGGAACAATCTGCCTCCAGAAGCGGTGAATGCACCAACACTGGAGATATTTAAGAAGAGATTGGACAAACATTTGTCTGAAATGGTGTAGGGTTTTCTGCCTGAGCAGGGGGTTGGACTAGATGACCTCCAAGGTCCCTTCCAACTTTATTATTATTATTGTTGTTGTTGTTGTAGTCTACCTCTGCATAGTAGATTCCCAGGACAGGCAACAAGGGAGATCTACAGATAGTCAATCAGAATAGAGCTACAATCCAGCCCAACATTTCGGTTGCTAAGTCAGGCATTTGTGAAATGAGTTTTCCCCGTTTTACGACCTTTCTGGCTGCAGCTGAACTGCTGCAGTTGTTCAGTTAGTAACCCGGTTGTTAAGTGAGTCCAGCTTAAAGGGGATCACGTGACCCCCCCAGGACACTGCGACCATCGTAAGTGTGAGTCAGTTGTCAAGGGCTCGAATTTTGACCACGTGTCCCTGAGGATGCTGCAACGGTTGTAAATGTGAAAAACGCTCCTAAGTCCCCTTGTTCCAGTGCTGTTGTATCTTGGAATGGTCACGAAATGAACAGTCGTAAATCGAGGACTCCCTGTAATAACCGAACCGACAAGGTCCTGCCACATAACACCCCAGACTTAACAATGGCCGATAAGAAACACACAAAAAAAGTCTCAGGTTTGGGTGTGGCAGTACCTGGAACAGCTGAAGAGAAGAGAAAGAACGGGAGAAAAAAAATCACAACGTACAAAGAGCTGCAAATAGAAGGAGCACAACGGCGGCAAAAGAAAGCAAATTATAGTAGCAGTAGGGAAAGGCGCCTTGGGTGCCATCCCAAAACATCTGGAGCATCCCTGGGACACCATCGGCATTGACAAATTCACCATCAGTCAATTGCAAAAGGCAGCTTTAACTGGAACAGCTGACATCCTGTAATGATCCTTTTCACACCGCCAAACATCCACATCTGTCTATCTCAGATCTTTGGGAAGGACTCGACAGGTGGTCCGAAATGCCCAATCCAGTCTGGACATCTGGCTGACTGTCTGATCAACCAAAATATAGTGCTTTCAACCAGAAATGCTCCAACACTGGAAGTTTTTAAGGAGAGACTGGACAGCCATTTGACTGAAATGCTATAGAGTTTTTTGCCCGAGCAGGGGGTTGGACTAGATGACCTCCAAGGTTGTTGTTGTTGTTGTTGTTGTTGTTGTTGTTGTTGTTGTTGTTCTTCTTCTTCTTCTTCTTCTTCTTCTTCTTCTTCTTCTTCTTCTTCTTCTTCTTCTTCCTCTTCCTCTTCCTCTTCCTCCTCCTTCTCCTCCTTCTCCTTCTCCTCCAGTTCTTCTTCTTCTCCTTCTTCTTTTCCTTCTCCTCCTTCTCCTTCTCCTTCTCCAGTTCTTCTTCTTCTTCTTCTCCTTCTTCTTTTCCTTCTCCTCCTTCTCCTTCTCCTTCTCCTTCTCCAGTTCTTCTTCTTCTTCTTCTTCTTCTGCTTCTTCTTCTTCTTCTTCTTCTTCTTCTTCTTCTTCTTCTTCTTCTTCTTCTTCTTCTTCTCCTTCTCCTCCTCCTCCTCCTTCTCCTCCTCCTCCTCCTCCTCCTCCTCCTTTTTCTTTTTCTTTTTCTTCTTCTCCTCCTCCTCCTTCTCCTCCTCCTCCTTTTTCTTCTCCTCCTCCTCCTCCTCCTCCTTCTTCTTCTTCTTCTTCCTCCTCCTCCTTTTCCTCCTCCTCTTCTTCTTCTTCTTCTTCTTATTATTATTATCATCGTCATCGTCATCATCACCATCATTATTATAACAAGGCAATAATATTTTTTCTCTAAGGTGCAATTTCTCAGCTTTAGCAACTGTACTATGGGGGGACTTCAACTCCCAGGATTCCCCAGCCATAATCGCTGGTTGGAGAATTCTGGGAATTGAAGTCCCCCAGGCTTAAGGTTGCTGAGCTTGAAAAATGCTGATCTGTTCTAAAGCATAAGCCTGCATCTACCAGCAGGTGGCAATCAAGGACAGGTCTAAATATGACTAGAGTTAGAATAACAAGAGTTGGAAGGGACCTTGTAGGTCATCTAGTCCAACCCCCCCCCACCCCGGCCTAAATGGATATTTCTCAATCGCTTTATCCATCCTGCATCTTTTTCGTGCGACAACTGAAACAAATGAAAATCAATGGTGAAAAAAGTAAAGGTTCTACATTTAAGCAAGAAAAACCAAATGTACAGGTATAGTACAGGGGGTACCTGGCTCAATAGTAGCAACTGTGAGAGGGATCTTGGAGTCCTAGTGGACAATCACCTAAACAGGAGCCAGCCGTGTGCTGCAGCTGCCAAAAAGGCCAACACAGAGCTAGGCTGCATTAACAGAGGGAGAGAATCAAGATCACGTGAAGTATTAATACCACTTTACAAGGCCTTGGTAAGGCCACACTTGGAATACGGCATCCAGTTTTGGTCACCACGATGTAAAAAAGATGTTGAGACTCTAGAAAGAGGACAGAGAAGAGCAAACGAAGACGATCAGGGGACTTGAGGCTAAAATATACAAGGAACGGTTGCTGGAATTGGGGATGTCTAGTTTAATGAAGAGAAGGACGAGGGGACAGGATAGCAGCCTTCCAGTATCTCAGGGGCTGCCCCAAAGAAGAGGGAGTCAAGCTATTCTCCAAAGCGCCGGAAGGCAGGACAAGAAGCAACGCATAGAAACTGATCAAGGAGAGAAGCAGCCTGGAACTAAGGAGCAACTTCCTGACAGTGAGAACAATTAACCAGTGGAACAACCTGCCTCCAGAAACTGTGAATCCTCCAACACTGGAAGTTTTTAAGAAGAGACTGGACAGCCATTTGTCCGAAATGGTATAGGGTTTCCTGTCTGAGCAGGGGGTTGGACTAGATGACCTCCAAGATCCCTTCCAACTTTATCATCATCATCATCATTATTGTTATTATTGTTATTATTGTTGTTATTATTATTATTATTATTAACTGAGTTGGTCAAAGGACAAGGCTGGCTGAGGAATTCTGGGATATTATTATTATTATTATTATTATTATTATTATTATTATTATTATTATTATTATTATTATTATTATTATTATTATTATTAACTGAGTTGGTCAAAGGACAAGGCTGGCTGAGGAATTCTGGGATATTATTATTATTATTATTATTATTATTATTATTATTATTATTATTATTATTATTATTAACTGAGTTGGTCAAAGGACAAGGCTGGCTGAGGAATTCTGGGAGTTGAAGTCCACAAGTCTTAAAGTTTGCCAAGTTTGAAGACTCCTGCACGAGACCAAACCGGCTCTCAATGAGGTTGTCTGAAAGTCTTGTAATTGTAGCTCAGCCTGATATTTAAACGGGGTCTTTTACATCGCCTCTCAAGATTTCAAATCTATTATTTCACCAAAAGAAGTGGTAATTACGTGTTCTTTGCAGCGACACGTGCCCCGTTCCCACGGCTTCTCCACATACATGTGGTCATGTATGCATTTATTCATTTCCCCCCAGTCTAGGGCCCTGGAGATGCAGAAAGGAAAGTCTGCTTCACTGAATCATTTGGGAAGGGACCTCAGAGGCCATCTAGTCAATCCCCCTTTTCAGTGTCGGCTGGTCTACAAAAGGGGTGTCCAACCTTGGCCACCTTAAGACCTGTGGGCTTCAGCTCCCCAAAATTCCCCATTTTATGACATTTCTGGCCAGAGTTCTTCAGAATCCAGTTGTTAAGTGAATCTGGCCTTTCTCCATTGACTTTGCTTGTCAGGAGGTCGCAAAAGCGGGTAACGTGACCCCGGGATACTGCGACCGTCGTAAATACAAGTCAGTTGCCAACCGTCCGAGTTTTGACCACATGACCAGGGGGATGCTGCAACCGTCGTAAATACAAGTCAGTTGCCAACCGTCCGAGTTTTGACCACATGACCAGGGGGATGCTGCAACCGTCGTAAGTATGGAACACGGTCATAAGCCCCTTTTTTCAGTACTGTTGTAACTTGGAATGGTCACTAAACAAGTGGCTGTAAGTCACGTTTGTTTAGTGACTGTTCAGAGTTACGACGCCATTGAAAAAGGTCCCCTGTGACTTTTTTCATAGACCTTTGTAGCATCCACATCAAAATTCGGATGCCTGGGATGAATAATATGCGATAGACTAGAAACAGTGGATAAACTATAGAAAAGAGAAACACCAATCAAATAAAGTGTAACAGGCGTATAGTTGAGGCTTGACGTGAGGAGTGAAGAATGTTTACCAAATCAGACGTTTACAAAGACTAATACTTAGTGTTGTATTTCAGGTTCTATAATGATGGCTTCTTAATATGATCTTATGTTTAATGTCGATTGTTTTAATAAAAATAAAAATTAAAAAAAAAATTCGGATGCCTGGCAACTGACTCCTACTTATGACGGTTGCTTTGTCCCGGGGGGGGGAGGGGAGGGTCACACCATCAGCTTTCTGCAACCTTCTGACAAGCAAATTCCACTTAACAACCAGGGAACAATTGCAGTGATTTGCTTAACAACGGTGGCCAGAAATGTCGTAAAATGGGGCAAACGTCACTGAACGAAGATCTCACGTAACAACATGCTCAGTGGGACCACCTGCCTCCAGAAGCTGCGAATGCTCCAACACTGGAAGTTTTTAAGAAGAGACTGGACAGCCATTTGTCTGAAACGGTACAGGGTTTCCTGCCTGAGCAGGGGGTTGGACTAGATGACCTCCAAGGTCCCTTCCAATTATTATTATTATTATTATTATTATTATTATTATTATTATTATTATTATTATTATTATGGATCATCGCACAGTCAGCCAGATGTTCAGACTGGATTTGGCATTTTGTCTGCCTATCAAGTCCTTCCCAAGGACCTAGGATAGGCAGATGTAGATGTTTGATGGTATTACAGATCTCGTCGCAGGATGGAAGCGGTTCCCAGTAAGGCTGCCTTTTGCAATTGACTAATGGAGAATTTGTCAATGCCGATGATGGTGTTCAAGTGGTGCTCCAGTTGTTTTGGGATTGCACGCAAGGCGCCTATTACTATTGGTACCACCCTTGCTTGCCTTTGCCACAGTCTTTCTATTTCTATTTGTAGGTCTTTGTATTTTGTTATCTTCTCCAGTTCTGTCTCGTCTATTCTGCTGTCTCCAGGCAGCTACTATTATTATTATTGTTATTATTGTTATTGTTATTATTATTATTATTATTATTATTATTATTATTATTATTATTATTATTTAACATAAATTTGAGTCTCCATTGTGCTCGTAAATAGAGGACTACCTGAATCCTGTGAAATCGTGGGGGTTGGGGGCACTTCCCTCCCCCTGCTCACAGCCCCTTCCCATCCTACCCCAAATTATTTATCCGTGGTGGCAGATTTGCCTCCTCTGTGCCCAGTGAAGCTTTGTCGTGACAGCCCATCAATGGGGTCATCATAGCTGCTCATTAAATGAATTATAATTCTGCGTTGATTGCATGACTTCAAGCGATGGGAGGGAGGGAAGGAGAAAGGAAATGAACCAACTGGCAGGAATTAAAGAGGTTTTTTTCAGGGCTGGCCCTTCTCCCTCCCCATATCCTGTTTACCAGCTGATTTAATCCCCGGTGAAGTTGCTTTTAAATCCCTCATGTGCTTTTTATTTTTAATTTGTTTTGTTTTGCCTTTCCTGCGTGTCCTCATTTATCTCTCTTTCATTCTTCTTCTTCTTCTTCTTCTTCTTCTTCTTCTTCTTCTTCTTCTTCTTCTTCTTCTTCTTCTTCTTCTTCTTCTTCTTCTTCTTCTTCTTCTTCTTCTTCTTCTTCTTCTTCTTCTTCTTCTTCTTCTTCTTCTTCTTCTTCTTCTTCTTCTTCTTCTTCTTCTTTCATAAGAACATAAGAACATCAGAAGAGCCCTGCTGAATCAGGCCAAAGCCCATCGAGTCCAGCATTCTGTGTCCCACAGTGGCCCACCAATTGTACATGGGGATCTTGAGTAGAAAGAGAAGGCAAAACCCTCCCTTTCCCTTGACCCCCAACAAATGGTACTCCAGGGAATCCTGCCTGCCTCAACCAACATAGAGGCAGCACATGGACATGCGTTTTAATAACCACCGATACACTTGGCCTCCATGAATCTATCTAGTCCTGCCTTGAAGCTGTCAAGGCTGACAGCTGTCACGACCCCTTCAGGAAGTGAATTCCATAAACCAACGACCCTCTGGGTGAAGAAATATTTCCCTTTATTTGTCCTCACTTTCTTAGCTACGAGCTTTAGGGAGTGCCCCCTTGTCCTGGTATTGTGTGATAGAGAAAAGAGTTTTTCTCTATCCACCTTTTCTATCCCATGCATGATTTTATACACTTCGATCAAGTCACCCCTTAAACGCCGTCTTTCAGGGCTGAAGAGACCAAGGCGTTGCAATCTGGTTTCATAAGGGAGGCGCTCCATTTCCTTG
>JARGCV010000312.1:55000-77500 GCA_034064705.1 Bothrops alternatus
TAGTCCAACCCCCTGCTCAGGCAGGAAACTGCTCAGGAGGGGGACTGTGGGGTCCTTGGTGCCCTCTGAGCTGGCTTGTTTCCTTGCAGACGTTTCATGACCCAACTAGGTAACATCATCAGTCAGTGCTCAAAGGGATTGTGGAGACGAGGAGGGGGAGGAGGAGGGAAAAGACTATGGAATCCTTGGTGTTCTCTGAGCTGGTTTGTTTCCTTGCAAACGTTTCATGACCCAGGTAGGCAACATCATCAGTGCTTGAAGGGAGTGGGGTTTGTGGAAAGGAGGAGGGGGAGGGGAGGAGGAGGAGGAGGAGGAGGAGGAGGAGGAGGAGGAGGAGGAGGAGGAGGAGGAGGAGGAGGAGGAAAAAGACTATGGAATCCTTGGTGTTCTCTGAGCTGGCTTGTTTCCTTGCAGATGTTTCATGACCCAACTAGGTAACATCATCAATCAGTGCTCAAAGGGAGTGGGGATGGAGGAGGAGGAGGAGGAGGACTGTGGGGTCCTTGGTGATCTCTGAGCTTGGTTGGGGTTTTTTGGCAGATGTGTCTTTACCAAACCAGGTAACATCATCCGTGTCACAGTGCTGGTAGCAGTAACGATGCTACCTATAGTTAGGCAATAAAACGTCTGTAAGAAGTCTACGGCAGCAGACCTGTATCAGAGAGATCCTGAAGACAGGCTTGTATTTTCCATTTTTTAAAAGGAAACCACCCCCCTTCCTTCTTTGTGTGTTCTCCCCTGGCAAAAAAACTGTGTCTGTGGAGAGGGGGGTGTCGATGTCCTGGGTGCATTAGCAGCACAAAAACCTCCTGGCTAACCGCAACTGGGATGAGAGGGACGAGAGTTTTGTGGGTTTCGGGGGCCCTTGATATAAATACAATGCTGTAAAAATCAACCTAGCTAGAAAGGATTATTAAAATTGTTAGAATTAATTGTTAATAGAATTAATCGTATTGACAATATTGGAGGGAGGGGAATTGTAAAAAAAAAAAAGGCAGAGTTGTGGGAGCATCCAGGAGGGGCTCCTCCAGGAACGGCTTTCTCTAACCCTTAGGCGTTCCTGCCGTGTCCTTCCGCTTGACTGGCCTTCCTGTCTCCAGAAGGTGAGATGTTGTTTCTGGGCAAAGCCCCCGTTGGGGCGGAGAGGTTGCGTAGGGGCCTGTTGTGTGCTCAGCCCCTGACAGTCGCAAAAGAGCAAAGACGGGGAAGCAGAATGTGCTTTTCACATGAATGAATAGCTTTGCTGTTCCCCCCCCCTTTTTCCTTACCTTACCTTTCCTTTCCTTTCCTTTCCTTTCCTTTCCTTTCCTTTCCTTTCCTTTCCTTTCCTTTCCTTTCCTTTCCTTTCCTTTCCTTTCCTTTCCTTTCCTTTCCTTTCCTTTCCTTTCCTTTCCTTTCCTTTCCTTTCCTTTCCTTTCCTTTCCTTTCCTTTCCTTTCCTTTCCTTTCCTTTCCTTTCCTTCAGCTCCCAGAAGTCCACAGGTCTTAAAGTGGTCAAGGTTGCAGACCTTTGATCTAGATCAACAGCTCCGATCGACGGTCAGAAGGTTGCAAAAGGGGATGACATGACACACACACACACACCGGGGACACTGCAACCGCCATAAAGGTGAGTCAATTCTCACGCGCCCAAATGTAAATCATGTGACCGTGTGGATGCTACAACGGTCATAAGTCATTACCTGTCTTTCTTTCTTTCTTTCTTTCTTTCTTTCTTTCTTTCTTTCTTTCTTTCTTTCTTTCTTTCCTTCCTTCCTTCTTTCTTTCCTTCCTTCCTTCTTTTTTCTTTCCTTCCTTCCTTCCTTCCTTCCTTCCTTCCTTCCTACCTTCCTTCCTTCTTTCTTTTTCTTTCTTTCTTTCTTTCTTTCTTTCTTTCTTTCTTTCTTTCTTTCTTTCTTTCTTTTCTTTCTTTCTTTCTTTCTTTCCTTTTTGAGGGATTTTTGATTGTCAGGCAGGCGACCTCTGAGCTGGTTTTGTTTCCTTTGCACTGAGAAAAGATCCTGTCGTTTTATCCAAAGCAGACAGGTTGAAATCTGACCCGCTCACCTGCGTGTCATTAAAAATTTAGCCGAGATGCTGAAATAATTTGATGGATGGATGGATGGATGGATGGATGGATGGCCCAGAAGGGCATGGAAAGTGGTCCAGGACAAGCAGTGATAATAATAATAATAATAATAATAATAATAATAATAATAATAATAATAATACAAAACAACAACGATAGTGATAATGATAAAATGATAATGATGATAATGATATAATAATAACAATGATAATAATGAAATACTACTACTACTAATAATAATGAGAAGAAGAAGAAGAAGAAGAAGAAGAAGAAGAAGAAGAAGAAGAAGAAGAAGAAGAAGAAGAAGAAGAAGAAGAAGAAGAAGATGGAAGGGACCTTGGAGGTCATCTAGTCCAACCCCCTGCTCAGGCAGGAAACCCTATACCAGTGATGGCGAACCTTTTAGAGACTGAGTGCCCAAATGACAACCCAAAACCCATTTATTTATTTATTTTATTTTATTTGGGTTTGTGTGCCGCTCCTCTCCAGGGGACTCGGAGCGGCTAACAACATATACATAACAAAAAATACAATATAAAAAACCCAAACAGAATATCTAAAAACCAATAAACACACATTCAATGCAACAATCAACTACAATCATCCCCAGGCTTGCCGGCAAAGATGAGTCTTTAGGTTTTTCCGGAAGGCCGGGAGAGTTGGAGAAACGTGGACTTCAGGAGGCAGTTGGTTCCAGAGGGTGGGCGCCACAACAGAGAAAGCCCTGCATTTGGGTGCCGGATGGGTCTGGCCATTGGGTGGGTGTGGCCATTGGGTGGGCATGGCCCATTGGGTGGGTGTGGCCCATTGGGTGGGCGTGGCTGCGGTGGTAACGGCAGAGTGGGTGGGACTAAAAAGTTCAATCCATCAATTCCAACTTTGCAAGATCTTTTTTTTCCCCGCGAAAAGTTGAAATTGACTGATTGATTGAACCTTTTTTTTTGCACATAGTGGCAGAGGCCTAAACCGAAAAGGTTTTATGAAACCCAGCTGAAGGCCTGGGACTGGGGCGACGGCGCTGGTGCCCACAGAGAGGGCTCTGAGTGCCGCCTCTGGCACCCGTGCCACAGGTTCCCCACCCCTGGAGACCTCCAGCGTTGGAGCATTCACTGCTTCTGGAGGCAGGTGGTTCCACTGGTTAATTGTCCTCCCTGTCAGGAAGTTTCTCCTTAATTCCAGGTTGCTTCTCTCCTTGGTTAGTGCTGCCTTCAGTCTGCCAGAAATGTGCTTTTTAGATTTTTTTTTAAATTGCTCCGAGTTCCCTCGTAACTGCAGAAGAGTTTGTCAAAATGTAATAGCCAGGCCTGGGTCACAATGGATGTTTACTTGCCGGAAACATTTCGAATTCTTCTTTATAATTGCAGAGTTAAATTATACATGTGGAGGAAGGAACGTTCCCCACAAACCGCAACGTTCCCATGATTTAAAAATCCAGACCGGAGATGGTGAGTCTGGCAGGGTCATTCCAGGCTTCCAATCACACACGGAAAAGCCAAACACCATCCTAGGCCTCATTGAGGGAGGGGTGACATCAAAATGTCGGGATGGGGTAGTGCCCACGCTGGTGAGGCGGCATTTGGAATACAGGGAAGTCCTCCACTTACGACAGTTCATTGAGTGACTGTTGGAAGTTACGACGGCACTGAAAAAAGGGACTCGTGACCGTTTTTCACCCTTACGACCGTTGCAACGTCCTCACGGTCACGTTGATCAAAATTGGCAATTGGTTCGTACTTACGACCGTTGCAGCCTCCCTTTGTGACCTTCTGACAAGCAAAGTCTGTGGGGGAAGCTGGGTTCATTTAACACAGCGGTTCTCTCTTTTCCGGGGCTCGACATCACGCATGCGCGGCACGACGGGGCGCATCGTGCATGCGCGGCGCGACAGCCCGCATCGCAAAGGGGAAAAAAATGGCCGACCCAAAAAAAAAATGGCCGACCCAAAAAAAAAATGGCCGACCCAAAAAAAAAATATGGCGGGCCCACATCGCAAATGCGCGGCGCGACGGCCTGCATCGCAAAGGGGAAAAAAATGGCCGACCAAAAAAAATAAATGGCCGACCCCCCCCAAAAAAATGGCCGACCCAAAAAAAAAAATATGGCGGGCCCGCATCGCGCATGCGCGGCGCGACGGCCCGCATCGCAAAGGGGAAAAAAATGGCCGACCCAAAAAAAATGGCCGACCAAAAAAAAAAAAGGCCGACCCCCCCCCCAAAAATGGCCGACCCAAAAAAAAAAAATATGGCAGGCCCGCATCGCGCATGCGCGGCGCGATGGCCCGCATCGCAAAGGGGAAAAAAATGGCCGACCCAAAAAAAAATGGCCGACCAAAAAAAAAAAACCGCAGACTGCGGTGTTTGGCGACCCCCGTGAAATGGTCGTTCGACCCCAAATGGGGTCGCGACCCACAGGTCGAGAACCGCTGATTTAACAGCTGTGTTACTAATTTAACAACTGAACAGCTTTGGCAAGAAATGTCGTAAAATGGGGCAAAAGTCACTTAACACATGTCCTCACTTAGTGACCGAAGTTTTGGGGGCTCAACTTTCGTAAGTCGAGGACTTCCCGTACTGTACGGTATCCATCGTTGTGTTTATTTTCTTTTCTAAGACTCTCTCTTTGGGCTTTCTTCCCCTTTTTCGCTCGTTGCTCTCAACCCTGCTTTCTCTCATCAAGAGGACTAGCAACTTGGCTTTCCCAGATCTCTCCAAATACCACAGTCCGATGAATCCTCCCCCATTACTAAGCAATAATAATAGATCATGGTTTGCTAATCATTAAACCCCTGAAATGCAAAGTTTAAACAATTTGTCTTTCTTTTTTTTTTGGAAGGCTAATTCCTGATCGAAATGGGTTTGCCAGCACATTCCTTCTTATCTTGTTCGCTGGCAGGTTGAGCAAATTCACCCTGAGGATAAAAGTCCTCTTATTTCTACTCCACTCTGGGTAGCTGGCTCCATTTCTGCCTTCAGGGGAAAAAAAAAACTCCCAGAATTCCCAGCAAAAATGTACTAGGAATTCTGGGAGCTGGGTGCAGACAAGGCGGACCGAAGCATCTGATGACGTGATCTGCAGCTCATGGAAGAGTCTGACTTTTAATAAAATGAATTAGTTGGAAAAGCAGATACCGGACTGGTGAATTCCCCCCCCCTAGGTTAATATGGGTACTCCTTGGTTAAGGAACGGTTACTTAGCCACCGTTACAACAGACACACACGGACACGCACACGCACACATACACGCACCGGCCCAAAAAATGCTTGGCTACTTTCATTATGGCCCGTTTGCAGCAGCCTGCAGTCACTTGAGCGCCACTTGTAAATCTATTTTAATTCCATTTCATCCCCTGGAGGTCATCTAGTCCAACCCCCCGCTCAAGCAGGAGACCTTATGCTATTCTAGGCAAGTAAGTGGCAGTCCAGTCTCTTCCTTTTTTTTTTTTTTGCTGTTTTTGTATATTTCTTTTAATTCTAAGACACATGGGTTTTGATTGGTCAAGCCATAGGATCTGAAATTCTATAGCTATCACTTGCTCTGAAATTTCTTTTTTTTTTTTATTATAAAAAATTCTTTTATTAAAACAATCAACATTGAGCATAAAAACCTATTATGCAGCAATCATCATTGGTATACAGTACTAAGTATTAGTCTTCGAAAACGTCTGAGTTAGTAAGCCTTTTTCCCCACTCCTCGCGTCTAGCCTTAAAAGCCTCTTAAATAGGATGGAGCACACACAACTTCTGGAGGCAACTTGCGTCCCACTGGTTGATTGTTCTGAGTGTCAGGAAGTTTCTCTTTATAATTCCAGGTTGCTTCTCTCCTTGATTAGTTTCCATCCATTGCTTCTTGTCCTGCCTTCGGGCGCTTTGGAAAATAGCAGAATAACAGAATTGGATGGGATCTTGGAGGTCTTCTAGTCCAACCCCCTGCTCAGGCAGGAGACCCGATACCATTTCGGACAAATGGCTGTCCAGTCTCTTCTTAAAAACTTGCAACATTCACTACTTCTGGAGGCAGGTAGTTCCACTGGTTAATTGTTCTCACTGTCAGGAAGTTTCTCCTTAGTTCTAGGTTGCTTCTCTCCTTGATGAGTTTCCATCCGTTGCTTCTTCTCCTGCCTTCCGGTGTTTTGGAGGATAGCTTGACCCCCATCTTCCTTATTTTACTTCTGTTTTTATGTATTAATTAAATTTAAATACCTCCCATCTCGCTATCAAGTGACTCTGGGATACAGGTAGCCCTTGATTTATCACCGACCCCCCCCCAAATTGAGCTGAAAAATTGTGTTGGTAAGCCTGGCAGCTGACTAAACTGTGCCTCATTTTACAACCTTTTTTACCGCCATCACTAAGTGAAACCACTGCCGTCGTTAAGTGAATCCAGCGGTCGCTAAGCCAATCTGGCTTCCTCCATTGACTTGGTCGGAAGCGGCCTGGGAAATGCTGATCAGGTGACAGTAAAACTGTCACAAGCGTTTCAATTTTGATCGCGTGACCGCAAGGAGGCTGCAACGGTCGTAAGTGTGAAAAACGGTCATTCATAAGTCCCCTTTTTCCCCCCCAGTGCCGTCGTAACTTCAAACGGCCCCTTTGCAAATTGGTTTATTCCTTTTCAGATTTCCATCTCCGCATTTACCGTTCGTTGCCCTTCTGGCTAGCGCTCGTAAAAATGTAGCCGCTGGTATTAAAACGATAAAACACGCCCATCTGACAAAAGAAGGGATGCCATCAAAGCTATAAATCCGATGGCAGAGAAAATAAATTAATGATTAAATATGTGAAACGGAAGCAGGACGCTTTTCCCTCCGTGCCAAAATGCAAATTAAACAGGCAACTTTCTTTGGAAGGAACCCAAGTTATGTAGAATCCTACTTTAAATCCCCCCCCCAAAAGCTTTATTTATTCTACTGCTGGCAAATTTGCTACGGTTTCCAAGCACTGTAAAATGAACCCGGTCTCTGGTTACGCATCAGAGGGAAGGACAAGAAACAATGGTTGGAAACTGGTCAAGGAGAGAAGCAACCTGGAATTAAGGAGAAACTTCCTGACAGTCAGGACAATTAACCAGTGGAACCACCTGCCTCCAGAAGCGGTGAATGCTCCAACACTGGAAGTTTTTAAGAAGAGACTGGACAGCCATTTGTCTGAAATGGTATAGGGTTTCCTGCCTGAGCAGGAGGTTGGACTAGAAGACCTCCAGGGTCCCTTCCAGCTCTATTCTATTCTATTCTATTCTATTCTATTCTATTCTATTCTATTCTATTCTATTCTATTCTATTCTATTCTATTCTATTCTATTCTGTATTTCTATTCTATTCTATTCTATTCTATTCTATTCTATTCTATTCTATTCTATTCTATTCTATTCTATTCTATTCTGTATTTCTATTCTGTTCTGTTCTGTTCTGTTCCATTCCATTCCATTCCATTCCATTCCATTCCATTCCATTCCATTCCATTCTATTCTATTCTATTCTATTCTATTCTATTCTATTCTATTCTATTCTATTCCATTCCATTCTATTCTAGTATAGTCTCATTGTAAAAACTTCCAGTGTTGGAGCATTCACAACTTCTGGAGGCAAGTGGTTCCACTGGTTAATTGTCCTCACTGTCAGGAAATCCCTCATTAGTTCCAGCTTGCTTCTCTCCTTGATGAGTTTCCATCCGTTGTTTCTTGTCCTGCCTTCTTCAGGTGCTTTGGAGAACAGGCGATCCTCCATTTATGACCGTCCACTTAGTGCCAGGGTCTCCAACCTTGGCAACTTTAAGACGGGTGGACTTCAACTCCCAGAATTCCTCAGCCAGCTTGGCTGGCTGAGGAATTCTGGGAGTTGAAGTCCACCCGTCTTAAAGGGGCCACGTTTGGGAAACAGTGGTTTACCAGGCGAATAAACCCCGAAGACTACAAGCCACGACTTAGACCCCAAAACAGAGGGTGCCAACTGTGTTTCTAGGAACCGCTTGGCCGTTGCTGGGTCAAGCAGGCTGGCAAGGCTGAAAGCAGAGCTGTGCCACCGAATCGCTCCTTTGGCAAAGCCACCCCTCCTGAGCCCTGAATAAAGGCATATTTTTAAACTGTTAACTCTGCCTAGCTGCACAGTGACCTTGACTCGCTCAGGGCCGAGCTGCGTGGAGCTATTGCAAAGCCGCAGATCCTATTATCCTCCAGTTGCAGTTTTACTGGAGCCATGGAAGTCTTTGCATTGTCTTTGCTGGCATTGGGTAGGTCTAATTTAAGGAAAAGAAGAACCAGGATAGCGGTCTTCCAATATTAGAAGCGGTGGAGGGGGGTGCACAAAGAAGGGGGGTCCACCTCTTCTCCAAAGCCCCTGAAGAAGGCAGGTCAAGAAGCAACGGATGGAAACTCATCAAGGAGAAAAGCAACCTGGAACAAAGGAGGAATTTCCTGACAGGGAGGACAATTAACCAGCGGAACTGCTTGCCACCAGAAGTGGTGAATGGTCCAACACTGGAGGTTTTTTTTTTTTTAAGAAGAAACCAGACAGCCATTTGTCCGGAATGGTATAGGTCTCCTGCTTGAGCAAGGGGTTGGACTAGATGACCTTCAAAGACCCTTTCCGATTCTCTTATTCTTTAGCAGTGGATTCCCTCTCTGGCGAGATAATTGAATTAAATCATCTTATTGGTCCCTTAACCTTTCCTTCCTCAGGGGGTTGGACTAGAAGACCTCCAGGGTCCCTTCCAACTCTATAATTCTAATTCAAGAATAGAATAGAATGGAATGGAATGGAATAGAATAGAATAGAATAGAAATAAGAATGAATAGAATAGAATAGAATAGAATAGAAATATGAATGAATAGAATAGAATAGAATAGAATACAGAATAAAGAGATAAAAAGAATGGGATGGGATAGGAATAAGAAGAGAATAGAATATAGAAGAATAGAATAGAATATAGAATAGAATAGAATAACCAATGAATAGAATAGAATAGAATAGAATAGAATAGAATAGAATAGAATAGAATAGAATAGAATAGAATAGAAGCTGGAAGGGACCTTGGAGGTCTTCTAGTCCAGCCCCCTCCCCCCTGCTCTCAAGCAGGAGAACCTATACCATCTCAGACAGATGAATGTCTAGTCTCTTCTTAAAGACCTCCAGTGATGGAGCATCCACGATTTCTAGTGGCAGGCTGTTCCACTGGTTGATTGTCCTCACTGTCAGGAAGTTTCTCCTTAATTCCAGGTTGCTTCTCTCTTTGGTCAGTTTCCAACCATTGTTTCTCGTCCTTCTAATAATTCTAATTCTAATTCTAATTCTAATTCTAATTCTAATTCTAATTCTAATTCTAATTCTAATTCTAATTCTAATTCTAATTCTAATTCTAATTCTAATTCTAATTCTAATTCTAATTCTAATTCTAATTCTAATTCTAATTCTGAGTCATCGCTGTGCAAGGCTTAAAGCAGAGCCCATGCCAACGAATCGCCTGCTGGGTGCCCAGGTGGTGCCCGCTGGCCTTCTCAGGTGCCGGGGCTCCCTTGCTGGGAAGAGCCCCTATTGCGAATTCCGCTCTCTGTGTTCATGTATTTTTGTTTCTTTTTATTTGTTTAATTGCAGTAGCCAACCGTCTCAACAAGCGAAAATGGGCATAAAAACTAAATTAAAAGGGTGAAACCAGAACCGGATCTCTATGGCACCATGTAAAACCTGTGACAGGTAGTCCTCGACTACAGCAGTTCATTTAGTGACCGTTTGAAGTCACCCAGTGGCTTTCATGCCTAAGGCAAGACTAGAACTCACCATCTCCTGGCCCAAAGTCACCCAGCTGGCTTTCATGCCTAAGGCGGGACTAGAACTCACCGTCTCCTGGTGATTGGCCCAAAGTCACCCAGCCGGCTTTCATGCCTAAGGTGGGACTAGAACTTCCTGTCTCCTGGTGATTGGCCCAAAGTCACCCAGCTGGCTTTCATGCCTAAGGTGGGACTACAACTTCCTGTCTCCTGGTGATTGGCCCAAAGTCACCCAGCTGGCTTTCATGCCTCAGGCGGGACTAGAACTCCCTGTCTTCTGGTGATTGGCCCAAAGTCACCCAGCTGGCTTTCATGCAGAAGGCAAAACTAGAACTCACCGTCTCCTGGTCATTGGCCCAAAGTCACCCAGCCGGCTTTCATGCCTCAGGCGGAACTAGAACTCACCATCTGCTGGTGATTGGCCCAAAGTCACCCAGCTGGCTTTCGTGCCTAAGGCAGGACTAGAACTTCCTGTCTCCTGGTGATTGGCCCAAAGTCACCCAGCTGGCTTTCCTGCAGAAGGGAAAACTAGAACTCACCGTCTCCTGGTTATTGGCCCAAAGTCACCCAGCTGGCTTTCATGCCTAAGGCGGGACTAGAACTCACCGTCACCTGGTGATTGGCCCAAAGTCACCCAACTGGCTTTCATGCCTAAGGCGGGACTAGAACTCACCGTCTCCTGGTTATTGGCCCAAAGTCACCCAGCTGGCTTTCATGCCTAAGGCGGGACTAGAACTCACCGTCACCTGGTGATTGGCCCAAAGTCACCCAGCTGGCTTTCATGCCTAAGGCGGGACTAGAACTCACCGTCACCTGGTGATTGGCCCAAAGTCACCCAACTGGCTTTCATGCCTAGGGCGGGACTAGAACTCACCGTCACCTGGTGATTGGCCCAAAGTCACCCAGCCGGCTTTCATGCCTCAGGCGAGACTAGAACTCACCATCTGCTGGTGATTGGCCAAAGTCACCCAGCTGGCTTTCCTGCAGAAGGGAAAACTAGAACTCACCGTCTCCTGGTTATTGGCCCAAAGTCACCCAGCTGGCTTTCATGCCTAAGGCAGGACTAGAACTCACCGTCACCTGGTGATTGGCCCAAATTCACCCAGCTGGCTTTCATGCCTAAGGCGGGACTAGAACTCACCGTCTCCTGGTGATTGGCCCAAAGTTGCTAGCTGGCTTTCATGCCTAAGGCAGGACTAGAACTCACCGTCTCCTGGTGATTGGCCCAAAGTCACCCAGCTGGCTTTCATGGCTAAGGCGGGACTAGAACTCACCATCACCTGGTGATTGGCCCAAAGTCAGCCAGCTGGCTTTCATGCCTAAGGCGGGACTAGAACTCACCGTCTCCTGGTGATTGGCCCAAAGTCACCCAGCTGGCTTTCATGGCTAAGGCGGGACTAGAACTCACTGTCACCTGGTGATTGGCCCAAAGTCACCCAGCTGGCTTTCATGGCTAAGGCGGGACTAGAACTCACAGCCTCCTGGTCTCTAGGCCAGCAGCTCAACCGCTAGACCAAACTGGTCCTCTGGTTTGTGGACTAAGCCACCTTCGTACTTCCTCGGCCCACACACAAATGACGGCTTGGTCCTCTCAAGATCTCCATCCCTTGTTTTCTGCCCATGCCTACAGGGGGAATCTCGCTGGGTTTTATCCCAACATCCCTGCGAGGTAGGCTGGAGTGGGAAGGAACCATTTGGCCCGATGTCACTCAGTAAGCTTCCAGGGTTGAGGGATCATTGGAACCCGAGTCTCCCTGGTGCCTGCTCCACGTCTCAACCATACACACACACACACACACACACACACACACACACACACACACACCCACTGGCTTTAACAATGCCAATCCCTGGGTGTTGGCAGCAGAGGTTAAGCAAGGTTTTGTGTTAATCTCAAACGAGTGACACAACGTACTCTTTGCACAATTCTCTTTTTTGCCTCTGCCAGGGTTTGGTTGCGGTTGAGGTGTTGCTGGGAGGACAGCGCTGATCCCTCTCGCAACCAGAAACTGATCAGGGCAGGTCAGTTTCTCCCTGCGGAAGGGCTGTCCCCAAAGGATGGTCAAAAAAGTCAAGATGGCAAGATCAAAGCTGTGATGGCCATCAAAAGCCAGTGGGGACTCTAATTGCCCCTGGGTGGCCGCCATCTTGAGGATTTTAGCCACCCTCTGTGGCTCTGGCCCACCTCGCAAGGTTGTCGGAGGTGAAAATAGAAAGAGGGAGCAGGCAGGAGAGCTCCTGGAGGCCAGGATCCAAGAAGCAAATACAAGCAGTCCTCAACGTACGACGACAATTAGGACTGTTGCTGAGCAAGGCGGTCGTTCTTAAAGCATTGTGATTTTTCATGAACTTTTGGCCACAAACTTTAAGCGAATCGTGAGGTCGTTAAGCGAATCCAGCTTCCCCCCCCCTCGACTTTGTGCTTGCCAGAAACTGTCATAAAAACGGGGATCGCGTGACCCCAGGATGCTGCAACCGTCGTAAATACACGCTGGTTGCCAAGCGGCCGGATTTGGATCACAGGACCGTGGAGGTGCTGCGACAGTCATAAGTGCGAGGACCGATCGCCAGACCCTTTTTTTTCCCAGCGCCGTAGTAACTTTGAACCGTCGCTAAATGGGCTCTCGTAAGTTGAGGACCACCTGTGATACTGCAGCATCCTTTGCAGAGGTCATCTGATAGCAGACGCAGCCCTTCAGATTTTGAAAAAGCAAATTTTTCCCCTTGAGATGGCTTACATAAGAACATAAGAACATAAGAAGAGCCCTGCTGAATCAGGCCAAAGCCCATCGAGTCCAGCATTCTGTGTCACCCAGTGGCCCACCAATTGTACATGGGGATCTTGAGCAGAAAGAGAAGGCAAAACCCTCCCTTTCCCTTGACCCCCAAACAAATGGTACTCAAGGGAATCCTGCCTGCCTCAACCAACATAGAGGCGGCACATGGACATCCGTTTTAATAACCACCGATACACTTGGCATCCATGAATCTATCTAGCCCTGCCTTGAAGCAGTCAAGGCTGACAGCTGTCACGACCCCTTCAGGAAGTGAATTCCATAAATCAACGACCCTCTGGGTGAAGAAATATTTCCCTTTATTTGTCCTCACTTTCTTAGCTATGAGCTTTAGGGAGTGCCCCCTTGTCCTGGTATTGTGTGATAGAGGAAAGAGTTTTTCTCTATCCACCTTTTCTATCCCTTCTTCGTGACTTCACGGCTACACCTGTGTGTAATTATTTTTAACAACAATATGGGAGAGACTTGCTGTTGTTTTCTCTCTTTTTTTTCCCCGTCCAAGTCTGGGCCCGGTGCTGTGATTTCCTAGTGGTCTCCCATCCAAATCCCAAGCAGGTGCTTGTAATTTTTTGTTTGGACTGCAGGACTGAAATTATTGTCTTCTTCTCCCAATTTCTTTTGTTTTTTGGGGGGGGCAAATCTAAATAGGTTTCTAATACAGGTAATCCTCCGCTTAAAAAAAACCATAGGGGAGGCCCAGATTTCTGCCGCTAAGCGAGAGTTGGGAAGTGACTTTTGCTCCATTTTACGCCCTTACCGCAGTTGTTAAGCAAATCGCTGCAGTCGTTAAGTCGGTAACACGGTTTTTAAGGGAAACTGACTTTCCTTGTTGACTTTGCTGGTCAGAAGGTCGCCAGAGAGGATCATGTTCACGCACACACACATTCCAGGACACTGCGGAAAAGTTCGGGAAAGGTTTCCCTGTCCGGTTGTGTACAACTCGGTTGCGTGGTGTTCGTCTCCGTTTCTCAGCCAAGGGAGCCAGCGCTGTCCGAAGATATTTCGGGGACCAGCATGGTTATACACCAAAGGCGCACGAAACACTCTTTTGCTTCCCACCAAAGTGGTACCTATTGATCTACTCGCCTTTGCACGCTTTCGAACTGCAGGAGCTGGAGCAAGAGACGGGAGCTCACCCCATCGCGCAGCACTCAAACCTTGACTGTCAATTTTCTAGCTCAGGGCTTTTCAACCTTTTCACCCACTGTACCACTTTTAGGATATGGCAACATCCGAGGACCACCTGTCGCCCAGCAAGGTGTCAAAAACGTGATGACCAAAAAAAGAAAAGGAAAGAAAAGGAAAAAGCGATAAAGTACAGGTAGTCCTCGACTTACAACAGTTCGCTTAGTGACTGTTCAAAGTTACAATGGCACTGAAAAAAGTGCCCCCCCCCAAGCTACAGCCGAGCAAGACACCTGCCTGCCCGCCCGGCCGCGCTCTTCCTCCTGTCCGAGGTTTTCATTGTTGTGAGCATTTCTGTTGAGGATTGACAGCAGGGATGGGGTGGGGGGTGTTTGGTTTTTATTCCCCCCGTCTGCTGGGTGGTTGCAGCAGGTTTTGGTCCCTTCACATGACCCTGGGACACTGTGACCGTCATAAATATGAATCAGTTGCCAAGCATCTGAATGTAAATCACAAGACCCTGGAGAGGCTGCAACATTCCAGCTGATCGGCGCTTCTTCGGGGCTCAGCAGAAGCGCCAGGATTAGTGCCGAGCTCCACCTGGAGCCTGGCGCTGATCCTGGTGCTTCCACTGAGCCC
The DNA here is from genome assembly GCA_034064705.1 of Bothrops alternatus. Lineage (NCBI taxonomy): Eukaryota > Metazoa > Chordata > Lepidosauria > Squamata > Viperidae > Bothrops > Bothrops alternatus. Next base: position 69,385 of record JARGCV010000312.1, read on the forward strand.
TGACAGGCCCGAAGAAGCGCCGATCAGCTGGAAAGTGGCACTGAACCTGGCGCAGAAATTTATGTTGTTAAGTGAAAAATGGGTCAGGCGCGTTTTGCCCCGTTTGACGACTTTTCGTGACACATCTGTTCAGCCAATCATTGCAGCTGTTCAGTTCGTAACCCGGTTGTTAAGTCAATCTGGCTTCCCCCCCATCCCCCCTTTGACTTTGCTTGTCAGAAAGTTGCCAAAGGGGATCGCGTGACACCCCCACCGCGGGACGCGACCGTCATAAATGTGAATCGGTTGCCAAGCGTCTGAATTTTAATCGCGTGACTGTCGGGAGGCTGCGACGGTCGTAAGGGTGAAAAAACGGTCCTAAGTCACTTTTTGCGGTGCGGTTGTAACTTTGAACGGACGTTAAATGCATCGTTGTAAGTCGAGGACTACCTGTAGATAAATTCAGGGTTTGTTTGTTCGTTTGGGAGTTTTTTTTGAGTTGGGATAGATCAGCGGTTCTCAACCTATGGGTCGCAACCCCATTTGGGGTCGAACGACCATTTCACGGGGGTCGCCAAACACCGCCGTCCACCATTTTTTCCCCCTTTTCCCCTCGGCCGGTGCAGGGGACAGCACCGCGCATGCGCGGGGTAGCACCGTGCATGCGCGATGCGGGCTGCTGTGCATGCGTGATGCGGGGTGCTGCGCATGCGCGATACAGGGCACTGCACATGCTGCGCATGCGCGACGCGGGCCGTCGTGCGCGCACCGTGCATGCGCGATGCGGGTCGTCGCACTATGCATGCACGATGCGGACCGTCGCGCGCGCACCGCACATGCGCGATGCAGACCATCGCGCCGCGCATGCACGATGCAGCCCATCGCATGCGCGCCACGCATGCATGATGCGGCCCGCCGCGCCGCACATGCGTGGCGCAGGTCGGGTCGCAGCCTGCAAAAGGTTGAGAACCGCTGGGAAAGATCTTTGTGCAGAGGAGAAAAAGAGGAACGAACATGCGTGAATCCTATTACTGCCTGCTGCCTGAAATCAGTTGTGGGTTCTTCTCAGATCTCCGCTGAAAGTGTGATTAGTGTTCACTTTTGAAGCTTCTTCAGAGCCGAGGAAGCTTCTGGGAAGAGAAGCGAAATGTCTTCAAAGAAAAACGAGAAAGCCCAGTGACCTCCTGACCAAAAACAAAGCATCTTTGGGATTTTCTGAAGCACCTTTCGGTTTTGGCCTTTGTTGCTTCACTTTGTGTACTTCCAGGCCAGCGTGGGAAAGCGTGGTTTGTGTGTTTGATTTATGAGCTGGCTTTTCCTCAAAGCGAACTCGGGGTTCCTGCCTGTCATTTTTTCCCCACGATGACAACCCCGTAGGGTAGCCTGAAGAGGAGGGAGGTAACTTAATCAAAGGAAGTGTGAGCATTCAGGGTCACAAGGATGAGGGTGAACCGGAGTCTCCCTGCTTCTCCCCCCCCACCTTCACACCCAGTGGTACGATATCTTCATATTCTTATCAGAGGTGGAATTCAGCCAGTTCACACCAGTTCAGCAGAATCCGGTAGCTAATTTGTTTGTCGCCCAGGCCCAGAACGGACTTCCGGAAGCAGCATCCACACAGAGAACCGGTGGTTCACCTATTTGAATCCCACCATTGTAGGTAGGTACGTAGGTAGGTAGGTAGGTAGGTAGATAGATAGATAGATAGATAGATACAGATAATGAATAGATTAGATCATAGGTAGATCAATAGATGATTAGATAGATGAATGATTAGATAGATAGATAGATAGATACAGATAATAAATAGATTAGATGATAGATAGATCAATAGATGATTAGATAGATGAATGATTAGATAGATAGATAGATAGATAGATAGATACAGATAATGAATAGATTAGATGATAGATGATTAGTTAGATGAATGATTAGATATAGATGGGACAGAGATAATGAATAGATTAGATGATAGATACATTAGATGATAGATAGATACAGATAGATAGATAGACAGAGATAATGAATAGATTAGATGATAGAGAGATAGATAGATCATAGATTAGATATATGAATGATTAGATATAAACAAGATAGATTCATTAATAGGTTAGATATAAATAATAGATTAGATGATAGATATAGATAGATAGATAGACAAGAAAGAGATAATGAATGGATTAGATGATAGAGATAGATAGATAGATAGATAGATAGATAGATAGATACAGATAATGAATAGATTAGATGATAGGTAGATAGATAGATAGATGATTAGATAGATAGATAGATAGATAGATAGATAGATAGATAGATAGATAGATAGATAGATACAGATAATGAATAGATTAGATGATAGGTAGATAGATGATTAGTTAGATGAATGATTAGATATAGATGAGACAGATAATGAATAGATTAGATGATAGATACATTAGATGATAGATAGATAGATAGATAGATAGATACAGATAGATAGACAGAGATAATAGATTAGATGATAGAGAGATAGATAGATCATAGATAGATTAGATATATGAATGATTAGATATAGACAAGACAGATTCATTAATAGATTAGATATAAATAATAGATTAGATGATAGAGATAGATAGAAAGATAGAGATAGACAAGAAAGAAATAATGAATGGATTAGATGATAGAGATAGATAGATAGATAGATAGATAGATAGATAGATAGATAGATAGATAGATACAGATAATGAATAGATTAGATGATAGGTAGATGATTAGATAGATGAATGATTAGATATAGTCGAGACAGAGATAATGAATAGATTAAATGATAGATATAGACAAGAGAGATAATGAATAGATTAGATGATAGAGATAGAGATAATGAATAGATTAGATCATAGATAGATTAGATATATGAATGATTAGATATAGACAAGATAAAGAATAGATTAGATGATAGAGATAATAGATTAGATGAGAGAGAGAGAGAGAGAGAGAGAGAGAGAGAGAGAGAGATGCAGTGGTGGGATTCAGCCAGTTCGCACCACTTCGGCAGAAACAGTAGCTAATTTTTTGTTGCCCAGGCCCAGAATGGACCTCTGGAAGCGGCATCCACACAGAGAACTGGTGATTCCCCTATTTCAGTGGTTCTCAACCTTTCTGAGGTTGAGACCCCACTTGCCCTGCCCATGCGCGCCGTGACCCCAACACGGGGGTGCGCGCGAGTGCGCGCGCGCGCAAAAAAAATTAAAAAAAAAATAAAAAAAAATGGCGGCCGCAACGGGCGGATCTGCGCCTGCGCGGATTGGCCAGTCGCACATGCCGCGCATGCATGGATCCGCCCGTTGCGGTCCGCCATTTTGTTTTTATTTTATTTTATTTTTTTTAATTTTTTTTATTTTTTTTTCTGGCGTGACGGGCGGATCTGAGCGTGCGCGGTGCGCGCGCGCCAAAAAAAATAAAAAAATTTTTAAAAAAAATTAAAAAAAATAAAATTAAAAAACAAAATGGCGGCCGGCGGTGCCCGGTGACCCCCGCGAAATGGTCTCGCGACCCCAAATGGGGTCGCGACCCCAAGGTTGAGAACCACTGCCCTATTTGAATCCCACCACTGATTCTTACCAGAATATTTATTATTAAATTCATACAGGCAGTGATTTGACTTGTAACCTTTTGCAATAGTGACGAATATCTGTAGTTTGGGTGTAGGATGAAGGTGGAGGTTCGTTCTCCGAGCTTCTGGGTTGGTTTCCAAACATTTCATTACCAGGCTAGGTAATGTCTTCAGTGGAGTTGAGGGGGGTGTCACAATAGTTTCACTTAGCAGCAGAAATTTTGGCCTCAGTCGTGGTCGTAAGTCAAGGACTTATCTGTAATGTGGCTGGAATAAATAGGGAGCAGGCTTGATCTTGGCTTATTGCATGCAGGAGAAATGAGCTTGGACCCAAACGGCTAGATTTCCCAGGCAAAAACAAATTGGCTTTTTTTTTTTTTTTTTTAGAAAACTCACACAATTAAAAGCAGTGAGGAAAAGCCGAAACACCTAATGGAAGAGCTGCATCTTGATATGTTTGGTAAAAGTGGTGTCTGTGTGTGTGTGCAAATCCTTCTTATTCCACATAAAAGTGTGATTTATATCCACTTTTATTTATGATCATTACATCTCTCCCAATGTTCCTTATGCAAATCTCAGCCCTTCCGCATTTTTCCTGGCTCATGCGGGCGGGCGCACACACACACACACACACACACACACACACACACACACACACACACACACACGTCCTTAAATCCAATTGATGGCTGGGGGAAGGAGGGAGGGAGCACTTATTACATTTTGTAAAGGAGATTACTGAATACAGTCCTGGCTTGTGTTAATCTTTGGCCCAAGAGGCAGGAGTGCCAATAGTTTATACATACACAGGCAGTAGGTGTGTCTTGAGTGTTGTGCACAAAAACACATACAGATATAGTCTATCTGTCTGTCTTCATTTCTCCTATCTCTTCTTTCTTTCTCTATTTTTCTCCTCTCTTGCTCTCTTATCTGTTATCAATTGACTCATTTCTCTAGCTAGCTCTATTTTCCCTCTTTTATCTTTATCTATCTATCTATCTATCTATCTATCTATCTATCTATCTATCTATCTATCTATCTATCTATCTATCTATCTATCTATCTATCTATCTATCTATCTATTGCCCATGTGTGTTCATCCATCCAGTATCTATCTATCTATCTATCTATCTATCTATCTATCTATCTATCTATCTATCTATCTATCTATCTATCTATCTATCTATCTATCTATCTATCTATCTATTGCCCGTGTGTGTTCATCCATCCAGTATCTATCTATCTATCTATCTATCTATCTATCTATCTATCTATCTATCTATCTATCTATCTATCTATCTATTGCCCGTGTGTGTTTATCCATCCAGTATCTATCTATCTATCTATCTGTCTGTCTGTCTGTCTGTCTGTCTGTCTGTCTGTCTATCTATCCATCCATCATCTAGTTCTTTCCCTCTCTTCACCTATTTCTCCTGTCCCTCTCTCCTATCATCTATCCATTTCTCCTCTCTCTCTCAATCTCATTTCTCCTATTTCTCTCTTCCTTTTTCTATTTCTCTCTATTTCTCTCTTCTCATTCACTCTTATGCATCTTTTTATCACCTATTTCTTTGTATCCTCTTTCTCTGATCTATTCACTATTTCTCCTTCTGTCCCGCTCTTCTCTCTTTCCTATCAATCATGAATTTATTCTTTCTTTCTTTCTTTCTTTCTCTGAAGTAGTTCTATTTTCTTTCTGTCTTCACCTATTTCTCCTATCCCTTCCTCTCTCTCTCTCTCCCTCCTACCATCTATCCATTTCTCCCTCCCCCCTCTCTCTTGATACATATACACCCCTTCCCAGATCTCTCCCATCCCCAAGACCAGCTTTTATTCGTTGGGTGGGCTACTCTGCTCCCTCGGTTAGGAGCACGTGCGAGCCCTGGCAAGCCCACCAGGCTTGGCCAAGACGACGCGCGTGTCGCCTCCTCCGCCCCTTCGCACGACCAAGATCCGGGAAGACCCCCTCCTGGCGGGTGGGAAAAGAGCCCGGGCCGGGGTCTCTCACCCCTCCACCCCCACCCCCGCCTGCGGCTCCAGGGGGGGGCCGCTCCTAAGCAGCCCCCCCCGTCCCGGCTGCTCCTCCGCGGAGCCGGAGCCTCCCCCGGCCAAGGCGGGGAGCCGGCTCCCGCCCGGCTGCGTCGCTGGGCGGCTCCCTCCTGCGGGTAGCTCCGCCTCCCGGCTTCCCTTCCTCGCTGGGAGAAGCGGCCGGACGCGCAGCCCGCCCAGCGCCTCCGGCAGCCCCGCCGGTCCCGAGTGGAGCTGCCGTCGCCGACCCCGATCCACCTGCCTCGGCTCGGTCCCTTCCCTCGCTGCCGCCGGCCGGGCTTTGCCCACCGCTCCAAGCCGCCTGCCTTGCCTGCCCGCCCGGCCCGCCTGGGTCCGGCTCAGCGCCCCAGGTAAGCGGCTTTCGCCCCCGGGGAAGGTCGCGGGAGTTTTCAGCCACGCGGGGGAGAAGCGGCAGGCCCGGCGGGGGGGGCGCTTGGCCGGGTTTAGCCCCCCCGGGGGGGGTCTGCGAGCCCCCAGCGCCCTTCGGGGGGGCGAGTGACCGGGGGGCCAGCCAGCCGGCCCCCCCCGGGGGGGCTCCTGTGCCTGCAGCGGAGGGAGGGCCGGGCATGTGTTTTGGGGGGGTGGGGGGCGAGGGGGGGCGCGCAGGAGCGTCGGGGACCCCTTTCTAAGAATTGCACCTGGGGTTTGGGTGGGTTTTCCCCCCCCCACCGCCCCCGACTTCTAGCGGAGCTCCCGAGGTGGGTCTCGCGGGCGCCCGGTTGCAAAAGGAGCGCCGGTGGTGGTTTTCCCGAGGTTTTTTTTTGGGGGGGGTCAGGGAACGTCTGCAAGGGAAGACCCGGGGTGGCGGAGGGAGAGAGAGAGAGAGAGAGAGAGAGAGAGAGAGAGAGAGAGAGAGAGAGAACCGAGGTTTCCCGCTGCACAAGGGGATTTCGACTCCCATGCTTCCCAGCTGGCCGGGCCGGATGGGAGTTGTAGTACTGTACAGGGGTCCTCTTGGGAACTGTTCTGCTTGCTTCGAAGGAGATTGGAGTCTCTTCCTGCGTTGTTTTTTTTTTTATTTTGGGGTGGGGGGGCTGGAAGGAGAAAGTGAGGTTGCGTTGAGTTTCTTGGCTGTTGGCACAAAGTGTTTTATTTGCTTGTTTGTGTCTTGTTTATTTATTCTTCCCTGTGCTGGAATTGCTCAGCCGCCGTCTGTAAACCATGGTTTGGCTTAACCTGTTTGTGAGTAGAGGAGGGGGGGGGTCGCTTCTTTGTTTTTGAGGGGGGGCTGGAAAGAGAAAGTGAGGTTGTGTTCAGTTTTTTTGCTGTGGGCACAAAGTGTCCCATCTTCAAAAGATTGATTGATTGATTGATTGATGATTCCTGTGCTGGAATTGTTCAGCCACACTCTTTATCTTAGTAGCCTGTTTGTGTGAAGCCTGTAAAGTGCTGGTTAGTTAATCATTACACCAGTTACCTGGGCAGGCAGAAAGTAAAAAGTCTGCAAGTGTTATTTTCTCTTTATTTTCAGTGCCCCCCCCCGCACTTTCTGCCTCTTTTAATGACAGCCTTGATGGCCGAAATTAAATACTGCTTGCTCTGCCTGTTCCTAACAAGGTTTCCGGGAAGCCGGGAAAACTGCTGCCTCTTTAGCTTTTCGTTGTTTGGTGGAGAATTTTAAAAAAAAATGGAATAATTGCACAGTTGCAGGGCTGTGAACTGAGCATCTAACCTAAGCATAATCAAACCTGGTTTGATCTTGGTTGAGCAAGACAGGAAAGTAAAAAAGTAAAAAAAAATGTAAAAAAAGTTTTATTTGGGGGCATCTGTCTTTGTGCTGCGTTCCCAAGAAAACTGCAGTTACACAATTCCTTTCACCTTGGTGTAAAGTGTGATTGGGATACTGATGTTACAGTGCGTGTAAGGTTGTGTTTGAGCCCTGAATCTGTGGCTTATTTTTTTTTTTGGTAAAAAATTATTTTATTAAAACCATCAACATTAAACATAAGATCATATTAAAAAGCAATCATCATATAACCTGCAATACAACGTTTACAAAGAATCTGTGGCTTATTAATAAACCACAGTTACACAGGGGAGCCTCAGCTGTTTTGTTTGGTTTGTGGCCCAACTAACTTGGATGGCTTAATGAAGATAAAGATAACCTTTATCGTATTTTTTACTGTGGCCGCACTAGCACACATTGAAAAGGAAATTCTGTGGCCTGCTCTCAGAAGTGTACACATACATAACAAACACATGGACATGCTATATACACACATATGTATATACTTACATAATTATGTAGGTCTTTGGTTAAGCATGAAGCCGAAAGCACCAGCCTGAAGATGACGAATGGGACTTCATCGAAACGTCGCCAAGACACTTCCAATTTTATGCGGGAGAAAACCCGAAGAACCAAAGACCTACATACAAACACCCGCGAAAACCTCAGAAAACATGTGTGTGTGTGTGTGTGTGTGTGTGTGTGTCTTTGGTTAAAGTTTAATTGCTCATAAATATGTTATTATAAAATGTTATATATATAGAAGCACG
>JARGCV010000312.1:80000-110000 GCA_034064705.1 Bothrops alternatus
GTTCTGTTCTATTCTATTCTGTAATTCTATTCTATTCTATTCTATTCTGTATTTCTATTCTGTTCTGTTCTATTCTATTCTGTATTTCTATTCTATTCTATTCTATTCTATTCTATTCTATTCTATTCTATTCTATTCTATTCTATTCTATTCTATTCTGTGTTTCTATTCTATTCTATTCTGTATTTCTATTCTGTTCTGTTCTGTTCTGTTCTGTTCTATTCTATTCTAATTTCCATGTCCTATTCTATTCTATTCTGTATTTTATTCTGTTCTGTTCTGTTCCTTTCTATTATATTCTGTAATTCTATTCTATTCTATTCTGTTCTGTATTTCTATTCTGTTCTGTTCTATTCTATTCTATTCTGTGTTTCTATTCTATTCTATTCTATTCTATTCTGTATTTCTATTCTGTTCTATTCTATTCTGTATTTCTATTCTATTCTATTCTATTCTATTCTATTCTATTCTATTCTATTCTATTCTATTCTATTCTGTGTTTCTATTCTATTCTATTCTATTCTGTATTTCTATTCTGTTCTGTTCTATTCTATTCTGTATTTCTATTCTGTTCTATTCTATTCTATTCTGTATTTTTTATTCTATTCTGTTCTGTAATCCTATCATATCCTATCCTATTTTTATCCTATCCTATTTTTATCCTATCCTATCCTATCCTATCCTATCCTATCCTATCCTATCCTATCCTATCCTATCCTATCCTATCCTATCCTATCCTATCCTATCCTATCCTATCCTATCCTATCCTATCCTCATATATTCAGATCTTCTGACTCTCTGAAAATGTAATATTAAGATGTTAGACCAGTGTCAAATCTTGTGCCCTAAAACTTTGCAGCCGAGCCTAAATAAAACTCTTGATTGTTCATAGAAATGCCAGCAACCCCCCCCCCAATTTGGATAATTGGGATGAATCAGAAATGGGCAGTTGATAATTCTTACTAACATTTCCAAGTAAAAGCTGCCTTATCGGCCGGTTTAAGGTGGAGCTGCTAAGTTAGACAAAATATGCATTTCTGGCTGTAACATTCCAACTAGAACATTAACGACTGTTTAAGCTGAAATGAGAAATAGATCTTTTTCTGCCTTTTATTTCACCGTGAGGCCACCGTTCGTGTTTGTTTAAACTAAAATCGATGTCTCTTTTATCATTCCTTATAAATCTCCATATAATTTATAATACCTGGGCTTACTAGAGACTTGCAGAGATGGTTTTTTATTGTTGAACTGGCCATTTTTATGTCCCTTGACACCAAGAGTTTGTCTCTTTTGGTTTTTATGCTTTATACTAATATGGATTTTTACATTTTATACTTGCAGTTCTTACGTTGCGGTTTTCTTTCCCTGTTGTGTCCCACTAAGGGGTTGCCTTTGGTGAGCCAGGCAGCTATCTGAGTCTGATTAATCGTAATAATAATATAAAATTCACAATATAAAAAGACCTGGAAACATCCGTGGTAAAAGAAAGCAAAGAGAGTGGTTTAGAACAATTTGTTTAGTAACTGTTCAGATTTTACAACGGCATTGAAAAAAAGGACTTTATTTTTTCACATTTATTTTATTTATTTATTTGTTTGGGTTGTATGCCGGGCTAACAACATATATATAAACAATGACCGTTGTGCACGCGCGCGCGCACACACACACACACTTACTTCCCCTGTTCTTGGAAATTGGCTTTTTTGGAACTGGTTTCATTTAGTTTTCTGGCTTGGGACTCTTTAGAATCGTATTGTTTCGTTGTTGACACTGTTGGTTTTACAGCTTCGTGGCTCTATTTTTAATTTTTAATTAGACTCCACAGCTTTGAGGGTTGAATCCAGCCTGGCTCAAACTTGGCAACTGGAATGATTAAAGCCAGAGATGAGCCAAACAAACAAAACTAATGCAAAAAATCAAAAATTATTCTCTGGGTGGAACCGCGTACGAGACAACCGTTTGGTGTGAAGTTTGCAGCTTCTGATTTTGATTTGGGAAAAAGGACGCATGGCCTAAAATTTCTGGGGTGATCTGAATAGAGGAGAATAGTCTTTGGAGGGTTACGCTTTCATGGCTAAGGCGGGACTAGAACTCACCTCCTTCCTGGATGTTGACCCAAAGTCACCCAACCAGCTTTCATGGCTAACGTGAGACTAGAATTCACCATCTTCTAGTGATTGGCCCAAAGTTACCTAGCCAGCTTTCCTGCCTAAGGTGGGACTAGAATTCACCCTCTCCTGGTGACTGGCCCAAAGTCAACAAACCAGCTTTCCTGGCTAAGGCGGGACTAGAACTCACCATCTCCTAGTGATTGGCCCAAAGTCACCCAACCACCTTTCATGGTTAACTCGGGACTAGAACTCACCGTCTCCTGATGATTGGCTTAAAGTCACCCAGCCACCTTTCATGGTTAAGCCGGGACTAAAACTCAACTGTCTCCTGATGATTGGCCGAAAGTCACCCAGCCAGCTTTTGTGGTTAAGGTGCTACTGGAACTCACCGTCTCCTGATTTCTAACCTGGTGAAATAACGACTAGACTGAACTGCCTCTCCAAATAAAATCTTATTTAATTCAAATCTCTAGGCATCTAGGTCTCGGGGGCCAAATGATCTTTTTCTGCATTTCTAGCATATTCTCTACCATATGGAAGCATTCAACGCTTTTCCTGTTTTCCAAGATATCCAGGATTTGTCTGGCTGCAACTGATAAAACCATCAACTCTTCCTGTTCTCTACTGTCCTTCAGCTATTTAATTTAAAAAAAAAAAAAACCTTACTAAGGCCAGCTCAGGGTCTCATGCAATATTCTGCTTTGTTCCATTGCAGTGAAAAATTTGGACAAAAACAATGGGAAAACTCTGCAAAAACCACCCCGTGGTGCACCTATTTCTGTACATTTGCTCAGAGAGATGGGATTTATTTAACCTTACAATTTATTTGAGGTAACCTTTCTTTAGCGTTGAATGCCATCTTTAAAAAGCATTCCTCATATTCCCTAATTGATTGATTGATTTCAGTACTTTTATCTATGCCAATTGGGATCACCCTAAAGTTGTAGGCAGCAACTGCTTTTTTAAAAATAAAATAAAAATAAAAATCCGAAATTCTGATAGATCTTCACGACTTTTTTTTTCCATATTTTTGCACCATTGTGGCGAGAGGTGACAGGATACAGGTAACCTTCAACTTACGACTGCAGTGGACCCCCAAAACGTACGTTGTTAAGTGAGACATTTGCGAAGAGAATTTTGCCCCATTTTACGACCTTCCCTGTCACCGTCATTAAGTGAATCACTGCAGTTGTTCAGTGAGTAACACGGTTGTTAAGTGAATCCAGCTTTCCCTATTGCGTTTGCTTGTTAGAAGAGCACAAAAGGCGGTCACGTGACAAAACAACCGTCATAAGTACATGCCAGTTTCCAAGCATCTGGATTTTGATCACATGGTCCCAGGGATGCTGCAACTGTCACAAGTGTGAAAAATGCTCGTAAGTCACTATTTTCAGTGCCGTGGTAACTTTGAACAGTCATTAAACGAACTGTTGTAAGTCGAGAACTATCTGTAGCAAACAATAGGTTGTCCTCAACTTACGCCCATTTGTTTGGTAACTGTTCACGGTGACAGTGGCACTGAAAAAAGTGACTTATGACCGGTCCTCACACCTACAGTCACACGGTCAAAATTCAGATGCTTGGCAACTGACTTGTATTTACGACGGCTGCAGCATCCTGGGGACATGTGATCGTCTTTTAGAACCTTCCCAGGTGGCTTCCAACAAGCAGAACGACTGGGGGAACTGGATTTGCTGAATGACTGTATGATTCTCTTAAGGCAAACTTGGCCCTTTTATGGACTTCAACTCCCAGAATTCCTGAGCCAGCATGGGGGAACTACGGCCCCTTCATGACTTGCGAACTTCAACTCCCAGAATTCCTCAGCCAGCATGGGGGAACTACGGCCCCTTCATGACTTGCGGACTTCAACTCCCAGAATTCCTCAGCCAGCGTGGGGGAATTATGGCCCCTTCATGACTTGTGGACTTCAACTCCCAGAATTCCTCAGCCAGCATGGGGGAACTACGGCCCCTTCATGACTTGCGGACTTCAACTCCCAGAATTCCTCAGCCAGCGTGGGGGAATTATGGCCCCTTCATGACTTGCGGAATTCAACTCCCAGAATTTCTCAGCCAGCATAGGGGAACTACGGCCCCTTCATGACTCGTGGACTTCAACTCCCAGAATTCCTCAGCCAGCATGGGGGAACTACGGCCCCTTCATGACTTGTGGACTTCAACTCCCAGAATTCCTCAGCCAGCATGGGGGAACTATGGCCCCTTCATGACTTGTAGACTTCAACTCCCAGAATTCCTCAGCCAGCATGGGGGAACTATGGCCCCTTCATGACTTGTGGACTTCAACTCCCAGAATTCCTGAGCCAGCAGGGGGGAACTGTGGCCCCTTCATGACTCGTGGACTTCAACTCCCAGAATTCCTGAGCCAGCATGGGGGAATTATGGCCCCCTCATGACTCGTGGACTTCAACTCCCAGAATTCCTTAGCCAGCATGGGGGAATTATGGCCCCCTCATGACTCGTGGACTTCAACTCCCAGAATTCCTGAGCCAGCATGGGGGAATTATGGCCCCTTCATGACTCGTGGACTTCAACTCCCAGAATTCCTCAGCCGGCATGGGGGAACTATGGCCCCTTCATGACTTGCGGACTTCAACTCCCAGAATTCCTCAGCCAGCGTGGGGGAATTATGGCCCCTTCATGACTTGCGGACTTCAACTCCCAGAATTCCTCAGCCAGCATGGGGGAACTGTGGCCCCTTCATGACTCGTGGACTTCAACTCCCAGAACTCCTCAGCCAGCATGGGTGAACTGTTGCCCCTTCATGACTCGTGGACTTCAACTCCCAGAATTCCTCAGCCAGCATGGGGGAACTATGGCCCCTTCATGACTTGAGGACTTCAACTCCCAGAATTCCTGAGCCAGCATGGGGGAACTATGGCCCCTTCATGACTTGAGGACTTCAACTCCCAGAATTCCTCAGCCAGCATGGGGGAACTGTGGCCCCTTCATGACTCGTGGACTTCAACTCCCAGAATTCCTCAGCCAGCATGGGGGAACTACGGCCCCTTCATGACTCGTGGACTTCAACTCCCAGAATTCCTCAGCCAGCATGGGGGAACTATGGCCCCTTCATGACTCGTGGACTTCAACTCCCAGAACTCCTCAACCAGCGTGCCTGGCTCAGGAATTCTGGGAGTTGAAGTCCACGAGTCATAAAAGGGCCAAGCTTGAAGACCCCTGCCTTAAGAATTGCTGTGATTTGCTTCACAATAGTGGCAAAAGGTTGGTAACATGAGACATGACTCACTTAACAACCGCCCTGCTTAGCAACAGTCATTCTGGTTCCTCCTCCTGCTCATAGGTGGAGAAGTGGCTGTCCTCACCTGAACAGAGTTGTGCTTCTCTTATCCGGAAATGAGACCCTCTGATTCCTGAATGTCCATGGAGATTCTCCGACATCCAGGTCCTGGTTGTCCCGAAGGTTTATCTGTGTCCTGAGGGTCACCTGAGTGGTGGAAATGGCTGTGGAGCCTTCTCGGAACTGCTGAAAGGACCGTGTTGTATAGATAAACATAAACAAATCTCCAAATGACCTGAATGACTCTCTAAAAAAATGCAAATGACCCGTTTTTCTGCAAGGAGTATAAATTCTTCCCTTCCCCACCATCCAGTCAGAGCTGAAGAAGCTTCTGGGATGAGAAGGGAAACGTCTTCAAAGAAAAATAAGGAAGTCCAATGGCCTCGTGAAAAAAAAAGAGCACCTTTGGGTTTTCCTTGAAGAAAAACAAGCTTCTTGGATATGGGTATGTCTAGTTTAAGGAAGAGAAGGACGAGGGGGGACATGATGTCAGTCTTCCAGTATCTCAGGGGCTGCCCCAAAGAAGAGGGAGTCAAGCTATTCTCCAAAGCGCCTGAAGGCAGGAGAAGAAGCAACGGATGGAAACTCATCAAGCAGAGAAGCAACCTGGAACTAAGGAGAAACTTCCTGACAGTGAGGACAATTAACCAGTGGAACCACCTGCCTCCAGAAGCGGTGAATACTCCAACACTGGAAGTTTTTAAGAAGAGACCGGACAGCCATTTGTCTGAAATGGTACATGGTTTCCTGCCTGAGCAGGGGGTTGGACTAGATGACCTCCAAGGTCCCTTCCTGCTCTATTCTGATTGATTGATTGATTCTTCAGTTCTGGCTAATCCCTGAATGCAACACTCACTTTCCTCCCTCCCTCCCTCCCTAGAGTTTAAGAACAATCTGTTGTGTTAAAAAAACAACAACGGAAAAAAGAATAAAACCTAAATGAGCTGCTTCCAGGAAGCCTGAGCAAAATTAATGAAGCCTTAACAGGTTAATTAAGAGGAGCATGCTGGAAAAGGGCAACTGACAGCATCTTCCATATCTTAATCCATTCCTTGCAGGCTGCAATGACAGCTGGCTGGTGAAGAACTGTCAGGGCATCTTCAAGCTAGTCCTAACTCTAAATCATCATCTGTAACCTACCGGTAGTCCTTGACTTACAGCCATTTGTTTAAACAAGCACTTAAAGTTACAACAGCACTGGAAAAAGGGGGATTTACGACTGCTCCTTATACTTATGAACACACTGCCCTGTCTCCATGGCCAAGGGACCACGATTTGGGTGCTCGGCAAACGTCGACAGGAAATAGATAAAAAAAAGATGTTGAGAGTTTGGAAAAAATTCAGAGAAGAGCAACTAAGACGAACAAAGGCCTGGAGGCTGAAAACATAGGAAGAACGGCTGCAGGACTTGGGTTTGGCTAGTCTAAAGAAAAGAAGAAACAGGGGAGACATGATAGCAGTGTTCCAGTATTTGGGGGGCTGCCCCAAAGAAGAGGGGGTCAGGTTGTTCACCAGAGCATCAGAGAAACAATGGATGGAAACTGATCAAGGAGAGAAGCAGCCTGGAATTAAGGAGAAACTTCCTGACAGTGAGGACAATTAACCAGTGGAACAGAAGTTGCCTCCAGAAATCATGGATGCTCCATCAATGGAAGTTTTTAAGAAGAGACTGGACAGTCACTCGTCTGAGATGTTATAGGTTCTCCTGCTTAAGCGGGGGGCTGGACTAGAAGACCTCCAGAGTCCCTTCCAATCCCTTCTATTCTATTCTATTCTATTCTATTCTATTCTATTCTATTCTATTCTATTCTATTCTATTCTATTCTATTCTATTCTATTCATTCCTATTTCTCTTCTCTTCTATTCATTCCTATTTCTCTTCCCTTCTCTTCTATTCATTCCTAATTCTCTTCTCTTCTATTCATTCCTAATTCTATTCTATTCTATTCTATTCTATTCTATTCTATTCTATTCTATTCTATTCTATTCTATTCTATTCTATATTCCAATATCTATTCTATTCTATTCTATTCTATTCATTCCTATTTCTATTCTATTCTATTCTATTCTATTCTATTCTATTCTATTCTATTCATTCCTATTTCTCTTCTCTTCTCTTCTCTTCTATTCATTCCATTCCATTCATATTCTATTCTATTCTATTCTATTCATTCCTATTTCTCTTCTCTTCTCTTCTCTTCTCTTCTCTTCTCTTCTCTTCTCTTCTCTTCTCTTCTCTTCTCTTCTCTTCTCTTCTCTTCTCTTCTCTTCTCTTCTCTTCTCTTCTCTTCTCTTCTCTTCTATTCATTCCATTCATATTCTATTCTATTCTATTCTATTCTATTCTATTCTATTCTATTCTATTCTATTCTATTCTATTCTATTCTATTCTATTCCATTCATATTGTTCTGTTCTCTTCTGTTCTGTTCTCTTCTCTTCTCTTCTGTTCATTCCTATTTCTATCCTATCCTATCCTATTCTATTCTGTAATTCTATTCTATTCTGTAATTCTATTCTATTCCATTCCTGTTCCATTCCTGTTGTTCTGTTCTGTTCTGTTTTGTTCTGTTCTATTCTATTCCTCAACATATGTCCACAATTGGACCCAAAATTTCCACTGCTAAGCCAGACAGTTGTCGAAGTGAATTTTGCCCCATTTTACGACCTCTCGTGCCACCGTTCTTAAGCAGTTGTGAAGTGAATTTGGCTTCTCTCCTTGACTTGGCTTGTCAGAAGGTCGCAAAGGGGGATCACGTGACCCAGGGGTTGAAGACCACCCCTGCTGGCTGGGGAATTCTGGGAGTTGAAGTCCACCCACTCTAACTGGGGAGGGGGGAATTCAGAGTTGTTAAGTCTGGGTGTTCTGTGCGGCAAGCTTGCCTGTTTGAATTCGGATGTCCCAAGAGCCCTTGAGCTTCTGTTTAATATTAATATTATGGTTTGGTAGAACATTGTGCAACCAGCGTCAGGCCAAAAGGCAGCCAAACATTAAGACTCTCAAGTAGCCTATTTTCACCCATCTTGTCCACAGGGCCCGTTTTTAATTGCGCAATTGTTAAAAATCAACTTAAGCACAAGGAGCTGTGTGACTAATTTTCCAAACAGAAACTCAAATAAATCTGCGATTGCGTAAGGTAGGGGAACGTGCTTAATAACCCCAACAGGAATTTTTGTCTCTCTCTTTTTTTTTTTTCTCTTGGCTAATTTAAAGAATAAACCAGCTCGCCAAGAGGGTTTGCCTTTAAATTTCACCAGAGGTTGCTTGCAGCTAGTCCTCAACTTAACAAAAGTTCACTTTAGTGAGCGTCGTTAACAACAGCATGGGGAAAAAAGGGACTTACGACTAGTTTTTCACACTTATGACTGTTGCAGCATCCCCCCAGGGTCACGTGATCAAAATTCAGAGGCTTGGCGACTGACTCATGTTTAGGACGGTTGCTGTGTCCCCGGGGGGGTCACGTGATCCCGTTTTGCGACCTTCCGACCAGCAAAGTCCATGGGGGGGGGGGAAAGCCAGATTTACTTAACGACCGTGTGATTAACTTAACAACCGGAGTGATTCGCTTAACGGGGGTCAGAAAGGTTGTAAAAAGGGGCAAAACTCACTGAACAGTTGTGTCGCTTAGCCATGGAAATTTTGGGGCTCAATTGTAGTCGTAATATGAGGACTTGCCTGATAAACCTCCTAAGGAGGTTGCATTTGCCTCGGTTTGGAAAAGCTGGGTCCGATCGCTGGAAAATAATAATAATAATAATAATAATAATAATAATAATAATAATAATAAGAAGAAGAAGAAGAAGAAGAAGAAGAAGAAGAAGAAGAAGAAGAAGTTGGAAGGGACCTTGGAGGTCATCTAGTCCAACCCCCTGCTCAGGCAGGAAACCCTCTACCATTTCAGACAAATGGCAGTCCAGTCTCTTAGAATAGAATAAAGTTGGAAGGGACTTTGGAGGTCATCTAGTCCAACCCCCTGCTCAGGCAGGAAACCCTCTACCATTTCGGACAAAGGGCCGTCCAGTCTCTTCTTAAAAGCTTCCAGGGTTGGAGCATTCACCGCTTCTGGAGGCAGGCAGCTGTGAAGTGATCTGAATTTCTTCTCCAAAATGCCAGCTTTCCATGAAAAGAAGGGGGGGGGAATGGGTGCCTTTTGTAAAGATTGCACGGCAGAACAGTCTGCAAAGGCAGGTTTTGTGTGTGTGTGTGTGCGTGAGAGAGAGAGAGAGAGAGGGAGAGAGGGAGAGAGGGAGAGAGGAAGAGAGAGAGAAAGAGAAAGAGAAAGAGGAAGAGAGAGAAAGAGAGAAAGGGAGAGAAAGAAAGGGAGAGAAGGAAAGAGAAAGAAAGAAGGAGAGGGAGAGAGAGAGAAGAGAAAGAAAGAAAGGGAGAGAAAGGGAGAGGGAGAGAGAGAAAGAGAGAAAGAGAGAAAGGGAGAGAGGAAGAGAGAAAGGGAGAGAGAGAAAGGGAGAGAGGGAAAGAGAGAGGGAAAGAGAAAGAAGGAGAGGGAGAGAGAAAGAAGAGAAAGAAAGGAAGGAAGAGAAAGAGAAAGAAAAAATGAGAGAGAAAGAGAAAAAGAAAAAGAGAGAGAGAGAGGGAGGGAAAGAGACAAAGAGGGAGAAAGAGAAAGAGAAAGGGAGAGAGGAAGAGAGAGAGAAAGAGGAAGAGAGAAAGGGAAAGGGAGAGAAAGAAAGGGAGGGAGGGAAAGAAAGAAAGAAGGAGAGGAAGAGAGAAAAGAGAAAAAAAGGGAGAGAAAGAGAAAGAGAAAAAATGAGAGAGAGAAAGAGAGAGAGAGAGAGAAAGATAGATAGATAGAGAGAGAGAGAGAGAGAGAGAGAGAGAGAGAGAGAGAGAGAGGGAGGGAGAAAGAAAGAGGGAGAGAGGAAGAGAGAGAGAAGGAGAAAGAGGAAGAGAGAGAAAGAGAAAGGGAGAGAAAGAAAGGGAGAGAAGGAAAGAGAAAGAAAGAAGGAGAGGGAGAGAGAGAGAGAAGAAGAGAAAGAAAGAAAGTGAGAGAAAGGGAGAGGGAGAGAGAGAAAGAGAGAAAGGGAGAGAGGAAGAGAGAAAGGGAGAGAGAGAAAGAGAAAGGGAGAGAAAGAAAGGGAGAGAGGGAAAGAGAGGGAAAGAGAAAGAAGGAGAGGGAGAGAGAAAGAAGAGAAAGAAAGGAAGGAAGAGAAAGAGAAAGAAAAAATGAGAGAGAAAGAGAAAAAGAAAGAGAGAGAGAGAGGGAGGGAAAGAGACAAAGAGGGAGAAAGAGAAAGAGAAAGGGAGAGAGGAAGAGAGAGAGAAAGAGGAAGAGAGAAAGGGAAAGGGAGGGAGGGAAAGGGAGGGAGGGAAAGAAAGAAAGAAGGAGAGGGAGAGAGAGAGAGAAGAAGAGAAAGAAAGAAAGTGAGAGAAAGGGAGAGGGAGAGAGAGAAAGAGAGAAAGGGAGAGAGGAAGAGAGAAAGGGAGAGAGAGAAAGAGAAAGGGAGAGAAAGAAAGGGAGAGAGGGAAAGAGAGAGGGAAAGAGAAAGAAGGAGAGGGAGAGAGAAAGAAGAGAAAGAAAGGAAGGAAGAGAAAGAGAAAGAAAAAATGAGAGAGAAAGAGGAAAAGAAAGAGAGAGAGAGAGGGAGGGAAAGAGACAAAGAGGGAGAAAGAGAAAGAGAAAGGGAGAGAGGAAGAGAGAGAGAAAGAGGAAGAGAGAAAGGGAAAGGGAGGGAGGGAAAGGGAGGGAGGGAAAGAAAGAAAGAAGGAGAGGGAGAGAGAAAAGAGAAAAAAGGGAGAGAAAGAGAAAGAGAAAAATGAGAGAGAGAGAGAGAGAGAGAGAGAGAGAGAGAGAGAGAGAGAGAAGGAACAAACTTTCCCGTCCGTGTGCTGCAGTGTGGCTTAAATCCGGATTAGGTCACGTGCCTGAAACTGGGATCTCCTCCTGGTGACCCCCATCTCGGAGGCTTGCAAGGTCTTTGAACCCGCCTTGCTAACAAATCCCCTTGCGGTTTGTCCTGTCCCAGTTTCAGTTGGTTCTCCCCTGCTGCGGAAAAAAAAAGGAACAAACAAACAAACCACGTTTAAAAGGGAGAAGAAGGTTGCTTAAGGTTACCAAGTTCCATTATATGTACGAATTTGATCATTACGATCAACGATTAAAAAAGCTAATAACAATCCTTTTTTCCACACTTCACGAATGTCGCTGTGATCGAAATTCAGACCCTTGGCAACTGACTCAGCCTTACGACGGTCGCAGTGTCCCCGGGAGGGTCGCGCGATTCCCTTTTACGCCCTTCTGACGAGCAAAGTCAACGGGGCAAGCCGGGTTCACTTAACCGGGTTACTTAACCTCTCAGCTGCAGTGGTTCACTTAAAAACCGTGGGAAGACTATTTACAGGATGAAGAGAGGAGCAAGAAATATACGTCTGACCAACATCACGGATTAATTGTACGAATCAATTATCCTGGATCGTTTGAAATACACGAACCCAGAGAGCACCCTGTTCACGGAGCACCAAAGATTGTTCTCGTAAAAAAAATATGAATAAAATATATTTAAAATCAATAAAATAAAAACCGTAGGAAGAAAGGGTCATAAAATGGGGGCAAAACTCACACAACAAATGCCTCACTTAATGACGGAAACTTCGGGCTCGGTTGCAGTCGTAAGCCGAGGGAACTACCTGTGTAACTTTGGGCTCGGGCGTTTTTTCCCCCCCCCCTCTGTTTTTTTTTCCCACTCGGCCTTTGCACGACTCGTGTGTAGCCTGCTTTTTTCCGCAAGGTTTCCAGAGAAATAATGTGTCATTTATTTCTGCTTTTAGGTTTTATATATATATATGTATAAACTTCCAGTGATGGAGCACTCACAATTTCGGGAGAAAAAACTAAGTAAACATGTTTTTTTTTTCAATGGTGTGAATGCTGGGAAGTTGCATAATTCCTGGATGAAGTCATTGTCTCCTTCCCCCCCCCCCACCTTCCACTGAAGTGGACCCAGCTGCTTTAACTGAATAACAGAGTTGGAAGGGACCTTGGAGGTCATCTAGTCCAACCCCCTGCTCAGGCAGGAAACCCTACACCATTTCAGACACATGGCTGTCCGGTCTCTTCTTAAAAACTTCCAGTGTTGGAGCATTCACCGCTTCTGGAGGCAGGTAGTTCCACTGGTTAATTGTTCTCACTGTCAGGAAGTTTCTTCTTGGTTCTAGGTTGCTTCTCTCCTTGATTAGTTTCCATCCGTTGCTTCTTGTCCTGCCTTCAGGCGCTTTGGAAGTTGACCTCCCCCTTATTAATTCTTAATTCTTTACACTATGGAGCAGTATATAAGCTATTTGCTATTTCTAAAACTGTTGGATATCAGAAGGTGGAGTGAAGCTGCGCCTTTTAAGGAGATCATAGCAATAATAATAATAATAATTTCAGCCTTAGGAAGTTGATAATTTAGCACAGGGGTCTTCAGACTTGGCAACTTTTAAGACTAGTGGACTTCAACTCCCAGAATTCCCCAGCCAGTCATGCTGGCTAGGTGGACTTGAACACCCAGAATTCCCTAGCCAATCATGCTGGCTAGGGAATTCTGGGAGCTGAAGTCCACACATCTTAAAAGTTGCTAAGTTGGAGACCCCTTGATCTAGCACAATGGTTCCAAGCTCGGCAACTTTAAGACGCATGGACTTCAACTCCCAGAATTCCCTGAGTTGAAGTCCACTCCAGCTGGCTGAGGAATTCTGGGAGTTGAAGTCCGTATCTTTTAAAGTATAGCCAAGATTGAGAAACAAGTGGTCTGGCAAGTGGTGGCCTAGTCAGCCAACCACAGCTAAAACATGGCTTAGAATACATCTGAAAGTCTTCAAACTTGAGAAACGCTGGATGGGGAGACATCAGGTGATCCTGGTTGTGTAAACATACGGTAGCAAGATTTCTGGACGCCAAGCGTGCTGCACTCATCTTGGGGAATATCTTTATTTTTCTCTCTTAAAAGCAACCTTGTAACTGTGGCATTAGCAAAGGAAGCCACAGGGGAAAAAAAAGTACTTTTTGTAGCAGTCTTTAAAAGGGATTTAATATATCTCTTAATCTACCAAGAGTCCACAATCTCTGTTTCCCCCTCCATAGATTTTTTAAAAAAAAAAATCCAAATGAACATGATAGGGATCAAGTTCAGTTTGAAGCAGATTTCACTTACTTAATTAAAAAAAACAAAAAAACCCCCTCTCTCTTCCATCTGTTGCGGCCCAGCAGGTAAGAAATAGAATTTTTCAAATTAGGTAAGTGAAATTTATTGACAGTAAAGATATTTTAGAAAACGGATTATATTATTAGAAACAGGAGCAGGTGGTATTGTTTTTGTTTCCTTGCAGGTATGTTTAGTCCATATTTATTAAATCAGCGCTGAGTGCAATAATTTCATTTTTGGCAGAAGCTGTTATCCCGTCGTCGTTCTTAAAAGCTGGGAAAGGACGGTTGTTGACTCCGATGAATATGATGAAATAGCCACTGAAGGCCTTTTTAAGGACAAACCATATGACGCTTTTCTGGCTGGGCTGATAGGGAGGGATTATGTTATCTTTTTAAAGCCGGCCAGCGGAATTTAATGGAATTGATTTTTAGACATTTTGCAAGAGCCGGTGGCTGACTTGAGTCTTTATTAAAATGTTATGCCTGAATGCGAGGCCAATTAGAGATTTAAGTAGGACCTGGACAACTCTCTGGGTTGGCTACTTGAAATACACGTCCTTTTTCAGCCCAACATTTCCGTCACTAAGTGAGACACCCGTTTAGTGAGTTTTGCCCCATTTTACAACGTTTCTTGCCACATTGAGCGATTGCACTTGTTAAATTAGTCACGCGGTTGTTAAGTGAATCTGGTTTGACGTCAGAAGGTTGCAAAAGGGGATCACATGATCCCAGGACATGGCTACCGTCATAAGTACGAGTCAGTTGCCAAATTCTGATCACAGGACCGTGGGGATGCTGCAATAGTTGTAAGTGTGAAAAACGAGCCATCAGCCATTTATTTGTTTTTTTTGCAGTGCTGTTGTAATTTGTGTCTTTCAGTGGGTTTTTTTGCACTGTAAGAGGCCTTTACTGCATCCGAACTTGAGAATTAGATTAAATCAAGGGTCGTTCCAATTCTGACAACTTTAAGACTTGTGGACTTCAACCCCCAGAATTCCTCTCTCTCCCCTCCCAGCATGGGAATTCTGGGAGTTGAAATCCATGCATGCTGACTGGGGAATTCTGGGAGATGATGTCAAATATGCTGACTAGGGAATTTTGGGCCTTGAAGGCCGCCAATGCTGACTGGAGAGAATTCTGGGAGTTGAAGTCTAATCATGCTGGCTGAGGAATTCTGGGAGTTGAAGTCTCGCATGCTTATCAGGGATATCTGGGTGTTGAAGGCCGCCAATGCTGACTGAGGAATTCTGGGGGATGAAGTCAAATATGCTGACTAAGAAATTTTGGGCCTTGAAGGCCGCCAATGCTGACTGGAGAATTCTGGGAGTTGAAGTCCATTCATGCTTATTAGGGAATTCTGGGTGTGAAGGCCGCCAATGCTGACTGGAGAATTCTGGGAGTTGAAGTCTAATCATGCTGGCTGAGGAATTCTGGGAGTTGAAGTCATATATGCTGACTAAGAAATTTTGGGCCTTGAAGGCCGCCAATGCTGACTGGAGAATTCTGGGAGTTGAAGTCCATTCATGCTTACCGGTATTAGGGAATTCTGGGTGTGAAGGCCGCCAATGCTGACTGGAGAATTCTGGGAGTTGAAGTCCATTCATGCTTATTAGGGAATTCTGGGTGTGAAGGCCGCCAATGCTGACTGGAGAATTCTGGGAGTTGAAGTCTAATCATGCTGGCTGAGGAATTCTGGGAGTTGAAGTCATATATGCTGACTAAGAAATTTTGGGCGTTGAAGGCCGCCAATGCTGACTGGAGAATTCTGGGAGTTGAAGTCCATTCATGCTTATTAGGGAATTCTGGTTGTGAAGGCCGCCAATGCTGACTGGGGAATTCTGGGAGTTGAAGTCCATTCAGGCTCAGCTGGAAAAATCTGGGCGTTGAAGTCCACCTATGCTGACTCCCAGGGGGATTCTGGGCGTTGGAAGTCCATCCATGTTGACTGGGGAATTCTGGGAGATGAAGTCCATTCATGCTCAGCTGGGAAAGTCTGGAATTTGAAGTCATAGATGCTGACTAGGGATTCTGGGCGTTGAAGGCCACCCGTGTTGGCTGGGGAATTCTGGGAATTGAAGTCATAGATGCTGACTAGGGAATTCTGGGCATTGAAGGCCCCCCACGCCCCCGCTGATTGGGGAATTCTGGGAATTGAAGACATATATTCCGAGTAGGGAATTCTGGGCGTTGAAGTCCACAGGTCTTACAGTAGCCAAGGTTGGAGACTCGTGGGCTAAATCACCTCCCTGTTGGCTCCATGCAGTTCAGAGGCAAGCCTCAAAAAATAATAATAAGAAAAATTAAGCACCTTTTCTGTCAAGGCCTGGAGAAGGTCTCCCGCCAGGTAGACGTGTGCCAGGTGTAAATACCTCTGCAAAAGGCCCAGGCTGTACGTCTCGAGATGCTAGTTTAATTATGGGCTGGATGCTTGCTTTCCGTCGCTGGAAAGGGGCAAGGAGATAATTACAGGTCGGGCTGGCTTCGTTCATCTCTGTTCTCTCCTGGTTGGTTCCTGGGAATATTTAAATATGCCGAGTCCGAGATTTCACGGGGCCTGCAACAAGCCACAGAAATTTCTTGGCTAGATTTGCCTCCTGTTTTTTCGTTGTGACAGAAAACGGCCGATAGTTGTAAGTATTAAGTACTTGTGGCTCTCCACTTAACAACAGTTCGTTTAGTGACCGTTCAGAGTTACAACAGCACTGAAAAAGGTGACTTACAAAGCTTTTCACAACCGTTGCAGCATCCCACGTGATCAAAATCCAGACGCTCGGCAGCTGACTCATGTTTGTGACGGTCGCCATGTCCCGGGATCGCGTGATTCTGTGACTCTGTAAGGGTCTCCTGCTTGAGCAGGGGGGCTGGACTAGATGACCTCCAAGGTCCCTTCCAACTCTGCCATTCTATGATTCTGTAAGGGTCTCCTGCTTGAGCAGGGGGGCTGGACTAGATGACCTCCAAGGTCCCTTCCAACTCTACTTATTCTGTGACTCTGTAAGGGTCTCCTGCTTGAGCAGGGGGGTTGGGCTAGATGACCTCCAAGGTCCCTTCCAATTCTTGTTCTTCTGTAAGGGTCTCCTGCTTGAGTAGGGGGCTGGACTAGAAGACCTCTAAAGTCCCTTCCAACTGTTCTTCTGTAAGGGTCTTCTGCTTGAGCAGGGGGGCTGGACTAGATGACCTCCAAGATCCCTTCCAACTCTATAGTTATTCTGTGACTCTGTAAGGGTCTCCTGCTTGAGCAGGGGGGCTGGACTGGATGACCTCCAAGGCCCCTTCCAGCCCTATGGTCCTGGGATTCAGTTTCCACTCTGATCTTGATGGCCGGTGGCTTGCAAGCTGTTTCTCCAGCAAACGGTTCAAAATCGGGGGAGAACAGGATGTTCAGACCGCATCGGGCCAGCTTGGATTCCCCCAGCAGAAGAGATCTGTTGCCAAGTGTCTTCCCGGAAGGGAAAAAAAAAAAGAAGAAGAGCCCCATCAGAGGTGGAGGAAGGGAAGAGCTGAATTCCAAGAAATAATTCATGGACATGGCCTTGAGTGGCGGAGGATGGCAGGGGTGGGTGGGTGGGTGGGTGAGTGGGAAGGGGCTTGCGTGGTCCTGCCAAGGAAGGATGGATGAAAGGTTGCCGAGGTTGAATTGATCTTTAGGCCTGCAAGCAGCTGGCAAGTCCTCTGCTGTCTCTTGCACGGATCCTCAAAGGGGGGGGGCACTTTCTGCGGTGGGGAGTGGGTTTTGTTTTTGAAATCCTCAAGTAGCCTGCCCTTTTGGAGGTCCCACAGAGCTGTTAACGGAGGGAGCTACTTTTGTGGGGTCTTCTGGGGGTTCTCTGAGCTCGGTCGTTTGCTGGCAGACGTTTCCAGACCCAGCTAGGGAACATCGTCAGTGCTAGAAGGCAGTAAGGTTGAGGGAGAAGGAGAAAGGCAGGGGGAGAAAGGGAAGAGGAGGAGGAGGAGGAGGAGAGGGAGAGAAAGAAGAAAGGGAAAAGGGGAGGAGGAGGAGGAGAAGGAGAGGGGGAGAAAGAAGAAAGGGAAAAGGAGGGGAGGAGGAGGAGAAAGGGAGGAGGAGAAGAGGGGGCGAAAGAGAAGAAAGGGAAAAGGAGGAGGAGAAAGGGAGAGGAGGAGGACTGCAGGATCCATGGTGTTATCTGAGCTTGGTTGTTTTCTTACAAACATTTCCTGACCCAACTAGGTAATATGTTCAGTGTTAGAAGGGAGGAGGAGGAGGAGGAGGAGGGGGCGAGGAGGAGAGGGGGAGAAAGAGAAGAGAGAGGAGGAGGAGGATAAGAAAGGGGGAGGAAGAGGTGAAAGGGAGAAAGGAGAAAGGAAGAGGAGGAGGAGAGGGGGAGAAAGAGAAGAGAGAGGAGGAGGAGGATAAGAAAGGGGGAGGAAGAGGTGAAAGGGAGAAAGGAGAAAGGAAGAGGAGGAGGAGAGGGGGAGAAAGAGAAGAGAGAGGAGGAGGAGCAGAAGGGGAGGAAGAGGTGAAAGGGAGAAAGAAGAAAGGGAGAGGAGGAGGAGAGGGGGAGAAAGAGAAGAGAGAGGAGGAGAAGCAGAAAGGGAGGAAGAGGTGAAAGGGAGAAAGGAGAAAGGAAGAGGAGGAGGAGAGGGGGAGAAAGAGGAGGAGGAGAAGGGGAGGAAGAGGTGAAAGGGAGAAAGAGGAAAAAGGGAGAGGAGGAGAAAAGGGGGAGAAAGAAGAGGAGGAGGAGGAGCAGAAAGGGAGAGGAAGAGGCGAAAGGGAGAAAGGAGAAAGGAAGAGGAGGGGGAGGAAAGAGATAGAGGAGGAGGAGCAGAAAAGGGGAGGAGAAGGTGAAAGGGAGAAAGGAGAAAGGAAGAGGAGGGGGAGGAGAGGGGGAGAAAGAGGAGGAGAAGGAGCAGAAAAGGGGAAGAAAAGGTGAAAGAGAAAGAGGAGAAAGGAAGAGGAGGAGGAGAGGGGGACAAAGAGAGGAGGAGGAGGAGGAGCAGAAGGGGAGAAGAGGTGAAAGGGAGAAAGAGGAGAAAGGAAGAGAAGGAGGAGGAGAGGGGGAGAAAGAGAAGAGAGGAGGAGGAGGAACAGAAAAGGGGAGGAAAAGGTGAAAGGGAGAAAGGGAGAGGAGGAGGTGGAGGACTGCAGCATTCACGGAGCTGTTTGACCTTGATTATTTTCTTACCGACATTTCCTGACCCAACTAGGTACCATCATCAGTGCTAGAAGGGAGGGGGGGTTGCTCTCCGTTTATATACAGGAGGCTTGCCCTGTCTGTGTTGGGGAGTGTGTGGTGGTTCCCTGACTGACCTGTTGTTTACTGTTTGATTGTTACCGATAGAGAAAAGTGTTTATAGCTTAGGGTTGAAATGATGGGTCACCAACAGGCACATAGACATAAACAACACATACATACCATTCAAAGGAGACAATCAACAAGCCAAAAAGGGAACAAAAAGACCCAAACACCTCCTAACCAACAATCAGCGCCCGGATGAGCAGAGGTTGACACCAAGATTAGCATTAGACCAGGGGTAGGCAACCCGGGCTCTTTTATGACTTGAGGACTTCAACTCCCAGAATTCCTCAGCCAGCATGGGGAAACTATGGCCCCTTCATGACTCGTGGACTTCAACTCCCAGAATTCCTCAGCCAGCCTGGCTCAGCTTGGAAACCTCTCCCTTTCCCCTCAGCATGGCTGGCTCAGGAATTCTGGGAGTTGAAGTCCACGAGTCATAAAAGAGCCAAGGTGGCCTACCCCTGCATTAAACCAACAATCAAGCAGGCAATACCCCAATCACGGAATGGCCAAACAAGCGAAAGGTAAACACCTCAAAGAAAGCACCACAAAGAACCCTCCCACCAACACTGAGAGGGCAAGCCCCTGGAAGAGAAAATGAGAGCAAACCCCTCTCCCTTCAAGCACTGATGGTGTCACCTAGTTTGGTAATGAAACGTCTGCAAGGAAAGCACCAAGCTCAGAGAGCACCAAGGACCCCACAGTTATCCTCCTCCTCCTCCTCCTCCTCCTCCTCCTCCTCCTCCTCCTCCTCCTCCTCCTCCTCCTCCTCCTCCTTTCTGTAAACGCCACTCCCTTCTAGCACTGGTAATGCCACCTACTACCGTATGTCTGCAGTAAAAGCACCAAGCTCAGAGAGCACTAAGGAGCCCATAATCCTTGTCCTCCTCCCCTTCCTCCTCTCTGCACTGATGATGTTACCTAGCTGAGCCCATAATCCTTGTCCTCCTCCCCTCCCTTCTAGCACTGATGATGTTACCTAGCTGGGTCATGAAACATTTGCAAGAAAGCCACCAAGAGAACACCAAGGACCCCACGGTTGTCGTCGTCGTCGTCGTCGTCGTCCTCCTCCTCCTCCTCCTCCTCCTCCTCCTCCACCACCACCACCACCACCACCACCACCACCTCCTCCTCCTCCTCCTCCTCCTCCTCCTCCTCTCTGTAAATCCCACTCCCTTCTAGCACTGACGATGTCAGCTAGTTGGGTCATGAAATGTCTGCAAGAAAACTGCCAAGCTCAGAGAACACAAAGGATCCCAGTCGTCATCGTCGTCGTCGTCGTCGTCCTCCTCCTCCTCCTCCTCCTCCTCCTCCTCTTCCTCCTCCTCCTCCTCCTCCTCCTCCCCACAAACCCCACTCCCTTGTAGCACTGATGAGGTTACCTAGTTGGGTCATGAAACATTTGCAAGAAAACCACCCCTGTTTCATTGTTTGTCTCAGTTGGTAGATCCTTGATTGGGGTTTTGTTTACTGCTTGATTCCTGGTCCAGTATTTAATCCTGGCGTTAATTTTATTTATTTTTATTTATTTATAATCAAATTTCTATACCGCCCCTCTCCCGAAGGACTCGGGGCGGTGTACAGCCTAAAATTAAAAAAAAACCATATAGATATACATAATCTATTGCCGTTCTGCAGGTTGATTGTCGGTGAGGACGGGTGTTGTGTTCTTTCTGTTTCCTTTTTAGCTCTTCGGATGCTCTTTCTGAAAAGGCCCGCAGATGTTGTTTATCCCTACGTGTCTGTCGATGGCTGATTTGTCTGAGCGCCAGGAATTCATTCGCGTTTTGGGACTTGGCCTAGCTGAGTTATTTTTATGAAGCGTATTCCAAATTCCAGCACAGGTGAGAAGCTTTGCTGCCCTGTTCTTCTCCCACTCTACAACGAATTATCATCGTTTTGCCCTTAATAGTTGCTGTCCTGTTTCAAAGAAAGTCAATGATGTTCAGGTCAAGAGATGCTCTGCTGGTTTTTTGTTTTTTTCCCCCCTCTTTCCGCTTGCTGTCAGCCACGGGTCAAAGATCTTGGCAGAGTTTGGGGGAGGGGGGAAAGGAAGAAAAAAAAAAGAAAAGAGAAATGTGCTCTTTCCTCCGTCTCTTTTTTTATATATATATAAAATTCTTTTATTAAAACAATCAACATTGAACATAAAAACATATTGTGCAGCAATCATCATGGCACCTGATACACAATACTAAGTATTAACTCCTGGCAGTGTTTCTCAACCTTGACAACTTTAAGATGGGTGGACTTCAACTCCCAGAATTCCCCAGCCAGCAAATGCTGGCTGGGGAATTCTGGGAGTTGAAGTCCACCCATCTTAAAGTTGTCAAGGTTGAGAAACACTGTGGTAGACTGTGGAGCAATGTTGCCCTTGACTGGTCCCTGAAACGGAAAATGGATTTTATTTTTTTTTTTGTTGTGAACCTGAAGCAATCCTGTTATTGCCCTGGAAATTGTTGCGGAAAGCTTTCGAGATTGGCTGTGACGCAAGCGGTTTGGTAATTCTGGGTTTCGGCGTTTGGAAAGGGGTCACGGGTTTGGCAAGGCTTGTGTGTGTGTGTGTGTGTGTGTGTCTGTC
The DNA here is from genome assembly GCA_034064705.1 of Bothrops alternatus. Taxonomy (NCBI): domain Eukaryota; kingdom Metazoa; phylum Chordata; class Lepidosauria; order Squamata; family Viperidae; genus Bothrops; species Bothrops alternatus. The sequence goes on from JARGCV010000312.1 coordinate 101,411, forward strand.
TGTCTTACCCCTGCGGGAGAGAAACGGTGTGCTGTTTTGGCTAGCTAGGTGCTGAAAATCATTTATAATGCTATTTATTTTCCAGTTTGCCTGCTCCGATCCCTGACAACCCCCCAGCTCTTTTTGGAATTTATTTCGGAAAGCCATCAAGTCTACGAATGCGTAGGGTGCGTACCGGGTTAAGATCCATGAGATTGGACAGCCGTTTGTCTGAAATGGAGTAGGGTCTCCTGCATGAGCAGGGGGCTGGACTAGAAGACCGCCGAGGTCCCTTCCAGCTCCGTTGTCCTGTTAAATTGTAGTCCTATACTTTGGGGGGCTGGCAAAGGCACTCGATTTGGATTGAGGAATTTGCTCATTCACAGTAATTCACCGAAGCAGTTAAAAAGGTTCTCTCTCTCTGTGTCTCTCTCTCTTTCTGTCTCTCTCTCTTTCTGTCTCTCTCTCTTTCTCTTTCTGTCTCTCTCTCTTTCTGTCTCTTTCTCTCTCTCTCTCTTTCTGTCTCTCTCTTTCTGTCTCTCTCTCTCCTCTCTCTCTCCCTCCCTCCCTCCCTCTCTGTCTCTCTTTCTCTCTCTTTCTGTCTCTTTCTCTCTCTCTTTCTGTCTCTCTCTCTTTCTCTCTCTCTCTCTTTCTGTCTCTCTCTTTCTCTTTCTGTCTCTCTCTCTCTTTCTGTCTCTTTCTGTCTCTCTCTTTCTGTCTCTCTCTCTCTCCTTCTCTCTCTCTCTCCCTCTCTCTCTCTCTCTGTCTCTTTCTCTCTCTTTCTGTCTCTCTCTCTCTCTCCCTCTCTCTCTCTCTCCCTCTCTCTCCCTCTCTTTCTGTCTCTCTCTCTTTCTCTCTCTCTCTCTCTTTCTGTCTCTCTCTCTTTTTCTCTCTCTCTCTCCCTCCCTCTCTCTCCCTCTCTCTCTCTCCCTCTCTCTCTCTCTTTCTGTCTCTCTCTCTTTCTGTCTCTCTCTCTCCCTCCCTCCCTCCCTCCCTCCCTCCCTCCCTCTCTCTCTCTCTCTCTCTTGGCTTGGAGATCAGTATATACACCTGAGATTTAAAGTCCAAGAGAACTGCTTAGAAAATAATAATAATAAAGCAAAGGCATGATACATACCTGGTTAGAATTTAAACCCTCAGGGCCAGATTGTTTTTTTAAATGTTTTCATTGCACAAGTTTTCCTAAGCATGCAAAACTAACAGAATGTAATAGAGTAGAAGCAGGAGAAGGAAGGAAAGAAGGAAGGAAGGAGGGAGAGAAGGAAGGAAGGAAGGAAGGAAGGAAGGAAGGAAGAAAAAGAAAGAAAGGAAGGACCACATCTGCTGAAAGGGAGGAAGGAGGAAACTAGTGGAAGAGGGCAAAAGGAAGGAGGGAGGGAGGGAGGAAGGAAGGAAGGAAGGAAGGAAGGAAGGAAGGAAGGAAAAGAGGGAGGGAAAACGAGAGGGAAGGAAGGAAGTAGAGAGAGGGAAGGGGGAAGGAAGGAAGTGGAAGGGAGGAAGGAGAGAGAGGGGAGGAAGGAAAGAAAGAAGGAAGGAAGGACCACATCTGCTGAAAGGGAGGAAGGAGGAAACTAGTGGAAGAGGGCAAAAGGAAGGAGGGAGGAAGGAAAGAAGGAAAAGAGAGGGAGGGAAAAACATGAGAGAGGGAAGGAAGGAAGTAGAGAGAGGGAAGGGGGAAGGAAGGAAGTGGAAGGGAGGAAGGAGAGAGAGGGGAGGAAGGAAAGAAAGAAGGAAGGAAGGACCACATCTGCTGAAAGGGAAGAAGGAGAAAACTAGTGGAAGAGGGCAAAAGGAAGGAGGGAGGAAGGAAAGAAGGAAAAGAGAGGGAGGGAAGAACATGAGAGGGGGAAGGAAGGAAGTAGAGAGAGAGAAGGGGGAAGGAAGGGAGTGGAAGGGAAGAAGGAGAGAGGGGAGGAAGGAAAGAAGAAGGACAGAGAGAAGGAAAGAAGGAGGAAGGGGGTCATAAAATGGGGCATACTTAGCAACTGAGCAACCCAAATTATTTATATATATATATATATATGTGTGTGTGTGTGTGTGTGTGTGTGTGTGTGTGTGTGTGTGTGTGTGTGTGTGTGTGTGTGTTTTCTGAGGTTTTCTGAGGTTTTTGTGGGTGTTTGTATGTAGGGCTTTGGTTATTCGGGTTTTCTCCCGCGTAAAATTGGAAGTGTCTTGGCAACGTTTCGACGAAGTCCCATTCGTCATCTTCAGGCTGGTGCTTTTGGCTTCGTGCTTCTAGGAGCAATTATATATATGTATGTATGTATGTATGTATGTATGTATGTATGTATGTATGTATGTATGTATGTAGGTGTTTGGTTATTCAGGTTTTCTCCCGCGTAAAATTGGAAGTGTCTTGGCGACATTTCGACGAAGTCCCATTCGTCATCTTCAGGCTGGTGTTTTCGGCTTCGTGCTTCTATATATATATAACATTTTATAATAACATATTTATGAGCAATTAAACTTTCTGGAATTTGCTTGCCTCTGTCACGTACAGCTTCCCCCACCCCATTTTTTCCCTCGGAAAGCAAAGATATTTTGGATCAATGGCCCATGAAAGAGAACATTGAAAGCTAAACCCTAAAATTGTTTATGTCTTGGATGTCCTGGGAAAGGGATATAAACGGAGAAGCAGCGCTCAGGGAGAAATTCTCTTTAAGCGACTTCCCTATTCAGGGACAGCTGGCAGATGGGTTGGTTGTTAGTAAAAGCAGCTTGAAGCCTTTGGACATGGCTGAAGAATCAGAAGAAAACGGCTCTGGGATTATGGGATGCATAGCCTTCGAGTAAAGGCACTGAGATTAGTTTTCCTTCGGCACGGAATTTGTCCGGAAAGCAGAAATGAGCGATGAAGAAAACAAGGTGCAGTGGATGGAACCTCCTGTTCACAAATGATATTTGCCTGGTTTTCTTTAAAAAGATTTATTCAGAAGAAAAGGCGGGACTAGAACTCACCGTCTCCTAGTGATTGGCCCAAAGTCACCCAGTTGGCTTTCATGCCTAAGGCGGGACTAGAACTCACCATCGCCTGGTGATTGGCCCAAAGTCACCCAGCGGCTTTCATGCCTAAGGTGGGACTAGAACTCCCTGTCTTCTGGTGATTGGCCCAAAGTCACCCAGCTGGCTTTCATGCAGAAGGCAAAACTAGAACTCCCTGTCTTCTGGTGATTGGCCCAAAGTCACCCAGGTGGCTTTCATGCCTAAGGCGGGACTAGAACTCACCATCGCCTGGTGATTGGTCCAAACTCACCCAGCTGGCTTTCATGCCTAAGGTGGGACTACAACTTCCTGTCTCCTGGTGATTGGCCCAAAGTCACCCAGGTGGCTTTCATGCCTAAGGCGGGACTAGAACTCACCATCGCCTGGTGATTGGTCCAAACTCACCCAGCTGGCTTTCATGCCTAAGGTGGGACTACAACTTCCTGTCTCCTGGTGATTGGCCCAAAGTCACCCAGCTGGCTTTCATGGCTAAGGCGGGACTAGAACTCACCGTCTCCTGGTGATTGGCCCAAAGTCACCCAGCTGGCTTTCATGCCTCAGGCGGGACTAGAACTCCCCGTCTTCTGGTGATTGGCCCAAAGTCACCCAGCTGGCTTTCATGCAGAAGGCAAAACTAGAACTCACCGTCTCCTGGTCATTGGCCCAAAGTCACCCAGTCGGCTTTCATGCCTCAGGTGGGACTAGAACTCACCGTCTCCTGGTGAGCGGCCCAAAGTCACCCAGCCGGCTTTCCTGCATGTTGGTTGCCAAGTGCCACCCTCTCCGCCTTTCGCAAATTATTGAAGACTCATCTTTGCCGACAGGCCTGGGGCAGTTAACATCTTGCCCCAGCCAGTGTATGTGTGTTTGTATGTCTGTTCTAGGATGATTGGTTTTAATTAATGGGTTTTACAACGTATTTTAATTCTAGATTTCTTCATGTTAGTATTTATGTTGTGAGCCGCCCTGAGTTCTTGGAATAGGGCGCCATAGAAATCTAAATAAATAAATAAGTAAATAATTTTGATGACGTGACCCTGGGGGATGCTATGACAGCCCTACGGGTGAGGACTGATCCTACGTCCCTTTTTTCCCAGCCCCGGTGTAACGTTGGCTGCTAAATTAGTGATTGCAAGTCGAGGACGAGATTGTAAGTCTATTCCAGGTGACAAACCTTCAAAATATCTCTCTGCTCGCTCTCTGCTAAACGGACCACAAACAAGGCGCAGGTTCTTCCCATGGTTGGACCCTCAGTGGGACCCGAGTAGGACCAAAACGGAAGAGAACAAGTCCCTTCCCATTTTTGCTTTGTTTCTCGTATCTAACCGTAGCTCCCTTCTTCGCTTTGCTCCTGAACTTTTATTACAAGAACTTGCAGAATCCTTCAGCGTAGATTCCTCCGCCCCATGCAGGATATCGATCTTCCTCCGTCTAATTTTAAAATGGACGCAGACACCGTCCAGCCCCGTCACCCTCGGTGTATATTACACGCGTGCTGCTGTCGTCGGTTGAACGAATGAATAAAAAAAGAGGGTGTCTCTCTCTGGAGCTGCTATATTTATGGCAGCTGCTTTGATGGGTGCCCTGGTTCTGCCCGTCCTCCTCTTTTTATAGTTTTAATACCAACCGCTAAAGGTTTTTAATGGCCGGGCCGCATGCTAATTTCCAGGAAACGCTGACAGGGCAATTATTCAGCCATAAAATAAAACAATTTGCAAAGGATTTTGGTGCTTGGGCTGCTAGGTCAGTCTTGACTCTTGGCAATTGCGTAGATAAATGTTCTCCTCCAGGAGGATCTGAACAACTCCTCCTCCTCCTCCTCCTCCTCTCCATTTTTTCTTCTTTATTTTTTCTTTCTGCACTTTTGCTTCCTTTCATCCTTCTCTCTCCTTCCTTCATTTTTTGGTTCTCCTTCCTTTTCTTTCCTTCTATCTCCTTCCTTCCTATCCCTCTCCTTTTTTCCTCCTTCACTCTCCTTCCTTCCTTCCTTCCTTCCTTCCTTCCTTCGCTCCTTCCTTCTTTTCATTCTCTCCCTTCCTTCTCCTTCCTCCTTTCCCTGTCCTTCCAGTCTTTCATCTTCCTTCTTTCATTCCTCCCCTCTCTCTCCTTCCTTCCACTCTCTCTTCCCCATTTTCTCCCTTCTCTCTCTCTCCTTCCTTCCCTCTCTCTTGTTCCTCCCTCTCTTTTCCTTCCTTCTTTCCTCCCTCCCTCCCTTTTCCTTCCTTCCTTCCTTCCTTCCTTCCTTCCTTCCTTCCTTCCTTCCACTCAGGCTGACAGGGGAATTCTGGAAATTATAGTCCACTCAGGCTGATGGAATTCTGGGAGTTCTAGTCCACTCAGGCTGATGGGGGAATTCTGGGAGTTCTAATCCACTCAGGCTGATGGAATTCTGGGAGTTCTAGTCCACTCAGGCTGATGGGTGATTTCTGGGAGTTCTAATCCACTCAGGCTGATGGAATTCTGGGAGTTCTAGTCCACTCAGGCTGATGGGTGATTTCTGGGAGTTGAAGTCCACTCAGGCTGACTGGAATTCTGGAAATTGTAGTCCACTCAGGCTGATGGGGGGAATTCTGGAGTTATAGTCCACTTAGGCTGACTGGAATTCTGGGAATTATAGTCCACTCAGGCTGAAGGGTGATTTCTGGGAGTTGTAGTCCACAGGCTGAGGAGAGAATTCTGGGAGTTGCAGTCCACTCAGGCTCTGGGAGTTGAAGTCCACTCAGGCTGATGAGGGAATTCTGGGAGTTGAAGTCCACTCAGGTTGATGAGGGAATTCTGGGAGTTGAAGTCCACTCAGGCTGATGAGGGAATTCTGGGAGTTGAAGTCCACTCAGGCTGACTGGAATTCTGGGAGTTGCAGTCCACTCTGGCTGACTGGAATTCTGGGAGTTGCAGTCCACTCAGGCTGATGAGGAAATTCTGGGAGTTGAAGTCCACTCAGGCTGACTGGAATTCTGGGAGTTGAAGTCCATTCAGGCTGATGAGGGAATTCTGGGAGTTGAAGTCCACTCAGGCTGACTGGAATTCTGGGAGTTGAAGTCCACTCAGGCTGATGAGGAAATTCTGGGAGTTGAAGTCCACTCAGGCTGACTGGAATTCTGGGAGTTGAAGTCCACTCAGGCTGATGAGGGAATTCTGGGAGTTGAAGTCCACTCAGGCTGACTGGAATTCTGGGAGTTGCAGTCCACTCAGGCTGACTGGAATTCTGGGAGTTGCAGTCCACTCTGGCTGACTGGAATTCTGGGAGTTGCAGTCCACTCTGGCTGATGAGGGAATTCTGGGAGCTGTAGTCCACCCATGCTGACTGGGGCATTCTGGGAAATAAAAAGTCCACTCCTCAGAGAATTATACGCCTGGAAAAACCTTGGCTTCCTTAAGGAAGCATATCCAGCTGGCTCCTTGTAGTTCGTATCTGCCAGGCATGTTATGTGTGGAAGTGAAGCAAAATCTGGAGCCTTTTTGTGCATTTTCAATTCCCTCAGACCGAAAGCCTGTGGGAGAGAAACGGCACCATGTCTGAAAGGGGGATAAATACAGCTGCTTCTATATTCTGGCAAGCTATTTTAGGTGTGATGCAAAAGCCTTGATGAGGCCTTTGTTTTTAATCCCTCCAAACATATTGTTTTGGGGCTCAGAGGTTTTACCCCCCCCCCTCCCAGCTCCCTGCAACGGGGTGAAATTCCTCCTTTTCCAAACAGGCGTGGAGGTCCCCGACTTACAGCGGTTCATTTAGCGACCACTCAAAGTTACAACGTCAATGGGGGGGAAGCGATTTGCGGCCGTTTTTCACCCTTAACGACCATCGCGCTCGCGCGTTCTCAAAATTCAGACTCTTTGGCCACGGGCTCCTAGTTACGACGGTCGCAACGGTCCCGGGGTCACGTGATCCCTGTCCCTTGGGTGACTTTCCGACCGGCAGAGTCAGTGGGAAGCGGATTTGTTTAACGACCGCCTGGCTAATTTAACACGCGCAGCGATTCACTTAACAGCGGTGGCAAGAAAGGTCGTAAAACGGGACAAAAACTCGCTTAACAAACGTGTCTCGCTCAGGCAACCTAAATGTTGGGCTCAGTTGTGGTTGTAAGGCGAGGACTTACATGCTTTTCCTCACTCCTTCCATTCCATTCAGCTGTACCTCCTTTCTCCAGCTCCTTCCTTCCTTCCTTCCTTCCTTCCTTCCTTCTTCCTTCCTTCCTTCCTTCCTTCCTTCCTTCTTTCCTTCCTAGGCTGGTTGGGGGGGTGGAGAACTCTGCTGTTGCTCAGAGGCACCGTAGATTGTTCCTTCCCAGGAATGGAGGAAATGGGGCATGCATAGGGCCGGGCAAGGCACAGAACAGCCGGCCCTACAAGTTTTAAAGTTAATTGTTAACTCTGAATTGTTTTACTTGCTAATTTCTCGACTTTAAAGTTTAATTTTTTTACCAGGGTATTAATTAGGTTAATTGGGGGTTGTTTACACTTTGCTTTTGTTTTTTTTTTGTTTTTTTTTTTAAAATTCTTAAATTCCTCACTGGAAAATAAATGGAAAATTGTAGGGGATTACATCCCTCGAAGAAGTGATTCTTCATTCTCCATTCCATTCAGCTGTACCTCCTTCCTTCCTTCCTTCCTTCCTTCCTTCCTTCCTTCCTTCCTTCCTTCCTATTTCCCTTTCCTTGCTTTTCCCCACTCCTTCCATTCCATTCAGCTGTATCTCCTTTCTCCATCTCCCTCCTTCCTTCCTTCCTTCCTTCCGTCCTCCTTTCTTTCTTTCTTTCTTTCTTTCTTTCTTTCTTTCTTTCTTTCTTTCTTTTCTTTCTTTCTTCTTTCTTCTTTCCTTCTCCTTCCTTCCTTCCTTCCTTCCTTCCTTTCTTCCTTCCTCCTTTCTTTCCCTTCCTTCCTTCCTTCCTTCCTTCCTTCCTTCCTTCCTCCTTCCTTCCATTGCTTTCCCCCTCTCTCTTCCTTTCCTTCCCTCCTTCCTCTCCCTCCAGCTGTACCCCCTTCCCCCCTCCTTCCCTCCCTTTTCCCTTTTTCCCATCAGCTGGCAAGTTGAAAACTTTGGCTTAATGCTGCTTTACAGGAGAGAGCGGTTGGGGGGGGGAGGGGGAAGAAATCACATTATTAAAAGGAGAAAACAGGGCAGAGGAGCTGGCTAAGTGGAATCATGCAGAAATGCCTGCCTTCTTCAATTTCTTAAAAGCATTTTGATTAAATAGAAAGTCGCCTTGTCGATTAAATATCCTTGTGAATCCTTTGCGGTTCTTCCTTATACAGAATTGATGAGCTGAGCATCATTTGAGATGGATGCACAAACAATTATTCAGTCTCCTTGCGTTGTTTTCTCTCCCCTAAAATCGTGTCACTGGGAAGAAAAAGGTGTAAATCTGCTCTCCTCATCCTCAAGAGATTGAGACGCATTCCTTTTAAACAATATTTCTCAGTCTTAGCCATTTTAAAGAGATGGACTTCAACTCCCAGAATTCCCCAGCCAGCAACGCTGGCTGTTGAATTCTGGAATTGAAGTCCATCCTTCTTAAAGTGACCAAGGTTGAAAAAAAAATACTGTTTTAAAACATAAGATTGCTACAGGCAGTCCTCAGACTTACAACAGTTCATTTAGTGACCGTCCGAAGTGAAAAGGGCACTGAAA
>JARGCV010000312.1:115000-117500 GCA_034064705.1 Bothrops alternatus
CACCAGGAGATAGTGAGTTCTAGTCCCACCTTAGCTATGAAAGCCAAATAGGTGATTTTGAGCTAATCACCAGGAGACGGTGAGTTCTAGTCCCGCCTTAGGCACGAAAGCCAGCTGGGTGACTTTGGCCCAATCATCAGGAGACGGTGAGTTCTAGTCCCGCCTTAGGTATGAAAGCCAGCTGGGTGAGTTTGGGCCCATCACCAGGAGACTGTGAGTTCTAGTCCCACCTTAGCTATGAAAGCCGAATAGGTGACTTTGAGCCAATCACCTGGAGACAGTGAGTTCTAGTCCCACCTTAGCTATGAAAGCCAGCTAGGTGCCTTTGGGCCACTCGTCAGGCGACGGTGAGTTCTAGTTGAGAAAAGCGTATTCATCCAAGGGCATTTCTTTATGAAAGAAGAGAGCTACGCTGTAGAGAAATAGGTTTCAGAATCCTGATTTGTTTCTTTGCTGAGCTCGTCTGCCAAACGTCAAAACAACCTCGAGGCTTTGAATCCAAATTATGCGGTTGGCCAGCTCCCTTTGCTGCCAATGTGCTGCTCATTGAGAAGAAAGCTAGAAGTTGGACTTCTATGTTTGCTCCACCGACAGCACTGAGACCAGCTGAGTTCAGACAAGGCGTTAAACCAGGATCCGGCCAGCCATCCTTTAACCAGTCTTTGCATGATTGCGTTTGGGATTCAGAAACACCGTTCAGTGAATGATGGATAAAGATGGGATCTGAACAGGATCTTCTGCCTGACAAGACAGCGAACAATAGACGGTTCTTTGACCTCCTGACAATCAAAGCCAACAAGGAAGCCAGTTCCCCCCACGTTAATCAATCCCTCAGAAGAGAGCTGGAAGGGAGCTTGGAGGTCATCTAGTCCAACCCCCTGCTCAAGCAGGAGACTATAGGCCAGCGGTTCTCAACCTGTGGGTCGCGACCCCATTTGGGGTCGAACGACCATTTCACAGGGGTCGCCAAACACCGCAGTCCGCCATTTTTTTTTTGGTCGGCCATTTTTTTTATTTTTTGGGGGGTCGGCCATTTTTCCCCCTTTGCGATGCGGGCCGTCGTGCCGCGCATGTGCGATGCGCCCCGTCGCACCACGCATGCACGATGCACCCCGTCACGCTGCACATGCGTGATGCGGGCCGGAGTCGAGCCCCGGAAAAGGTTGAGAACCGCTGCTGTAGGCCATTCCAAACAAGTGGCCATCCTGTCTCTTCTTAAAATCCTCCAATGATGGAGCCCCCACAACTTCTGGTGGCAAGCTGTTCCACTGGTCAATTGTTCTCACGGTCAGGAAATTTCTCCTTAATTCCAGGTTGCTTCTCTCCTTGATGAGTTTCCATACGTTGTTTCTTGTCCTGCCTTCTTCAGGTGCTTTGTAAAATAAGTTGACCCACTCCTCCTTGGGGCAACATCTCAAATATTGGAAGACTCCTACCACGTCCCCCCCCCATTCCTTATTTTCACGAAACTAGACCTGCCCAATTCCAGCAACTGTTCTTCCTACGTTTTAGCTTCCAGCCCCCTGATAATAACAATATAATAAAGTTGGAAGGGAGCTTGGAGGTCATTAGTCCAACCCCCTGCTCAGGCAGGAAACCATACACCATTTCAGACAAATGGCCGTCCAGTCCCTTCTTAAAAACTTCCAGTGTTGGAGCATTGACCACTTCTGGAGGCAGGTTGTTCCACTGGTTAATTATTCTCACTGTCAGGAAATTCCTCCTTAGTTCTAGGTTGCTTTTCTCCTTGATGAGTTTCCTTCCGTCGATTCATGTTTTGCCTGCAGGTGCTTTGGAGAATAGCTTGACTCCCTCTTCTTCGGGGCAGCCCCTGAGATGCTGGAACATTGCTATCTTGTCACCCTCTCATCCTTCTCTTCATTAAACTAGACATCCCCAATTCCAGCAGCCGTTCCTTATGTGTTTTAGCCTCCAGTCCCCTAATCATCTTCGTGGCTCTTCTCTGCCCTCTTTCTAGAGTCTCAACATCTTTTTCACATCCCGGGGACCCAAACTGGACTCAGCCTCCCAAGCATGGTCCATGGGCCAGGATACTTGCGGGGCCGTCTTCTGCCTCATGAATCCCATCGACCGGTTAGGGCACATAGGGTTGGCCTCCTACGGGTCCCGTCTGTTAAACAATGTCATCTGGCAGGGCCTAGGGTTAGGGCCTTCTCCGTTGCTGCCCCAGCCCTCTGGAACCAGCTTCCCTCGGAGGTTCATACTGCTCCCTCCCTCCTAGCTTTCCGAAAACTCTTGAAGACACATTTATGCAGACAGGTTTGGGGCGTGTGAGTTGCACTCTGCCCCTGGGCCTTTGACTGTGATTGTGTGTGGTGTGAGTGTTATAAATTATCTAGTTTTTTTATATAGTATTGTGGGTAGTGATTTTAAATTGATTCTATATTATGTTTTTACTTGTATTCGTGTTGTGAGCCGCCCTGGGTCTTGGGAGAAGGGCGGCATATAAGTTTAAACAAACAAACAAACAAACAAACAA